>CM076571.1:739366585-739650899 GCA_034641835.2 Pinus albicaulis
TGCATAAATCCGGATCACGAAGTCTATGGAATCACTGTGATTTCTGCAAAACCACCTTACGGTCAAAAGGTGGTGCGGAATTGGGAAATCCGCCTCCGTGAACCTGCTTGTGGTTTCAGTCCCCTCATGGTTCCTCCGGTCAAGGTTCCGGTTCTCCTTTATTATTTATATATTTTGTTACGACTATGGTTCTGCCTTTGACTATGGTCCGCCTCTGACTCTGGTTCCACCTCCATTCATATTGTAGTCAATACACGGTTTCCTGTTATAAAAGGTTCTTTTATACTCTGACGCAGAGTTCCACCATACATAACCCTTGCACCATACATAACACAGTTTTGTTTATTCTTGTGCAGAGGTTTATTATGCATTTCTTATAAATACTCTACTACAGGGTCTCATTCATATGGAATTCTCGTCATAGGGTTTGTATATTCTCCCCACAAGTGCATACAGTTTGGACAGTTACACTGGGACAATTTCCTCATATGATTCGACCAAGAACACATAAAGTCACACATGGAACTTATTCACAATTCTTCATAAACAGATATATGTATATATGTTGCTTGTACTCCAGCCCTCTTCTGCCATTTAAGAAATACTCCAACTCATCCCCAAGCATATTAAGTCTTTACTACAGATTTAGTCTATCATTGATGAATAATTGCTCAATAATTCATCTGCAAACTGTATTAAACCCCTAATTCATAGATAAACCAATTCTGCTTCAATTCCTCTATTTCTTCTGCTGCCTCTGCTACTTCTCTATCTCTTTTGCCTTATGGATAGTTTAGGTGTTGCTCCTGTCTTTACCTTTGCCATCTCCTTTGCCATCAATGACAACATTTCCAACAGCCCGACTCTGCACGCCCTATACACCCACCAATCCTATCCCCAAACGAACCCTCACAACCAACATTGCACCCTCATCCATCTGGGTGTTTCACGGACATGCTCCCCGTTGACCTACCCTCACATTCAGTAGGGTCGATCGAAGAACGATTCTCTGATTCAACAGAGGAGAAACCCTCCCTAGGTACTCAGCCATGGACATCTAGGAAGATGAGATGTGTTAATAAAGGTAACAAGGGCATCATCCTTGCGTTCAGGGACCAACAATAGGATGGGCGATGTACTTGACACAGTGGAGAGGGTTTTGGTCGGAGATGTTCGGGACCGGAAATACAACACGGATCGAATTCAGCTATGGACTATGGAGATTTGGGGACAATTTATTAACGTGTTACCTTCTATCATCATTCTTCCAAGAGGATGGTTTTCACTCTGTTTCAGTCGACTAGAACACCTGCAATGGGTACTTGCCTGCTATTGGCATATAGAACAAGCCTCGGTCCTATTGAAGAGATGGAGCCCTCTTTTCGACCTTGAGCAACAGCACTTGGGTGCTAGACCCATCTTGATTTGTTTACCTAGGCTACCTATGCACTTTTGCTCAGAGGATACTATCGCACACATTGGCAATGCTCTTAGGTCTTATCTTGATCACAACAAATCTTACATTGCTACTGGTATCATGACCATGGATCAGATTTTGATAAATTTAGACATTAGAGAGGGCTTGGAAGAGTCCATTACCTTGCGATGGAAGAAATTTACCCGAATCCAACCCCTGGATTATGAAGGTGTGCGTTAAAGATGTAGAAGATGTCATGAGGTCAGGCATCTCTACAAGGATTGTCCACTCCTGCAGAATAAGGCTCCACAGTCCCTGCCATCATAATCTATTCATGCATCAACTCCACAGGCATAGACGCCCACTTGTAATACTTCATAGTGTGGTCATCCCCCTTGGGCCAGTGTTCTGAATGAATCCCTTGTTGCTCATCCATATCGGCCCCATTCATCACGCTTCACCCATTCCAGAGTAGCAGCCACACAACTATATGTGGGTATTACATCACTCCCTTACTCTACTTCTAATTTTTTTGTTGTATCTATTGTTGTTCATTCATCGGTCCTCTATGTATCTAGGTCTACACTCCTCTCTATCCCCTATCCCCCCTCCTTTCCTCCTCTCCCCTCATCTATGACTCCTCCCTCTATACCTTCTCCCACTCTCCCACTCCCCTATGATGCCTCATCTAACTCTACGAGAAGCCATTATTATTTTCTCAGATCCCTCTCCAAGCTATATGCATCCCCCCCCCTCCCCAAGTATTAGCTATCATTCCCCCTCCCAAGATTGGGTTATCTTCCCATGGTCGCAAATCATATATTTCTAAGGTCATGGTCCAAGCTAGTTAGGAGGTAGCCGATGGACGCCAACACACTCTCTACCAGGTCCTTAGAGCACAGTATTCCCATTCTACTATTCTGTCATGATTATTCTAACCTTCAATTTCCGAGGCCTTGCAAGTCAGGAAAACAAACTTGCACTCTGTCTTCTATTTGAATCCACCCCTTGTGATATTATCTTCCTCCAAGAGACCCTTGGTCCTAAATCATCAATTGTCAATATTCTTCAAGGCATGCGCCCTGGTTGGGTCTTTCATGCCCTGGATTCTTGTGGAAGATCGGGATGCATCGCATTGGGCATCAATCCCTGGATGATAAAACTCCTGAATATCTGGGGAGGAGAGGGTTACTTTGGGGCCGACATTAAATCGACTGATTTCGGATCTCCCTTTCACATTTTTAACATATATGGGTCATGCTCTAATCGACTTGATTACTGGGAGAATTTCTTCAGTTTCCCCCTCATGAATCATGACAAGCTCATACTCGATGGCGACCTTAATTTCTCTCTAATTCAAGCTAAATCATGGGGAATTTCCACACAATTCGATCCCCTATCTAAACAGATCTAGACCCTCATTGAAACACACTAGTTTATGGACATCCCATCCCCCAAATTGTAACCTACTAAGCACAATAAGAGGACTGGAAAATCCTCCCTTTCCAGGTGATTAGACATATTTTTGGTCCACTAGGCCATTGTTTCCCATATCCCCAACTATCGGCAATGGGTTGGACAGGGGGGACTCTCTAATCACTCTCCCATTTACATGGAACTTGCTATATACACACTAATGCCACTGGCACTTTTCAAAGTCAATGCTACATGGCTTGAGGATTCATCCTATGTTGAATTCATCACACAGTACTGGACTACCCATTAAGGCCCACTAAACCTAGACCCCTCTTCTCTTTTTTCCTACAAGATGAAAGATTTCAAGAGGCTCACCATGGTATGGGAAAAGGAGAAGAGCATCCAGGATGAACAAAATCTGCATTCTATTGAAGAGGAACTTGTTGCAATGAGTTCGCCTAACCATCTGGGATTTGAATCATATGAATCAAAGGTGCACATCTACTTGTTGAAATCCAAGTGCACAAAGATCCTGAAGGCCTGCGAAGAGACTTGGCGCCTCTGAAGTAGGGCCATTTGGCTTAAAGATGGAGACGAGAACACTAAGTTTTTCCACCACTTTGCAAATGGTCGAAAATCCATCAAAACCAATGGCAGTTGAAAGATGGAGAGGGGAACAGAGCTAATACTTTCCAGCAACTTTCCAACATGGGGGTTTCCCACTTTTAGGATCTATATCGTGCCCCGCCTGAGATTACGCTCCCAGAGATTATCAAAGTGGCCGGCTTATTTCCACTATTTGTGGATCCGGATACATAAGCTGATATTATTGGCTCTATCACGATTTAGGAACTCCTAGACACCCTAAAATGGTTTCAGAAGGACAAGAGCCCTAGTCCAGACAGATGGCCCATCGAATTCTACCTTTTCTTCATTGATATCATGGAGCAGGACATTCTCAATGTGGTGGAACACTGTCGATAGAGTGGGAAATTATATGATGCCTTCAACTCCACCTTTATTGCTCTCATTCCTAAGACGGAATCCCCTCACTCCTTTGCTGACTAACGCCCCATATCCCTTTTTAACTGCATCTACAAGATCAATTCCAAGATCATCGCCAATTGTCTCAAGCTTATTCTATCTACCCACATATCACCTAAACAATTTTATTTCCTTCACAACCATCAAAGTCACAAGGCTATTGGCACGGCTCAAGAAGCTTTGCACTCCATCCGGATCCATCATCTCAAGAGAAACATTCTTAAGATCGACATGGCCAAAGCATTTGACTGACCTAGCTGGCTGTACATCCGAATGATCCTGACTCACCTGGGATTCCCCATTATTTTCATTCGATGGATCATGTGTTGCATCACTAATGTTTCATTCAGTGTCCTAATCAATCGATCGACCTCACCTTTCTTCCACTCAGAAAGAGGCCTTCGACAAGGATGCCCTCTATCTCTGCTCTTTTTCCTCATCATCATGGAGGCTCTAAGTCAATTGATTTCCCATGAGAATAGGTCAGGTAGGCTTATGGGTCTTTGGATTATAGAAGGATACTCTCTCACCCACTTGCTCTTCATTGACGATGTTATTATATTCCTAAATGGCTCTATTGGGGACATCACCTTCTTTTATTCTTCCTTGATTTCTTTCTGCACTACAACAGGCTTGAACTGCAACCATCTCAAGTCTACTCTGACCATCATTGGATGCACCCTTCAGGAATGAACCTTTGTAGCCAAACGCTTCCCCTTCACCATCCACAACCTATCCGATGCCCTAAAATATATCGGATTCTGCCTCAAGCCCCTCGCCTACCACATTATTTATTGAACATGGCTCATATCCAAGTTGAAATCTCACATCAATCCATGGCACCACAGATGGTTATCAAGAGCTAGCAGACTCACTTTAGTCAAGTCAGTCCTCTTGGCCACTCATGTGTACTATATGTCCCTCGCCTGGATCCCCAAAGGCATTCTCAACAGGACACAACAAATATGTAGAATATTCCTCTGGATGGGCAACAAAGAAGGGCACACATTCGCATGGATTAACTAGGGTTGTATCACTCTACCTAAGAAATGGGTAGGATGGGGAATAAAACACTTGGAAACCTTTGCCTTTTCTCTTAATGGAAAAAGGGGATGGCAGATCATGACTACCCACAACCTCTGGACTGAGGCAGTCACTTAGAAATATATTTGGCCTTTATCGCCATCTGAATGGATTCACAGGCCCACTTGGAGTACCCAGAATGTCTCTGTTGTTTGGAAGGCTTTCATCAAGTCATTACCTCACATCAGGGATGGTCTTGCTTGGAACATCAATTCTGGGGCATCTGCCAGAATTGGGTTAGACCCCTGGCCAGGTTGTGGTGGTGCCCATTTATTACCTGAAGCACTTGCGGATCATCTAAGAGGAATGGGGATTTCTACATTTGATCAGATTGCATATCCCGAAGTCACATCAATACTCACGCAAGGATGGAAATATTTCATTATCCTCTGGTTACCCGAACGGTGGCCTAATCATTGGCTCAAATTTATTAATGCCCTCATTGAATCTCACATTCGGATCACACAGGCAGATGATGAAATGATTTGGCAACATGCCCCCGAGTGGACAAGACACACTCAAGCTTCGATAATCATACATTTTCTTTGATCATTGTCCCAATGAGATTTTATGGTGGTGGCACTGTTTATGGAAATTAGTGGCCCCACCCCGATCCTTACTATTCATGTGGTGCATCCTGCAGAACATCGCACCGATAGGGGACAACTTACATAAATGATCGATCATCGAACCCACATGGTGTGTACTCTGCAAATCAAATTTTGAATCAATTTGACACCTATTCCTTCAATGCAGCATATCCCTCACCTTCTGAAAAATGATCACGAATCAACTCCATATGTCAACTCGGTGGCATGCCCTTAATATATCTGACGCTTGGCATAACTGGTGGCAACGAGTCACTTCTCCAAAGTGTCGCAACCTCCCACTACTTATATGTTGGTCCCTCTGGAAAATACAGAACCACATCATATTTCATGACTCACAACCGCACTGTACTTCGGCCTCTACTTGGGTGATTACCCTATACAATAATCTCCCTTCGGACACCCCCTCGCATCATTACTCAGGAGATTATAAACAAGGAAAATCCCTAGGTAGACTTCGATGATGTCGCAAAGACACATGGCTATGGGGGTGACATAGTGCTTCACATCAATGATGCCATTCATTACAGAATCAGAATGGGTCTAGGACCGGGCACTAATAATTATGCCGAACTTATCACCCTTCGTCACCTTATTCACTTTGCTATCGAACATGATTGCCATCACCTCCAAATCTTCAGGGACTCCAAGATTATCATCAATTGGTTCAATCAGTCTTCTACTTGTCACGTACACACACTACGCCACATATTGGAGGATTTTTGTCTATTAAAATCACAATTTGAATATATTACATGTTGTCACATTTACAGGGAGCGTAACCCACTTTCCAACATGCTATCCAAGGAGGCCATGCTCCAACCTTGGGGGACATGGTTGATCGATGAACACAACAGACAGGAAAACTTTAGATATTATCATCGATCGTGTATAGATAAGCATCGGATTGCTGATATATAGCTTATATTTTTTGTTTTATATTTAGCACATAGAACAGAATATATATAATTCTATTTATCTATAAAATCAGACTTTTTGGACATTATCATGTACACCCCGGTAAGGGATTCTTACTTGGACTATTTTTTTGTATGTGACTATGTCACATTTTGATGCATATGCCTAAAGGCATCTGCAACATGTAATTTTTCCATTATAATGAAAGGTTACGATTTTTCCAAGGGTAAAATAAAGTTGATAGAATTACCAAGTATGCACACTTTTGTGCATTATCTCATCCATTTAAAGCAAGTACAGTTGCTATTAAATTTATGGAAACAATTCAAAAGCTACATGGAAACCCAAATATTATTGTAAGCAACAGAGATCCCATTTTTACTGGAAATTTTTGGACAAAATTATTTTCTTGTTTGGGTGCTCAACTAGCTCATAGCTCATCTTATCATCCTCAATCTAATGGTCAAACTAAGATAGTGAATAAATATTTGGAAGGATATATTCGTTGTTTTGTATATGATAAACAAACACAATGGGCCAAGTGGTTACCTCTCGCTGAATGGTGGTTTAACACTTCCTTCCATACTACAGCAAAAATGACCCCATTTATGGCACTTTATGAATAACATCCACCATCCATCACATCATCTTTAAGAGAAAATTCTAAAGTTCAAGCAGTGGAATATCACATCGAGCATCAACAAGAAGTTATCCAATTCTTAAAGGATAACCTAAATTTGGCACAAAATCGAATGAAACAATAGGCAGATCAAAATCGCAGCGAGAGAAACTTTTATGTAGGAGACTGGGTATTTTTACGGATACAACCATACAAACAAATGTCCCTCAAGAAAGCTAAGAAGGATAATAAATTATCGCAAAATTACTATTGTCCTTACAAGGTGTTGCAAAAGATTGGTACTATGGCATAAAAATTGGAGCTTCTAGCTTCTTCGCGAGTGCATCCAATTTTCCATGTTTCATGCTTAAAGAAGGTTATAGGTGAAAAACTTCCAGTTCAAACAATATTGCCAAAACTTGATGAGGAAGGAAAAATCATATTGGAACCTGAAGCAATCATGTAAACAAGAACTCGACAGTTACGAAATCGTTCAATTTCAGAGTATCTCATCAAGTGGAAGAACTTACCCACTGAAGATTCTACATTGGAGGATGAGAATTTTATACAGAAGCACCCAGATCTACTCAAGCATTGAGGACAACACTTTTTTGAAGGAGAGGGGCATGTTAGGTCCTTATATTACTAGTGTAGTCCCTTATTTTTGTTATTGTAGCCCCCTTATTGTTATTGTTGTACCCCTGTAACCCCAATATTGTTATTAGTGTGCACTTACATTATTATTGTTAGGTCGACTAGGATTATATTGTGACCCCATGGACTCCTATATATAGAGGGAGGTTTTGTCATTTGTACCATCCAAGAATTGTTCATTTATGTAATGTAAAGGAGGTTTCCCCCTCAAAGTGGCTTATTTCTAAGGCATTGATCTCTCTTTTCTTCTATTTTTGGAGCCGGTTTCATAACATATTTTTAAATAGATAGTGGATTTTAGACTTGCAATCTTGAAGAACTTTTGCAACACGAATATCAACAATCCTGGCCTTGTAAAATTGATCTAGAAAGATATTGGAAAACTAGACATCTCTGTGAATAATTGTAGGGGTGTCTCTAAACTAAACCAGATACTCAATTTACATGGTGTTAAGAGGAAAAACTATTTACTTGTCTACAAGATCGAACGTATGACCTTCCCACGATAAATATCTCTGACCAATCAATGGCCGTGAACAAAAAACGTTAACAACCAATGATAGAATTTTGGGTAATTTTGCTTAATGGGTGAAGTTATTGGCAATTACCTATGTTAGTTCTAACCTTTTCTGAAGCCTAGAATCGTAGATAACTTGGATCCACTTCATCTACATAGACATCAAGAGATATGGGAGTGTCATTGGATAAATTCCTTCTAGGTGATGTGATTCCTCAAAAGGTATAAAAGCCATATACCCTTGTTTCTGAAAAGGGAGAGAATTAGAGCATAGGACAAAAGCAACATATTTGTTTTGGTCAAGTTATTTTAAGATGATTTCAAATCCTCATATACATTAATTGATACCTACACAGATCTAGAGTTGCAAAATGAAATTAACACTAAGTTTGCACACTGTACATTTATAAGTATTTCACATAAAATACCAAGCATAATGGGAATTGCAACAAGGTTCTTCTCTTGGATGCAGATTAAGTCATGGAATTTGGATCGTCTACATATTTTTGTGACTTTGTTATTTAAATCACTAGTTATTGAATATTGGAGTCATTGAAAAGAACCATAAACCAGTACCAAAAGTAAAAAATTAAATTCCACATTCAACATGTATTATAGTCAATGAATCAGAGAATTTGGAGTCATTCAAAAGAACCATAGACCAATACCAAATATATAAAGGAGTATAAATTCAACATTTATAAGTATTGCACCTAAAATACCAAGAAAATGGGTTGATGCAAGGAAAGTCATGGAATTTGGATGACCCACATATTTGTGTGACCAACCTTCTTTTTTATTTAAATCACTAGTTACTAAATACTAGAGTCGTTCAAAAGAACCATAGATCGTATATAAAATGAAAATTGTGAGAGTCGTCTTCTTACAAACATTTCAAGTTGATTCGATACTATTACAACTATGTGAAACTCTTTCACTTTTCATGAAATGCTTCTTCTTGTGGCCCTTCAACTGCCTTAGTATCTCAGTGCATCTAACTGCATTTAGTATCTCACTACATCTAAAAATGCTTTGATGGACTTTTATTTTTCACTAGTCTAATTTGTTCAGTAGTAAGCTTGTGGTAAATATGAACAAAAGGCCCATATATATATATATATATATATATAGTTGTTGATGATAATCACATTATTTAGCTTGAAAAAACAATTAATTACTTATATGATGATTGCGAAATTAGTAAAATATATATTTTATGTTTCTATTTTAGTTTAAGTAATTTCACATTATGGTAAAATTAATAAAATGCATATTGAAATATTTTTATAATAATTAAGTCAAATAAATTTTAAATAATTATTATAGGAGGTATGCATTTTATTATTAAAGTATTTAATTTATGCAATTTTATATTTAATGATAAAGGTTAAGTAACAATCATTTTTTTATATTGTTATTAGACTTCTATAAATATTAATAAATATTTTATTTAAAACCATAAAATCGTATTATTATTAAATTTTTAAAAAGATAGTGGATTATAGACTTGCAATCTTGTAAAACTTTTGCAGCATGAAAATGAAGAATCTTAGCCTCATAAAATTGATCGAACAATATTTTCGGAGTCAAGTTTTTGTGATTTTTTGTAATGAACATATGAGGATTTGATTTTTTTTGGATATCTATAAATGTTAGATAATAAGGTAAATTTTAATTGAATTTTAAAAATTAAATTTTTGAATTTATATATAGGAGAGGTTATTTCAACTGTCAAGTTTTTGTGATTTTTTGTAATGAACATATGAAGTACAAGAGGAATTGATTTTGTTTGGACATTTATAAATGTTAGATTATAAGGTAAATTTGAACTGAATTTTAAAAATTAAATTTTTGAATTTATATATAGGAGAGGATATTTCAACTAAGCATAGTGCTACGTTGAGGTTTTAAGGAAAAAAATTAATAGTAATATTAGATATATTGATTACATTTACAAATTTTTTAACAAGAAAAAAATATTTTAATAATTATGTGGATAGATGTAATTAATTTTGAAATAGGTTTTTACATTTTTTTATTAGTAATATAAATTTAATAATATGTGAAATTGTATACAAGGTTTGATAGATTAAGGTTTTCACAATTTTTTTATTTATTATTAGTGGTGGTATAGATTTAATAATGTGTGAAATTATATACATGATCTCATAGATTATGTCGTGTTCCTATTGGTGGTATAGATTTAATAATGTGTGAAATTGTATACATAATCTCATAGATTATGTCATGTTCCTATCCTATAATGAAGCACTTCTAAAAAGCATATTATAGTATTGGATTATGCCATGTTCCTATCCTATGATGGAGCACTTCTAAAAAGCATATTATAGTATTAATAAATTAAGGACCGGCAGTCTCAATTGAAAGATTATTTGTAATAGTCATGGAATCAAGAGGCAGTTGCATATACTCCTAAACAAAATGATGGAGTGTAAGATCTAAAGAATAGAACCATTGTTTAAATGGCTCGTTCCCTACGAAGGTAATTAAGCATTCCACTCCCTATGAAACTTGGTATGGTAAGAAGCTAGGTATTTCTAATTTAAGGGTCTTTTGTTTCACATGCTATGTGCATGTTCTGAAGGAGAATAGGATAAAATTGGATTAGAAATCTGTTAGTGTATTTTTGTTGGATACTACGAGGAATCCAAAGTTTATAGGTGCTATGACCCATTACTAAAAAAAATACATGTTAATAGAGATGTGATCTTAAATGAAAGGAGAGCATATAGTAAGGAGACGGATTATACCATGTTTGTTTGTGATATTTACTTTTATTATAGGTATTTTCTTTATAAATTCTTTAACATAAATTAAATGACACATAAATATTTTTATAGTTATGAACATTTATCAATTATATGACTATGCTAGTTATTTTTATTCTTATATCTTTTATCTAAATATACACTTATTATGAAATATATAAATTGAAATTTTTTCATCAAAATACGATTTTTAATATATATTGTTAAATATTTAAAATTATTTTATAATATAATAAATTTATATTGTTTATTTTAAATTATAAAAGAAATAAATTTATTTAGTTTTAAATTATATAAAATATGGTAAATAATATATATTAAAATTAATAAATAATATTTGTTTTAAACGATTAGAAGTTGACACGTCCAATGTTAACCTAAATCAATGCCAAAGATTACTTAGGCATCCCAACCAAGGTTGCAATTTCGTTTACGACCAAAGAACTCATTGGACTTCTTACGACCATTCAACGTACTATAATGGTTTACGTGTATAACAATGTTCCAGCAGAAAGTAAATTCTACTTTTAACCGAATGACTTATGCAGCCGAGAGCAGCGACTAGCCGCAACATCTCGAAGAACTTAGAGCATGAGAGTAACCCAAGTGAAAATAATTTCACGCAGTTGAGAAAGCCCTCCCTTCGTCTTTTGTTGGCCTTAAGATACTTCGTTTGCTTTATCACAAGGCTTGAAGAAGGGCATGGATTCTGTGTCAGATTCCCTCCATCCTTACATGAATGTCTATGAAACCAAGAATTATTATATTAATTAATGAAGAGCCAACGAAAAAATAGCATCTAGAATCACAATAGAGTTTCACGTAAGTACCTTGGCAAGACATTGAAGAGGAACGGTTGCAATTGCAAATTCCAGAAAATGATTCAGATTACAATAACATGTCTTCCGTCCAGGAGAAACAGAACCAGGGGAAGACACGACCATTGGAAAAAATGTCTGAAACAGTGTGTTCTTCATCCCTTACATGCTTTGGCTTATCCATAAAGATCCATGGCCACTGTGTCGGACTGGTGCAATGACTCAGAGAAAAGGGGTGACGAGGTTGGTGCAGTGACTCATAGAAAAGGGGTGACCACCGTTTAAGAAACTATCAAACGGTTTAAGAAAACTCTCAACTTATGTTCACCAAGAACTTGTAACTATGATCAAAGGGATAATATTGATTTCATCCTCTAACACCAAAATGAAAGGGATAATATTGATTGAAGCTAGGGGTGATCACAATTTAAGAAACTGTCAAAAAATTCTCAAGTAAGTAATTATAATTAAAGGGATAATCTTCCAAGAAGGAGAATTTTTCCAAGGGGAATATCTTACAGTAACCACTAGTAAGTCTATACATTTAGAGTTTTACTCCTCAATAAGTGTTGAAGAAAACATAAATAATTGTGGGAAGCAATTCTTGTAAGTATATTTTTTACATCTTATTCCTATCTATTTTTTATGCAAAAATTTGCTTAAATTATGGTGGAAAGTAATTGATGGAAATTATGTTATTTACTTGAGCATTAGTTATTTTCGAATATTTGTTAAATGATAAATTAATCATGGTTGATACACAAATCATCATATGGTCTTGCTTTGGAAGGAACTAATAAATTAGATGTGAAAAACTTGCATAAATTTTGGTGGGTAGTAACCACTAATAAGTTTATATATTTACAGTTTTAATCCTCCATAAGTGTTGAAGAAACCATAAATAATCAAGGGAATCAGCTCTTGTAAATGTATTTTTTATATCTTATTCCTATCCATTTTTAATGCAAAGATTTGCTTAAACTATGGTGGAAAGTAATTGATGACAATTATGTAATTTACTTGACTATATTTTATTTTTAGAAAGATTTCTTGTAAAGCCTAGGAGTAAAAAATCACTGCACAAATATCTATGCATGAATATTGCAAGCATATCTATAAATTATTACATAAAGTATACAAGGAAATTATCCACATGGCATTATATTCTGCAAGGGATGCAATACGACCTTCAAATTATGGTCCAATCAAATGTTTGAAATTTAATTTCTTTAATGATAGTAAAAATAAATATTTATTTTTCAAAGTTAGAATTATAACTTGCATTAGCCAAAGCTAAACTATATTGATCAATGGATAAATTGAATACTAGAGTCCACATAACTATATTTAAATTCAATTAACAAGCGCACAAAAAATTAATACTTACAATAGCATTACAATATAGCAAGTTTTTTAACAATGGATACCATAGATATTATTAACTTGTAAATAGGTTTTGTTACAATACCATGGGCCAATATCATGGCTTATCAAAACCACCTACCCAAAAACAATAACTCATTTCACAATAAAAAAAATTAAATGTAATATATATTAGAAATTAAAAATACCTTTGATAACATAGAGTGACAATTATGGATCATATGGATGGAGGAGAGAGAGAGAGAGAAGGAAGAACAAATATGTATATAGATAGAGGTAGAGAGAGAGGGAGGGAAGAAGAAATACATAAAGACAGAAAGGTGGAGAGACATAGAGAGAGGGTGAAAAGGGAGAGATGGATAGAGAGTGAGGGAGAGAGTAGAGAGGGAAGGAAGAAAGAGAGAGAGAGAGAGAGAATGAGAGAGAGAGGTAGAGATGGATCCAGCCTAGATATGGTATGTATGTCTATTAAAACCAACCTAGATCCATCTTAATCCCGAATCTATCAAGCACCGAGAGAGATCAAGGGCTTGAGGAAAGGTTTGCACCTCAGAATATTTGATGGCTTTGGGCACTTGAAAAATCTGAGATTAAGATGGATCTAGGATAGTATTATGTATATATGGATATTTATGGTTATTATAGTTCTCAAAATTTGTTTCATATGTTTTTATAATTTATTTATTCATTTATTTATTTTCCACAGTAACTAGTGAATGGTCACAATTTTCAGCTTGTTCAATTTTTTATAATACAACTTAACATGCCTTGGAATAATAGAACTCACTAGGAGGGGAAATTTTAAACCTGCTAGCAAGCTAAAACTTGAGCTATTATTATTTCACAATATGTTCCTATAAAAAAAATTTTGTTTCTTTTGTAAGTTCGGTAGGACTACATCTTCATCATCATGTCCAATACATATCACCGAGGCAGGAAATTGAACCAGTGACTTACAATATGTTTCTATAATTATTAATACCAATAAAATTATTCATTTAAATAATATAGACACTTGAAAATATGGATGGAGGATATTTAAAATTATTCATTTAAATAATATAGACACTTGAAAATATATAATATTTTAGTTAAAAAATTTAACAAAATTCAAAATTGATACATAATAATATTAAATATAAAATCAAATGTATTAAAATAATAATGTTTGGAATATCATGTATATTATATAACCAACTTACATCTATCTCCATTACTGATCTATCAAACTTTGAGAAGGATTAAAGATCATTTCAAAAGATTTAATCTCTTGGTGTTTAGTAGATCAAGAGTTAAGATGAATATAATTATTAATCTTATGCTTTATATTTTAATTTAGTTTTAGTTTTAGTTTTATGTAATTTCACTAAGTTAAAAGGTTCTATTCATAATTATAATTATTACTTATTTTACTTTATTCCTATATTTATTTTATTTTGACCAAGTTAAAATGTTAAACATTACAACATATTTATTAATTTGAAAATTTTATTTTAAAATAAAATAAAATTACTTTTAAACTTCAATTTATTTAAAATAATATTAATCCCAAATACTTATATATTTTTTAGATATATAATATTATTTTACTTTTATCATTTAGTAAAACTTTTAACCTTAAACTATTTTTCTTATAAATTTGGATGAACTTCTAAACATTACAAACCCTCATATCCATATTCTCAGTTTCAAAAACTAATCCAATATAATAAATACAAATATTAAAATTTTAATTTCTATATTATATTTTCAATTTTATAAAAGAAAATCAATATATAAAACAATTCAAGAAATATAATTTTAATATTAAATTTTTTCTTCTAATATTTTTTTGATATATAGATCTAATATTCCCTTTGTATTTTTTTTTTAAATAAAAATCAAACCAAAAACAGAAAAATAATAGGTATTTATCTCTATTATAATAATAACTCTAGACAAAACCTTTCTACTTACATTTCTTCACAACCTTTACAAATATATATGCTTATTTCAAAACTTCTAATTAATACTATTTTTCGCTTATAGGCGATATTATTTCATGCTCAAGGGGTGGAGCGGGGTTGATTTTTTTTTATTATTATTAAATCGATGGACTGGATTCATTATTCACAGAATATACTTTGTCTGAACGCCTCATCTACGACAACGCCTTCTCCTTTTGTGTGTTGCGATAGGCAGCAATAAAAATATTTATTTATTCGTTTATTTATAAGCACATTGGAAATTGGATGTGGAAGAGCCATTAATTATTACAATTTACAATAATATTAATCTTTTAGGTTTAATATTATTTTGTTGAGTTTATAATTTTTTGGTATTTTAGTATTAATTTTTTTGGTTTATAATATTAATTGCTCTAATTTATTAATCTAAAGATTGATATTTATAGAGTTTAATATTATTCTCTTAAATTTGTAATATCAATAATATCAATAATCCCTAGATTTTATAATATTAATTCTAATGGCCTATAATAATTATCCTTTAGGTTTAACATTATTCACTTGTGTTTAATATTATTCTTTTAAATTTATAATATTACTCCCTAAGATTTATAATATAAATCTTTTGGATTTAATATTAATTAATTATATTAATATATTAATATTTAAATTAATATATTTATTAATACATTATTTTCTTAATGCATAATTAATATATTAATTTTTAATATTAAAGTTTATAATATAGGTTTTATAATTACGACTTATAATATTGAGTTTGTATGTTGCGATACGTACCAATAATATGTGGATCCTCGCCACAACCAAATATTATTAAAACTTCAATTTTTCCATCATCTTCCATATTGGTATTTTAATGGAAGTGTTGTTAGCTATTAAGGTTGAATTCATTGGTTTTTCAATTCACCATGCTTTATCAATTCATTGGCTTTTCAATTCGTTATTTTGTTGTCAATTTTGATAGATTTTTTTTTCATTGAGTTGCAAAGTATCACAGGACGAGTTGGGGATTGTTTTTTTCTTTGCACAATTGCTTCAGGTTTAGGAAACCCTCATTTTTCTGATATCCATCACGTGGGATTTCCTCTCATTCTATGCGTGCGGGTTGAGCGAAAGGCATTACTGATTCCAACTATGAAAGGATAATCCATTTGTGTTGATATTAATATCATTTGCAAGTTCTATGCTTTTGTTAGCAATCCCAATGGTATGTTTATATTCATGTAATGTAATTAGCCTGCTAGAAGAATATTTCATCGTGGAAGCAATAATGATGGCCAAATACCCGCAATCAGTTTCCATCTCTAAGGCCACAATATTATGACCAATTTTATTCACTTCAACAACCAGAATACAGCCCAAATACATCCTTACATGTTTTCTTAATGTACTACCATCAGCATAGGTGTTGTACTACCCTCACCATAGGTGTCAATGGAGATCAGCACATACTAAGGATTTCTTGGATTTCCATTATTTAACTCTTCTTAAACATTCTTCGGTAAGGCTTGCTCTCTACATCTATCACTTGAATCACTATTCAAGTGATACAATGGCCATAAACATAGTTACCAATCAAACGAGAAAATTATCGATTACCTGTTTTTTTGAGGTAGTAAAAAAATCACCCGATTTTGAAAAATGGTTATTCAGAATAACTTTTTTATTTTACCATATTGTTGGCGCTTTAAATTTTTTTATGTAACATTTTTTTTTTAAATGTTACTGATTTTTTTTAAATGTTACCAATTTTTGAAAGTTTTGATGCAACATCAACCCATTTCTTTTAGAGGACTTATTTTTGGCACTTTAAATTTTTTTATGTGTAAAGTATGAATATTTGTTTTAAAACGTGAGTTCTTTTATTTTCATGTTAATTTTGAAAAGTGTTGATGCAACATCAACCATTTTTGTTTAGAGGGCTTATTTGTTACACTTTAATTTTTCTAATGTATTAGTATGGATAATTTACAAAAATCAAATATAAAAAAATATATAAAAAATAAAACAAACCATTAAAATGTTAAAAATAAAATTGATTTGTAAACCAAAAAAAGGAAAAAAATTAAGGGTAAATTTTTTCCCAAAAACACATAATTTAAAGAAAAAAAAAATACATGAATAACAATAATTTTAAAAGTTGAAATAATAATAATAATAATAATTTAAAATATAATATTAAAATAAAATAATTATAATTATAATTTTAAAAATAATAATAATAATAATAATAAATAAATTATAATTTAAAATTAAAAATTAAAAAAATAATGAGAAAAAAGAGAGTAAATGAATATTTTAAAATAATTTAAATTTAAATTTAAAAAATAAAAATAAAAACTAAATTTAATTTAAAAAACAATTAAAAATAATTAAATAAATAAAATAAATATAATTAAATAAAAACAAATTTCAAAAAATTTAACAAAAAAATTAAAAAAACTTAAAAACATTGGGAAAAAAATTAAAAAACAACCCAAAAAAAAAGTCAAAAATTAAATATATAAAATTAAATAAAATTAAATAAATAAATTGATCTCTCGCCTAAGAAGCTGTGGGGTTGAGCCCTGGGCGGGTAGTGAGCTTGGAGCTCCCCGCTAGTCTAGGTGGTCGTAGGTGGGGCTCATTCCTCCCCGCTCGCCTAGGGTTGATTCCTCTGGGATTCGACCTTCCCCGAACCAATTGATCGCAAAACTGGGCCCTAGGCACACAAGCAATTGTCGGCCCACCCAGGACCAAGCCACCGCGGCCACGTGGGCGGAAGGAGAATTTTTTTATTTTTATTTTTATTATATATTTAATTTTTTTTTTTAATTATTTGTTAATTTTTTTTAATGTTTTTATTTTTTCATTGTTTTTAAAATCTTTTTTATTTAATTATTATTATTATTAATTTTTTATTTTTTATTATTTTTAATTTCTTTAATTTTAATTTTAATTATTTGAATTTTTTTTTACTATTTATTTTATTTTATTTTTTTAATTATTATTTTTATTATGTGGTTTTATAATCTCTTTTTTTTTTTTTTCTTTTTTTTTTTTTTTTTGTAGGCTGATATTTTTATTTATATATATATATATGTATTTGATTTTTTTCATGTTATTTTATTTTATTTTTTTCAAATAAATTTTTTAATGATTTTTTTTCATATTTATTTATTTAAAAAAAATAAAAAAAATTTATTTGTTTTTTATTGTGTTTTTTTTTTTTAAATGTGTTTTTATTTTATTTTAATGTTTTTCTCATGTTTTTTTTTTAAATTTATCTGAGCAATATTATTTATTTATTTATTATGTTTCTTTCTTTTGGTCAAATTTTTAAATTATTTTCTCAAATTATATATATTTTTTTTAATATTTTTCTTTTTTAATTTTTTTGTTTCATTTTTTTTTTTAACTTATCTTAATTTTGTTTTTCTTTTACATTTTTTATGTTTGATTTTTTTTGGTCTTTTATGTATTTTTTTAAACTATATTTTTTTAATCATGTTTTTTATTTTATTTTTTTTGTTTTAATATATATTTTTATTTTCTTGTTATTATTTATTCTTGTTTTAGTTTTTATTTTTTCAATGTTTTCATATTCTCAAAATATATATATATATATATATATATATATATATATATATATATATATATATATATATATATATATATATATATATAATGTAGAAGTAAAAAGTCTAGGAGAACAATTTTTTATTAATAGTCAATAAGATTCTCAAAACGATATTTTTTTTTTTTGCATATTCCTTAATATGTTTATTATTTTCCATTTTTTAAATTCAAAAGAAATATAATTTTAATATTAAATTATTATTATTATTATTATATATCAAAATAAAATTAAAATATTTATATTTCTCAATAATGAAATATTGTTTTTAAAAAACAATTTGCAAATTTCAAAATCTAAAAATTATTTAAAAATAAAATATTTACACAAATTTTCAAAAAAACAAATGTTGTAATGCAAAGAATATCAAAAACTCCAAAATCATATATAAATTTATTTGTTTTGTAAAGTTGTTCATACATCTTAACTGGAGTGTTTCCTATCCAGTGACTTCAGTGCATTATATAAAAAAAAAACATTATATTTAATAAAATGATATTAATATGATAAACTTAAGAACAAAAATAAATTAATTTAAATTAAATAGTAATAATTTTTTAAAATAATACTAACACCACAGCTGAAAATTGGTGGAATTTTAAGGGTTTTCATAAAGGTGATATTTTATCTTTAATGTCATCCTTAGAATTTTAAATTTTTTGAGAGACATGATATTTTATCTTTAATATCATGTCTAAAAATCGTTAGAATTTTAAAGAAACGTGATATTTTATCTTTAATATCATGCCTATAATAAAAATTTTATTTTATTTTTTTTATTTTTTTTAACTTTTACTTATATTTTAAAAAAAATGTTGAAAATTACCTTCGAAAGAGATTATTGGTTTTGAGATTGATTTTTTGGTTAGAGTTTTGATTTTTTGGTTAGAGCTTTTGTTTTTGAAGTAACAGTTCATATTTGATTTGATTGGTAACTTTGTTCATCGATTTTATCGGTGGAACAAGACGAGAATAAATTTCAATTTAGCGTAACATATAAATTTGAAGATTGTGTTATATATTTATAGTTGAATGAGAGGTCGACTATGATATTGTTGATAAGGTGACAACGTTGACGCAAGATTAAACTACCTGGAGGATATGCCCTTGGAGCTTGAATAACGAATAACGTTATGTATGGGTCTATTCATCCCCACTTGTTGTATTAAGTATTCTGCAATCTTCACATCATTTAAAAAGCTTAAAGGGAATGCATGATAGGAAATGAAGGGCAAGCTTGGTTTTCTTTTTTCTAGTTCTATTATGTATTCAACCAACTTTAAAAGGTTCGAAGTGAATATCGGTGAATTTCAAGGAAATGAAATAAAAGGTTAAACTTTTTATTTGTCTATATTAATAAACACTCAATGAATTAGTAATGAATTATTTGCTTCATCATGGTAGGTTAATTTATGTTGATTTTTAGTATTAAAAATTCATTATACTTTAATGACAAATCAATAGTTAAACATCTCTTTCATTCATCATGGAGTGAACAAGTATAAGTTATAGTTAATTAATTATATGATGTATTCGTATAAGCTAATACAATCCATTTAAAAAAAAATGGATAACATTAACATTTTTAAGTATTATTAATGAAATACCTTATAAATATTAAAACTTTAGAACTTTAACGAGTTCAACTATTTAAAAAAAAAACAAAACAAAACAAGTTTAAAATAATAATTAAAAAAAAAATTATTATGTTGAAGAATAATGTATCTTTACAATTATATAAATGAAATTATAATTATGTTTTATGTTTTCCAGGAAAAACAACATATCACTCTTAACTATCACATAATCACAAAAATGGTATTATAAAAATAATTAATATTGTATTTATTATTATTATTATATTTAAGACAATAATAAAAATGATATTATTATTATTAATTATATTTAAGAAAATTCATTGTATTTAAGAATAATGTGTTTTTTACATTTTTTATAAATTGACTTAAAATTATATGCATTGTATTTTTCATGAAAAATAAATTATTGTTAATCAAACTCAATATTCACATAGTTATAATAATAATACTATAAAAATAGTTATTAATTTGTATTTATGAAAATATTTATAATATTTTATAATAATTATTTTGTTATAATAATATTTTCATACTATTCTTATTATCAATAATACGATAAAACTAAGGGAATATTGATATGATAAACCCAAGAGATAAATAAAGCTAAGGGATTCTTAATATTCTAAATCCAAGGGATTAATATTATAAACCTAATAGATTAAAACCCAAGGAAACAATATTGAACCAAAAGCATTAATAAACTCAAGGGATAAATATTATAAACCCATGGGAATCTAAAACATTTCTATTAATGATTCTGATGCAGGGCCATTAGACACTAGCCAGCAATGTAGGAGATTTTGTCCACATGTTGTGGCTATGAGGGTTCAAAATCATCGAATTGTAACAGCTAGGTGTCAATACCTCAGCTGACTGTTTCATTTAGATTAGTTAGAGTCCATAAAAGTCGAATAGGTTTGGATTCGATCCATCTGTCTTGTTTCAGTTAATTGAATAATTGTAATTAGACTTTTGATTTACTAAACGGTCCTCGTAGAGGAACTGAAGAGACACATTGTAATGTATATAAATTGTATCCCTCGAATGTATTGAAAAAAAGGAGAGAGGAAAGGGATATTTCTGTAGTAAAAATCTGTGTATCAAACAACTGCTTCCAGTTAAATGAATTTCAGTTCCTGTTGATTATCCAACTATCTTGAATCATTAATTGTGATGAAATTTGTTTAATTGTGAGGCGATTGAACATTGGTATGTGTGGAATCATTGAGTATGGTTGTTGCATAAATTCCGCATTTCTCTGGTTATTATTTTCCCGTGAATTGTTCGGACAAGTTCTGTGAATTAATCTCACTCACAAGCGAGCACTGTGTAGAGAAGCCATGGTCGTCGAACTTTGGTTAACGGTGGTGAAATCCCGCCTAAGAGAAGTATGTTTGTTTTGCTGTGAACTGAGGGTCTTTGTCCCGAGGTTAGACGTGAGTTAATGAATAAGAAGGATAGCATAACCCCGAATTAACTTTGGTTAATCACTGTTCCGAAACCGCGAGCGGTTTTACGAACCGGACTGCCCATATCGCACCGCTTTTGTGGAGTAAGCGGTATTTCCAAATTGAGAGCGATTCCATTGAATGGTGGACACGTAGCACATGGTGGGACCGCGAAAACCGCTTTTCCGAGTGCCATCGCGCATTAACGTTCGACTAGGGAGGCCGCGCGATATCGTTGAACGCCGTCGATCTAGAGGGAAGCCATCGGACGGTGGTCGTGTTCGGAAGATGAACGAAGGATAACCAAGGTATGGCGCATGTATTTGATTGGCCATTGATTATATATGTGGGCCCGGGGCCAAAGGTCTATTACAAAGTCATTTATTCAAAAAGTATTGGGCTATTAATATAAAGTTCCGCTAGGTGACAACCTTATTGTAAGGTGGCGAGGGAATATAAAGGTCGGAGATATAAGTTAATTTCAAGGTTTGCAGAGTATTTTTTTATTTGTCAATTTCTTCGAAATTGATAAATAAAATTCCAAGAAAAGAAAGAAGACCACGTGGAGGTAAACTAAGTTAATTGAGGGAAATGCTGATAAAGCTATGAGAAGAGACCAGCTCTCCTTAGGGGCCAACTTTCAACTTTTTTGCCATCATTTGTGGTATCAGAGCTGTTAGTTTTAAGTGTTTTTGCAAAGAACTGACATGGCAATCCGAGTTGGTAGAGGTGCTAGAAGAAGGAGACATGTTGCTAATGCAGAAGTGTTGGGAATTTTGCAAAGGTTCGAGGCCAGAATGGATGCCATGGAGCGAAGACAACTCGCAGATCCCGAAGACATCAGTGAACCTGAAATAGAAGAAGCTGAAGAAAATGTTGAGATTCCTCCTGACTTGAGGCTCCTTAGGACTGTTCTGGGGTCTACAATTAAGCCCAGGATTGAAGTTTCGAGTTTTGCAGGAGGACTGAATCCGGAAGAACTAGTGGACTGGATTAATGAAATGAACAAGTGCTTCGATTATGAAGAAATGAGAGAAGATAAGAAGGTCAAGTTTTCAGTAACAAAGCTGAAGGGACATGCTGCACTTTGGTGGGATAGAGTGCAGGTAGAAAGGAGGAGAGTTGGCAAGCAACCTATCAAAAGCTGGACCAGAATGATGGCTAAATTAAAAGGTAAATTCTTGCGTAGTGATTATCAGCTGACATTGTTTAGGCAAATTCAGAACCTGAGACAGAGGTTGCTGACAGTAAAGGAATACATAGAAGAATTCTACAAAGTGAGCATAAGAGCTGGGCAATTTCAAGACACACTAGAGAAGACTGCCAGATATGTGAATGGTCTCAAGCTAGAGATCCAAGATAAGATTGGTCTTCTGTCTCTTAAGACAGTGGAAGAGGCCTACCAGATGGCCTTGAAAGCATAGGAGAAACTCCTGAGGAAACAGTTTGCCAAGATGGAAAGGGAAGTCAGGGTGGTAGAGGAAAGCCTAATACACCCAGGGATGGAGCTAACAGTAGCTCACCTCAGAATGCATCTACAGAGGATGATGCAAGGGGAAGAAGGGGTTCTTACAGAGGAAAAGGAAGAGGAGGCAGAGATAGAGGCAGAGGTAGAGAGTTGAGGTGCTATAGATGTCAGCAGGTGGGACATAAGCACTATGAGTGTCCATAGAATGTGGGTGCTGGTCCAAGAAATGTTGTTGTTGCCCAGGCTGGAGAAGAGGTATAAATTGAAGAAGAAATTCTACCAGAGAGGGGAGAGTCCTTGGTGGTTAATAAGGTCCTGTTGAAGCAAGCCAAAGAGGTCACTGAGCCTGCACAAAGGAAGACTTTGTTTAGGAGCATATGCAAAGTCCAAGGGAAATGTTGCCAGCTAGTCATTGATAGTGGCAGCACAGACAATCTGGTTTCCACTGAGGTGATAGAGAAGTTGAATTTGAAGACAAGGGAGCATCCAACTCCCTACAGGGTGTCCTGGCTGCACAAAGGGCACCAGCTGGTTGTAAAAGAACAGTGTGAGATAGAGCTGCAAATGGGAAAATACAAAGATAAGGTCCTGTGTGATGTAATTCCCATGGATGTGTGCCACATACTGCTGGGTAGACCTTGGCAGTTTGACAGAGCAGCGGTGCATGATGGCAAGAAGAACACTTACAAGTTCATCAAAGATGGGGTACACCATACATTGATACCCATGGAAGAAGGAGAGCCATCCAACAGAGTGATTGATCCAAAGACCTTGTTGCTGAGGGGAAGGAATATCTGCAACAGATAGAAGAAGAAGAGGTAAGTTTTTCTTTAGTTTGCAAACCTAAAGTAGTTCTTACTTCTACAAAGATTTTTGATTTACTGGTAGAGATACAAGAGATGTTAGACAATTACTGTGACATTGTTGTGGATGATTTACCTGATGAGCTACCACATGGGAGGAAGATCAACAATCAGATAGATTTTATCCCTGGTTCAAATCTTCCAAATAAGGCAGCCTACAGAATGACTCCCAAAGAAAATGAGGAAATCAGGAGACAAGTACAAGAGTTGGTGGACAAGGGGCTGATTAGAGAAAGTCTGAGTCCATGTGTTGTAGCAACAGTATTGAGCCCAAAGAAAGATGGAGGCTGGAGGATGTGTACTGATTCCAGAGTAATCAATAAGATCACAATCAGGTAAAGATTCCCTTTGCCCAGAATTGAGGATTTAATGCACTGTTTGAGTGGTGCTAAATATTTCTCAAAGATAGATTTGAAAATTGGATACCATCAGATTAGAATAAGAGAGGGTGATGGGTGGAAAAATGCCTTCAAAACAAATGAAGGACTGTATGAATGGATGGTAATGCATTTTGGGTTGTCAAATGCACCTAGAACTTTTATGAGACTTATGAATGAAGTATTGAAATAATTCATTAGTAAATTTGTGATAGTGTATTTGGATGATATATTAGTTTACAGGAAACTAAAAAAGAACATTTAAGACATCTTAATCATGTCTTGAAGAAGCTACAACAAGAGAAACTGCTGATAAATTTGAAGAAATGCTCATTCATGAAGGAAGAGTTGGTGTATTTTGGTTTTGTTGTTTCTACAGAGGGATTGAAGATGGACCCAGAGAAGGTTAAGGCAATTGTGGAGTGGCCTTCACCCAGAAATGTTTTTGAGGTAAGGAGTTTCCATGGACTTGCCAGTTTTTACAGAAATTTTATAAGAAACTTCAGTAATATTAATACACCCATAATTGAGACAATAAAGAAGAGCAAACAACCATTTAAGTGGACTGCTGAAGCCGAAATAAACTTTAAACTTTTGAAGAAAAAGATAATTGAAAAGCCTGTTTTGATTCTACCTGATTTTAATAAACCATTTCAAGTGAAGTGTGATGCTAGTGGAGAGGCCATTGAGTGCAGTCTAGCCAGATGATAGCTCCGTATTTGTTATTTCTACAAAGAGGGATTGAAGATGGACCCAGAGAAGGTTAAGGCATCAGGGAGTGGCCTTCACCTTAATTTTTTTTTTGAGGTGTTGTTTCCATGACTTTGCCGCTTACAGGAAATTCATAAGAAAATTCAGTAAGATTAATGCACCCATCATTGAGACAATAAAAAAGAGCAAACAACCATTTAAATGGATTGCTGAAGCAGAAAGAAACTTTAAACTTCTGAAGCAAAAGATAACTGAAAAACCTGTTTTAATTCTGCCTGATTTTACTAAACCATTTCAAATGAAGTGTGATTCCAGTGGAGAAGCCATTGGAGCTGTGCTGAGTCAGGATGATAGGCCTGTAGCCTATTTCAGTGAAAAGCTGAATGACACCAGAAGAAAGTATTCCTCTTATGAGAAGGAATTCTATGCAATTGTTCAGGCATTGAAAAAGTGGAGACATTATTTGATGTCCAAAGAATTTGTATTATACTCTGATAATCATGCTTTGTAGTACATTGTACAGCAGCCCAAGTTGAATCATAAGCATGCCAAATGGGTTGAGTATCTCCAAGGTTTTAACTTTGTTTTGAAACACATAAGTGGCCAAGCAAATAAAGTAGCTGATGCTTTGAGTAGGAGGCACATGCTTGTTCAAGAAACTAATTTTGAAGTTGTAGGGTTTGATTTTCTCAAAGAATTGTATAAAACAGATTTAGATTAAGGAAGCGTTTGAGGCATGTTGTAACCCTGTTTTAACAGATAGAAGCCAGTGGCTAGATTATTTCTTGTAGGAGGACTTGTTATTCAAGAGAAACCAACTATGTGTACCAAAATGTTCCATGAGAGAAAACTTGATTAAGGAGAAGCATAGTGGTGGGACTTGCTAGACATTTTGGTACTGATAAAACTTATGAGCAGCTAAGTCGCTTCTATTATTGGCCCAAGATGAGAACAGAAGTGGACAAGTTTGTGAAAAATTGCAAAATCTGTCAATATGCCAAGGGAAGGAGCCAGAATGCAGGATTGTACACTCCCTTGCCTATTCCAGACAGACCTTGGGACATGGTGAGTATGGATTTTGTTCTAGGATTGCCCAAGACTCAGAGAGGGAATGATGCAGTCTTTGTTGTGGTGGACAGATTCTCCAAAATGGCACATTTTATTCCATGCTATAAAACTAGTGATGCCACCCATGTTGCTAACTTGTTTTTCAAGGAAGTGGTTAGGTTGCATGGGTTGCCCAAGAGTATCATTTCAGACAGAGACACCAAATTTGTGGGCTATTTTTGGAGGACACTGTGGAAGAAACTTGGTACCAAACTGAGTTTCAGCTCAGCTTATCATCCTCAGACTGATGGACAAACTGAGGTAGTGAATAGGATTCTGGGAAATTTGTTGAGAAGTCTTGCAGGAGAGCATCCCAAGTAGTGGGATCATATTTTTCCCCAGGCAGAATATGCATATAATGACTCACCAAACAGAAGCACAGGGTAGAGCCCATTCCATATTTTTTATGGAATGCACTCCAGAGGAATATCAGAGTTAAGAAACCTGGGAAGAGCAGAGCTAAGGAGCGCAAACGGTGAGGAATTTTCTTCAGAGATCCAGGCCATACATGAACAAGTGAAACAGCAACTACAAGGCAGCAGCATCAAATACAAAGGCAGAGTAGACTTGAGCAGAAAAGAAGTTCATTTTGAAGTAGGAGATCTGGTTTTGGCACACTTGAGAAAGGAGAGATTCCCAAAGAAGCAGTATAATAAACTGAAGTTCAAAAATATTGGGCCATGCAAGATACTTATAAAGTTTTCTGCAAATGCTTATGAGATTGAATTACCTCCTGATGTTGGAATATCTCCCATTTTTAATGTTCCAGATTTGTACAAGTATGAGGATGATGGTGCAGAAGAAAGATCAGCAGACAAGGAACAGATTGAGTCGAAAGAACAGCTACCTCCAGCACAACCATTACAACCAGAGAAGATATTGGACAAAAGAGTGTTCAAGAAGACCAGAGGACAAGAGTACTTTCAGTACTTAATCAAATGGAAGGACAAGCCAGAGGAAGATGCCACTTGGATGACTGAAGGAATGTTGCAGAAGATAGGCAGATCAGTGGAAGAGCTCATGGATAGGAGCCCATGAAGAAAATTGCCCTCGGGAGTCTGATGCAGGGGCATTAGACACTAGCCAGCAATGTAGGAGGTTTTGTCCACATGTTGTGGCTAGGAGGGTTCAAAATCATTGAATTGTAATAGCTAGGTGTCAATACCTCAGCTGACTGTTTCATTTAGATTAGTTAGAGTCCATAGAAGTCGAATAGGTTTGGATTCGATCCATCTGTATTATTTCAGTTAATTGAATAATTGTAATTAGACTTTTGATTTACTAAACAGTCCTCGCAGAGGAACCGAAGAGACACATTGTAATGTATATAAATTGTATTCCTCGGATGTATTGAAAAAAAGGAGGAAAGGGAGATTTTTACAGTAAAAATCTGTGTATCAAACAATTACTTCCAGTTAAATGAATTTCAGTGCTTGTTGATTATCCAACTGTCTTGAATCGTTAATTGTGAGGAAATTTGTTTAATTGTGAGGCGATTGAACACTGGTCTGTGTGGAATCGTTGAGTATGGTTGTTTCATAACTTCCGCATTTCTCTGGTTATTATTTTCCCGTGAATTGTTCGAACAAGTTTTGTGAATTAATCCCACTCGCAAGCGAGGACTGTGTAGAGAAGCCGTGGTCGTCAAACTTTGGTTAACGGTGGCGAAATCCCGCCTAAGAGAAGTATGTTTGTTTTGCTGTGAACTAAGGGTCTTTGTCCCGAGGTTAGACGTGAGTTAATGAATAAGAAGGATATCGTAACCCCGAATTAACTTTGGTTAATCACTATTCCGAAACCGCGAGCAGTTTTACAAACCGAACTGCCCATATCGCACCGCTTTTGTGGAGTAAGCGGTATTTCCAAATTGGGAGCGATTCCATTGAATGGTGGACACGTAACACATGGTGGGACCGTGAAAACCGATTTTCTGAGCGCCATCGTGCATTAACGTTCGACCAGGGAGGCCACGCAATATTGTTGAACGCCATCGATCTAGAGGGAAGCCATCGGACGGTGGTCATGTTCGGAAGATGAATGAAGGATAACCAAGGTACGGCGCACGTATTTGATTGGCCATTGATTATATATGTGGGCCTGAGGCAGAAGGTCTATTACAAAGTCATTTATTCAAAAAGTATTGAGCTATTAATATAAAGTTCCGTCGGGTGACAACCTTATTGTAAGGTGGCGAGGGAATATAAAGGTCGGAGATATAAGTTAATTTCAAGGTTTGCAGAGTATTTGTTTATTTGTCAATTTCTTTGAAATTGATAAATAAAATTCCAAGAAAAGAAAGAAGACCATGTGGAGGTAAACTAAGTTAATTGAGGGAAATGCTAACAGAGCTACGAGAAGAGACCAGCTCTCCTTAGGGGCCGACTTTCAGCTTTGTTGCCGTCAGATTCTATAATTATTTTTGGAGATGGAATAATAATTGTATTCATAAGTGTACATAAGTCTCGAGACAAGATGAAAATTAAAAAGGTTATAATGGATCTTTAAGTTGCACAATAATTTTTCTATGAGAAGATATTTGAGGTTTAGAGATAAATTATCTTTCTTACTCATAAATCATTAAAAAATTTGATATCCTCAATGTTCTTGTATAAATTTCCTTGGATTTATAATCATGATCAACCATGGTCCAATGTAATATTGTGACAAATATTGGTCTCAATATGAAGATCAACCATGTTTAGTCATTGTCAACCATTGTCAACCATGATCAATCATGGTCAACCATGGTCCACTATCACATTATGAAATATAATGTCTGAATATGAAAATAATTCGTGGTCAACCATGGTCCCACGACAAATTGTGACAAATATTGTCTCAATATGAAAATAAACCATTTTCAATCATGGCCAACGATGATCCAAGTCCACATTGTGATAAATATTGTCGTGATATGAAAATCAATCATGGTGCAATGTCGCATTGTGACAAAGATTGTCTCAGTGAAAATCACCAAACGTCAACCATGATTAACCATGTTTATTTAGGGTTTATATATATTGGTTTTATAATATTAATACCTTGGGTTTAATATTACTCCCTTGGGTTTATAATCCCTTGGGGTTTTAGTATTAATTCCTTGGGTTTATTATTATTTAGGTTTATAATATCAAACCCGTGGGTTTACTAATCTAAGGGTTCATAATCCCAGGGTATCTTATTATTCATATGGTTTATAATATAAATCCATTAGGTTTATAATCATGTTCAACCATGGTCAATCATGGTCCAACATCACACTGTGACAAATATTTTCTCGATATGAAAATCAAGCATGGTCAACCATGGTCCAACATCATATTGTGAGATATATTGTCTCAATATGAAAATAAACTATGGTCAACCATGGTCAACCATGTTTTTTTTAGGGTTTATACACCTCAGGTTTATAATATTAACCCCTTGGATTTAACATTGTTCCCTTGGGTTTATAATATATATCATTTTGGTTTATTAATGTATGGGTTCATATTCCTAGGGTATAATATTATTCACATAGTTTGTAATAATAATCCTGGGTTTTAATATAAATTCCTTCGGTTTAAAATCATGGTCAACCATGGTCCAATGTCACATTGTGACAAATATTATCTCAATATTAAAATCAACCATGGTCAACAATGGTCAACATGGTCTAATGTTTCATTGTGACAAAGATTGTCTCAATATGAAAATCAACCATGGTCAACCATATTTATTTTAGGATTTATAATATTTATAGTAGGGTTTATAGACCTTGGTTCTATAATATTAATCCCTTGGGTTTAATATTATTCCCTTATGTTTATGATCCCTTGGGATTTTAGAGTTAATCCCTTGAGTTTATAATATAAATTCCTTGGTTTTATTAATCTAAGGTTTCTTATGCCTAGAGTACAATATTATTCATAGGTCTTGTAATATTAATCCTTCGATTTAATATAGATCCCTTGGTTTTATAATCATGGCCAACCATTGTCAACCATGGGCCAATGTCACATTTTGACAAAGATTTTCTCAATATGAAAATCAACCATGGTCCAACGCCTCATTGTGACAAAGATTGTCTCAACATAAAAATAAATCATGGTCAACCATGGTAAAACGTCGCATTGTGACAAAGATTGTCTCAATATGAAAATCAACCATGGTCAACAATGATTTTTTAGGTTTATACTAATTTTATTAGTGTTAATATACAATGGGTTTATAATATTAATCTATTGGGTTTATAATATTAATCTATTGGGTTTAATATTATTCCCTTGGGTTTTTAGTATTGCCTTGGGTTTATAATATCATCCCTTGGGTTTATGGTCAACCATGGTCCAACGTCGCATTGCGAGAAATATTGTCTCAGTATGAAAACCAATCATAGTAAACCATGGTCATATTGTGAAAAATATTGTCTCATGGTCCAACTTCACATTAAGACAACCATGGTCAATGATGGTACAATTTCGCATTGTTACAAATATTGTGTCAATATGAAAATCAACCTTGGTAAACCATAGTCAACCATGTTTATTTTAGGTTTTATATACCTAGGGTTTATAATATTAATCCCTTGGATTTAATATTATTCCCTTGGGCTTATAATCCCTTTGGTTTTTAGTATTAATTCCTTAGGTTCATTTTTCCCTACAATTTATAATATTGATACCTTGGGTTTATTAATCTAAGTGTGCATATTCCTAGGGTATAATATTATTCATAGGGTTTATAATATTAATAGTTGGTTTTAATATAAATCCCTTGAGCTTATAATCATGATCAACTATGTTCCAATGCCACATTGTGGTAAATATAGTCTCAATATGTAAATGAACCATGGACAACCATTATAAACAATCGTCAATCATGGTCGACCATGGTCCAATGTCACATTGTGGAAAATATTGTCCCAATATGGATATCAATCACGGTTAACCATGGTCAACCATGTTCCAATGTCACATTTTGACACAGATTATGCCAATATGAAAATCAATCATATTCAACCATGGTCCAACATCGCATTATGATAAATATTGTGTCAATATGAAAATCAACAATGGTAAAACATATTTATTTTATGGTTTATAATATTTATCTTAGGGTTTATATACATTGGATTTATAATATTAATCCTTTGGGTTTAATATTATCCCCTTGGGTTTATAATCCCTTGGGGTTTTAGTATTAATCCCCTGCGTTTATAATATTAATCTCTTGGGTTTATGGTAAACCATGGTCCAATGTCACATTGTGAGAAATGTTGTCTCAATATCAAAATCAATCATGGTCAACTATGGTCAATCATAGTCAACCATGGTCAATAACCATGATCACATTGTGTCAAATATTTTCTCATGGTCCCACATCACATTATGACAATCGTGGTCAACGATGGTCCAACATCGCATTGTTACAAATATTGTGTCAATATGAAAATCAACCATGGTCAACCATGTATATTTTAGGGTTTATATACCTTTGGTTTATAATATTATTCCCTTCAGTTTAATATTATTTCCTTGGGTTTATAATTCCTTGGGATTCTAATAATAATCCCTTGGGTTTATTGTTCCCTTAGAATTATAATATCGATACCTTGGATTTATTAATCTAAGGTTTCATATTCCTAGAGAATAATATTATTCATAAGGTTTATAATATTAACCCTTGGGTTTAACATAGATCCCTTGGGTTTATAATCATGTTAAGCCATGGTCCAATGTCACATTGTGAAAATATTTTCTCAATATGAAAATAAAACATGGACAACCATCATCAACCATGGTCAACCATGGTTTACAATGGGTAATCATGGTCAATCATGGTTATCCATGGTCATCCATGGTCCAATGTTGCATTGTGAGAAAGAGTGTCTCAATGTGAAAATAAATCATGATAAACCATGTTGAACCGTGGTCCAACATCATATTGTGACAATTATTGCCTCAATATGTAAATCGACCATGGTCAACCATCATCAACCATGTTTATTTTAGCATTTATAATATTTATCATAGGGCTTATATACATTGGTTTATAATAATTATCTTATTGTTTATCATATGATTTTCTCAATATAAAAATCAATCATTTTCAACTATGGTTAATAATCGTTTACACATTGTGAAAAATATTGTCTCGTGGTCCAATGTCACATTGTGACAACCATGGTCAACCATGGCCAATGATGGTCCAATGTCGCATTGTTACAAATATTGTGTCAATATCAAAATCAACCATGGTGAGCCATGTTTATTTTAAGGTTTATAATATTTATCTTAGGGTTTATATACCTTGGGTTTATAATAATAATCCCTTTTGGTTTCATATTTTTCCCTTTGGTTTCTAATGACTTGGGTTTTTAGAATTCAACCCTTGAGTTTATTATTCTCTTAGGTTTCTAATATTGATCCCTTAGATTTATTAATCTAAGTGATCATATTCCTGGGGTACAATATTATTCATAGGGTTTATAATATTAATTATTGGGATTAATATAAATCCCTTGGGTTTATCATCATGTTCAACCATGGTCAGCCATATTTCTACTTTAGATTGTGACAAAGGTTGTCTCAATATGAAAATAAAAAATGCTAAATCATTATCAACCATCGCCAACCATGGCTATCCATGGTTAAATGTCACTTTCTGAGAAACATTGTGTCAATATAAAAATCAATCATGGTCAACCATGGTGAACCATGATCCAACATCATATTGTTAAAAAGATTGTCTCCATATGTAAATCAATATTGTTCAATCATGCTCAACCATGTTTAATATTAATATTAATACTAATTGATATTATTATTTTGATTAATTAATAATACTTATAATATAATAATACTAAATGATTATAATTATGATTATAATATTAATTATAATTATGATTATGATTATTAATAATTATAATTATATAATGATATTAAACTATATTAATTATAATGATATTATTATAATATAATTTAATAATATATAATTATTATGATAAACTATTATTATTGTTGCTGTTATTATTATTATAATAATATTAGTTTTTTATTTAATAGTTTTCTTATTATGAACGTTGAGAGATTTTTTTGGTAAAAATCACATTAAAACAACTTTTAGTCAACGTGTTTCAACCCATTTAGTGTGGTTCATCTTCACGACAAGAAGAGGAACTAGATCATGGAATTAGATTAAATAGATGAAGAGAGATGTTTTCTAGCCATTAGAATATAAGAGCTAGTTTTAATTAAAATAAAGTAATAGATGGAAATTAGCTATAAATAAAGAATTAAATTAATTTATTAAATCAAAACAAAGGTCGATAATAATAAGGTCAAACTTAATTATTCTAAGTTTGCTTGTGGGTGTATTTCAACCAAATTTATTAATATGGTTGTGCATGTGATTGATATACACCTATCAGTGTATATCAACCACATTTATTAATGTGGTTTTTCCAGTATAATAAAAAGTTATATAATATAATTTATTAAGTAAATAATAAAAATGGCGATCTAAATTTAAATTTAAAGTTAATCTTTCTATTTATATAATAAAAAAATTTATATGGATATATTTAAATAGTACCATTCTAGATCCTTCTTAACTCAAGATCTACCCAGTGCATCAAAACTCTTCTCAATCTGAAAGAGGTTTGCATCTCAAGAAATTTAATCTCTCTCAGTTCTTGGTAGATGTGGTGTTAAGATGAATCTATGCTGGTTTAATTAAAAATAATAATTATAATTATAAATTTATGTCTTTTGTTTTATTTTATTTGTATTTCCATTTTTATGTAATTTAACAAATTCAAAATATTTTATTGATAATTATAATTATTAAATTTTTAATTTAATTTAATTTTTATGTAATTTTATCAAGTCAAAAGGTTTACAAGACATTACAACATCTCTATTATACTATGTTGGAGAGGTGCAAAAACCTAAAAAGAATATATTTTTTATATTTTCTTTTCTAAATTTGAATTTATAAGTTCTGTACAGAATAGACCATTATTAAACTCACTTCAACTATATTTTAAACAAACCTAAATAATGTTACTATTCCATAATACTAATTATTACTTTGGAAAAATGCATTAATCTTTAGTGTAATGTATGGCTTTCTTTAGGTGGTTGACTTAAATAATGTTACCCTTCCATGATATAAGCATTACTTTAGAAATACGCATTAATCTTTAGTGTAATTGGTGGCTCTCTTTAGGAGGCTTCTTTGTTTTTATGGAATCGCAAGAGTAAAAAAAATAGCTTTGTATCTCATAAAGTAGGAAAGATTGGTAATTCCAAAAAAAATTGAAGGGCTTGAAAAATATGGAATTGTTCACTTTAGCCATTGCTGCAAAAAGTGGATGGTCATTGTTTTTTGAAAACAATCTTGGGAGCTTAATCATGAGGCTAAAATACCTAAAGGATAAGTTGGTGGAGGTATGGTTAAGACAACAATCCAAAATCGACTAGGGGTGGTGGGTAAATGATTTGGAGAAATGTGGTCTGAAGGATACAAGTTATGGAAAAATGGATCATAGTAGGAATGTATTAATTGGAAGAGATTAGTAGATTGGGTGTGATGGTAGGCAGTGGTATGATGGTAGGAACATATTGTCTGTTGATTTGGTAGAATTTTCTAAATTCTCACTCTTTATTATATTGAGGATGTGGCTAGAGATTATCCCTAGGATATTGATAATCAACTATGGGCTTTTTCTTATGATTTACAAATACTTCTAGTTTTTATAGGTGAATGGACCTTTTTTTTATGACTTTGAGTAAAGCATGTACTATTTTAAATAGGGATCAAGCTTAGTTTCAAGGTAAGCAATGTAGGTTTATTTTGGCGAAGCAGGAATTCAATCATTTGATTTAGCAAAATATTACCTATGAATCAAAATAGTGGCTTAATGTAATTTGGAAGCATAAAGGAGCCCTTAAATGTCATATTTATTTATGGCTTAATTTTTAATGAAAAAATTCTCACTTGTTTTTTTTTAAGGAAAAAAGGGTGGTAAGTTCCTAGATTCTATCTTTTACCTCATAAGAATAGTGAATATATTCACCATTTTTTCTTCTTTGTTGTGAAGACTATTTGGAAAGAGGTTTGGTTTAGAGATTTAGTTTGTCCTCTCTTACATTTATCTTGATATTTGTGACGTGCGGCATCTGGATAGAGAGAAATATAGTTCTTTTTCAAAATGATGTTTTATGCTCAATACTAATTGTACATAATTCTAGATTTGTTTTTCTAGAACAAGTCATGCCCTTGAAATCAAAGAAGACAAGAATTATAAGGGAGCTAGTGCTATCTAAAGGAAATGTATGGGGTTTCTTTGAGGGTGTTTGTCAAAGGGATAATTTTGGGGCTAGTGTTGTCATTCTATTCCTTCATAATTTGATTGTAAAGTGTAAACTAGGCATTGGAAATGGTACAAAATTTTGTTTCCAAGTTGATTCCTCTATGGTGTGCTTTGAGGTTAGCTTTGAGAAAGCAAGTGAAGGTTTTTAAACTAATTGGTGATTCCAAAATAATAGTGGTCTAGTTCAATGAAAAGGTGGATCATAGAATCCTTCACTTGGAATCGTGGAAAAGGAAGATCATCAAACTAAAACAACAATTTCATGATCTTCAAATCCTTCACTATTACAGAGAGCATAGTGTTCTAGTAGATTTGCTCTTAAAAGAAGCTTTGCTTTTGGATGTTGGCATTTATACTTAGTGTTTTATCATGAGTCTTTTCTTTTAATATCTTTAATATTTCATTTCCACTAACAACTTAATCTTTTTTCTTTAGATATGATTGAAACATATTTTGGATGTTAAGATAAAATGTCTATTAAGAAATCAAAAAAACTGCTAAACAACCAAGATATTATATTCTTTATTTCTATTTAAAATATATATATAATACATATATAGTTTACTTAGTTAAGATTTAGACTTGTTTCAATTTTCCTACAGTTATCTTAAAAGAATTGATAATTCATAAGCTATCCACTAAACGGAAGTTGAATAATTCCTTGAGCTATCCACTATAAACGTTTCACATTTCGTTATGCTGTCCACTAGAAAAAGCTCTTTGAGAAACGTGATCACCATATCAACTGGTTTGACATTCAAAAGAGATATTTCTTAGGTCAGCATTGATATTGATTTATGTGCAGGATATATGAAACTCATTGATATGAAAGACTTACTCAAAGGCGATGAGCATGCGTAGCTTTAAATTAGTGGCCTCACCAACATGCTTCACTTTCACCCACTGTTATCACCAACACGTATTTAAGTGGATTCGAACTTGATGAATATGTATATCTTTCAAATTAGTGGCCTCACCAACATGGTTGAGTTTTTTTGGTTTCTTTTCCATCCATGATCTAGATATGCAGATCCGTGTTTCTGATTCTCGTGCTGTGGCGTTACATGATCGCATTGCAATCTCCTAATTCATAGGGGCCCAATTTCCATTATTGGCAGATCTACATAAATATTTGCCAAACCAATTGACTTGCAAGTTCGCATGACATTCACAATCCCTGCGCAGCTAACATTTATGCTTTAAGGCAACGTCCAATTATTTCAGACACATTCTGCGCACAATCGGATTTATTTCTCATATCCGGACGAAATATGGCAATCATTTATCTTAAGTCTGTTGGTTGAACATGAGTGGACGGGCAGATTTAGTAGCGTTGCGTGTGATTGGCCTATTTTGCCCAAAGAATCTGTACTGCAATGGACTGTCACATAGATTTGGAAAAATTGAAGGCAGAATAATGTGAAACCAGTTTTTATGCTAAATCATATTGTTTTGTTTCTTTCATTAGTTTTTAAATGTATACATGGATTGGGTATTTAGAAAAACTTCGGAGCATTAGAATTGTGCAGAGTTTACAATTTAATTTTATAATTCTAACCAGAATTTAAAGTAAAATTAATAAAAAAGAAAAGGAAAAATAGCTAAAATAACCTAAAAACTGCAAATAGATGCTAAAGGTACCAAAAATTAGAAAATTTGCTGATTTTAATACAGCTGATAAAAAAGTCTAAATTAAAAAGATGAAAAACCCCTAATTCTTAATTTTTAAAAGGGTATAGAAATTTTATATTAAAAAAATTGTAGTTCCAAAAATATTAAAAAATTGCAAGTGAGTATAAGTTCCATATTTAAAAAATTCAAAAACTTTAAAATACAATTTTTGTATTTCGATAATTTTTTTTGGATGTAAAAATTTTAAAACACATTTTTCTCTCTCGTAATTCTTCTGGATGATAGAGATTATCAGGTTAGACAATAGTGGTGATAGGGATTGTGATCCATTGAAAATTTGTTATTACTGGTATCAAATCCATTTAGAGGGATTCATTTTCTCTTGTACACCACAAAGGTTAATTTGTATATCATTAAATAAATTTGGATCATATAGGATAGCGATTGAGAAATAAATTGATAGTCATTGAGAAATAAGTTTCATGATATGTCAAGATCACTATAAATAAATTTCATGATATGTCGAGATCACTTGAAGCCTATGTTTAATATTCAATATCTTATTCTTTACATTGAACTTCAACTTTGAGTTTTTGTTATTCAAAATTTCAATGTTAAAGATAAATAAATAGGAGTGCCCTTGTAAGAGAGATTTAATAAATCTTCTTTGAAATTTTGAATATAATCATTGTTTATTTCAATTTTTAAAAATTTTGAAGAAGAAAATTAATATTTGTAAGATATACATTATGTAATATTTTTTAATTTTTTCTGCAATCAATTTTTTTTCATATGTAATCAAATTCAAATTTCATTTTGACTTTGAATTTGCTATAACTAAACTTATAATAGTTAGACTACACTGGGAATAAGTATTTAAGTTGCACCTTCACGATTAATTCTAAAGTGACGTTAATCGATGGCTTTGGATTAAATACTTCGATTGGTCGATTATTTGTGTTGTTATTGAATATCCATTACACTGAAGGTGTTCCCTCTACGTGGTTGGTTGGGAAAACATTGTTCATCCCATCTCATTAAATAATTTGATTGGTCAGTTACTTTTTTTGTTGTTGAATATTTATTACACTGAAGGTGTTCCCTCTATGGGGTTGGCTGGTAAAACACTATTCATCCCAACTAATCCCAAGGCATCATTTTCAACCTCCTCTCGATAATTAAATATGACATTTTTGCAAAACCTCATTCGACAATGACGTTGGTATCGCTAAAATTATTGGTGGTGTCATTGATCTCTTGAATGATGAAACACACTACCTTGTTTTTTTGTCTCCCACCAGACTTCAGAAGATTTATGTTCCACCTCACGAATAGTTTTTGGAGTATAGTGTTACACTAATTTTGAGACTAAACTTCAACCGTTATATCCCTGGAAATGATGACATATTGCAATGGAATTACCTCTATGTGGTCTCCTCAATCCATGATAGGGTGAACATAACTGCTCTCTCTTGTACCTTCGAAGGTTCATAATTACTAGTAGTGGTTGATTAGTAATGAGGGCAATCTAGGTTATTGGAAGACTATATTGACCGTATGGAGATACCACTCCATAAAGGCACGATCGTTGTGTTCCTTGCTATCCCTGTACTTCAACAATATCCATGATCCAGATTTTATGAAGGAATGAAATGAAATACATATATAAACAAAAACACATAGATACAACGAAAACAATACATTAATTCATTAATAGCAAAGTATTGAAAATTGTTTACATGAAAAATGGAAATAGACTAGCTCAGGTGATGGTAGCTTATATCTGGGAAGATATGTGGCTACTACATGACTTCTGAACTGTGTTACAATGAGGCTCGAAGGCCTATTTATTATTGAGAAACAATGGAAAACCCTAAACATCCGAAAACCTAACTGTAGGAGATGAAGCGTCAAAATTATGCGGGCCCCATTAGCGTAAATTGGTACATCAACTTCTCGGGGTTGTAAATTTGGCATATAATATTCGTTTGATACATATGAAACCTCATTAGTAATATATATACGAGTAACACAAATTTTGATAGTTAAATTGAAGGGAAATCTATGAGTTTTAATTTTTTCCAAAAAAATATTGTTTAGGGCCTCGAAATGGTTGTGGAAGTTCAATACCCAAAAAAATTCCAAAAATTGTAAATTGTGCTACAATTAAGGAAATTGAAATAAACAATGGTGGGATTCCAAGTTAAATAGGTGAGTGGCCACCCATATCCACCTGGATGAGTCCTCCCACCATAGTAAGCAATGGTCCCCATTACGTTGAGTGCTTCCATGATATGGGAAAAAATTTGTTGAACTTGGTCCCTGGTAAGCCACTTGCCTTGGTACAAGAATTGGAAAGCTTTGGCAACTCGATAAAGTTGGATGTTTTGCTGGTGAGTGTTCTTTATCTATGTGTCCATGATTCAGTTGGTTTTGGCTTTTTCATGTAGTCTTGGTTTAGCTATATTGGTGTTAGTTGTTTTGCAATGTCTGATGTGTCTAGCAATGGTGGAAAGTATAGCCAAAGGTGGTCCACATTGAACGCTGGGTGCAAGCCCAGGAATGGGGGAATGTGGAGATCAAAATAATTTTATCCCATAGCCATGGTGACGGTGTAAGGCCCATATCGAAGTGGTTTAAGCTTCTGATGGGCTTAGGTAAGGCTCTTTCAGCAAATGAAACCAAACTTTTTTTCCCACCTAAAACTTGTGTGGCGCCCGATGTTGATCATGTTGCTTCTTATACATGCAATTGGACTTATCCAAGATTTCATACACCTACTGGAGAATGTTTTGGATGTGTTCAATAAATAAAATTGATTTAGCAGCCTTAGACTGTACATGTGTGGATTATGTTTGTGCAATCACATGAGGCATGGAAACATCAATCAGGCACAATGAATGAAAATCCAGACCCACTTGAAAAGGGTTGTGACCATTCGAGCTATGGACAGATCTATTATAATTGTGTTGCACATAAGGAAGGATCTCATCCCAGGTTCGTGGATGCTTATAGTTTTACTTACACATATGTGCACTATCATCTTGTTGATGACCTCTGTATGGCCATCAGTTTGGAGGTGGAATGCATTCAACTTGGTGAGCTTAGTGTTCAATAATGTCCAGAGGCTCGACCAAAATTTTCTTAGGAAGTTATTATCCTGATCTAATATAATGGTCTATGGAATTCCAAAATGTACCCATACTCATTTAAAGAAGATTTTAGTAGTTTCCTTTATTGTGATACTCTTCTTGCAATTTTCCAATATATCCATCTTAGAAAATATATCCACGACCACAAATACATAGTTATTACCATGCTTGGTAGAAGGGAGGCCTGAAAATTAGTCCATGGAGATGCATTCCAAGGGTTGGCTGGGAGATAAAATCCTTTCTTCTTGGTGGTTGGCCTAGTGATGGCATGAGAAGTGCAAGATCTGATATATTTTCTAACGTTCTATCATATTTTTTTCCAATAAAAATACTTCTGTAGTATGACCACAATTCTCTCCACACCAAAGTGTCCTACGACCCGACTCTAGTGTGTCTCCCAAATAATCTTGGCATGCTCTCTTGAAGGAACACAAAGGTGGCCCAGGTAGCATAATAATGCATCCTAGAGGTGAGAATATATAACTTTCTTCCCATCCACTAGCATCTGGTATGTGGTGGAAAACTTTGGATCGTTTTTGTACAATTGCAGCCATTCGGAGGTCTTGTGGCCACAAGATTTGATAACAATAGTCAATGCTACAAGTGGGGGCCGATTGAGGAAATCTGTAACACGATTGGTGTGTCCCTTCTTGTATTTAATGTTCAGGTAGAATTTTTTCAAATATGTAGACCACTTTTGATGTCAATCATTCTAAAACTTCCCTTGTGTTGGGACAAACTAAAGAGGTCAGTGATGTTTCTGGATGGTCATCTCCTTCCTTAGAATTTAATGTTTCCATTATCGACATGCCTACACGATGGAATACATATATTTATCATAGGTGGGGTATTTCCAAATTGTATTAGAAAGTGTCTCATTATGATAGGACACCATATGATCATGTCTGGTGAAAACTGCAAAAATATCATAGTCATAGGTTTTTGTCTCAATTTAAAAGGTTGTTACAAGTATGGCAATATGAGAACAGGTGAAATGCAGAGGTGGTGCTTCAGCTCAAAGAATGCCTTCTATTGGGACTATGACCAGAAAAAAATTTCTTTCACTCCTCCCTTGGTAACCTGACTCAGAGACCAAGTGATATAATAGAATCCCAACATGAATCTCTAATCAAAATTGGCATTCCCAAAAGGCTTTGAATCTCAGTTAGAGTGGTTGGAGCTTCCCAATCCCGATTGACTTGGATCTTAGTCAGATCCATAAGCACTCCTTGCTCACCAATTATGTAGCCCAAATATTAGACCTGGCCCATGCCTAATGTGCATTTCTCCAAGTTGGCATATAGTTTATGTTGTCGCGGGATTTGAAGGACCTACCAAATGTGTTGTAGGTTCTCTTCACTATTATTTTTGAAGATGAGGATGGCATCAAGCTATACAACCACAAATGAGTTGGTAAAGGGCCGCAAGATGTCATATATTAGCCTCATAAAAGTTGCATGGGTATTTTTTAACCCGAAATGCATGACCAACCACTCAAAAAGGCCTTCCTTGGATTTTAATATGGTATTCCATACATATTTGGGCTCTATTGACACCTGGTGATAGCCATACTTCAAGACAATCTTGTTGAAATACTTGGCCCCCTTGAGTTGGTTAAGAAGGTCATCAATCTATGGGATTGGATACATGTCACTGACAATAATTTTCTTTAGTGCCCGATAATCAATGCAGAGTCTCTAAGTTCCATATTTCTTCTATACAACTACAATCGAGCTCCCAAAGGGTGAGGAACTTGGTCGGATGTGCCCTTTTTGCAACAACTTTTGGATCTACTGCTTGATTTCTTCATTTTACATAATGGAGTGATGGTATATCAACCCATTGGTTAGAGGTGCTTCGGGAGTTATATTGATCAAATGCTTGACTTGACAATGAAAAGGTACCCCTATGGGTGACGAGAATATGTCTTTGTATTCTTCCACGACCTTATCCACCTACTTCTACTGCATGGGGAACCCTTCCTAGGGGCCATGAATGTGGCCACTATCTTCCCCTTGCTTTGAGAGTGAATTAGAAAATAAAAATAAATAAATAAAATTAAAAAATTAAAACTTAAAAATTAAAATTAAAAATTAAAAAATAAATTAAATTAAAAAATAAAATAAACTAAAACAAAAATAAAAAAATAAAAAATAAAAACAAAATTCTCGGTTTGGGAGCTTATCTTACTACATTGGTTAGCATAAACCAAAGAGATGGCAATAGGTGAGGCTAATTCTGGTATCCTTTATAACTTATTTCCCAAAGTATTAATAATAGTGCAAGGCCTGGGCTCATACAGAGCATGATGCTTCCACAAGTATGGTTGGCCTAATAACACATCACAAAAATCAAGAGGACAAATATCACATAGAACCTGATCTGTGAAGGGCTTGATGTTATAAGGAAGGTGACACTGCTGGATGAAGAAAAAATATCATCCTTGGTGAATCCACCCGATGGTGTACGGTTGTGGGTGTGGTGTGGTTGGTAGGCCCAACTACTTCATGATCTCTGCTAATATGAGGCTCTTTTGGTTCTCATTGTCGACAATGAACTGCAGCAGAGAATCCTTCCCCCAAATCTTTGAATGGAAGATATGATATGCCTCCTTTGTATCTTCAAGATCAATCTTCTAGACCTTGGTGGTGGCAATGGTGGCACTAAGTTCTGCCTCAATAATTTGTTTCCCATTGTTGTTCCCCTTGTCAGGTTCTAGCTCAGAATCATAACATGTATCAGACTCTTAAGCTTTCAAATTTTCCACCAATGACTGGTTGGCGTGACACTCATTTGTGTGTGAGTGGGCCTCTTTTGGAACTCACACCACTTTCCCATGTCCTTCTTCATCTTCATGGTGCCATTATTTTCTTGCAATTTTGATGGGTTATCCTAGGTCGCTCCACCTTAGCTCTGTCCTTTGTTATGCACTTTAGGGGCACTCTTATCCTGCTTTTGGTTCGTAGATCCAAATTTGCACTTCTTTTGTTTAAATTTTTGTTCAATATAGCACCATATTAGTATGTTGCACCAAGCGAGGAGATGTACAGGAACTCCATCTTCCTAAATGTATTTGTGCAGAAAGTTTCGATACTTGAGCACCAGATGTCACTTAGAGTATTTAATACCCAACTTTGTGTGTAAAGTATGAAAAATATTTTTGAACTCATACACAACTTGATCCCTCCATTGTCGTAGTGTGGTACACTGTATTTACTTACCCTCATAGCTCCCCACAGGGTAATATTGTTCCTTTATAGCATCTCAGAAAGAGTTCCAAAAGCGGGTGAATGTAAACATAGAGGATTCCTCAGCACTTTTTTCACAATAAGTTTCCCACACGTCCTTAACATGGGGTAAAACCTTAAGAAGTGAATAATTAATATTATCCCTATCGAAGAAACTATGGATCAAAAAAAAACCTTCCAACATGTTCAACCATATATCTAGAACATTTTCATCTATGTTACCTTTGTATATATGGATATCAAATTTCACTTGTATCTTGAAGGGGGCGACGCTTCTAAATTGACTATTGGATGAAGATGTGTCATCGGTGGGCATTTTCCACTTGAGGGCTTCTTCGAGAAAAAATTTGATAGGCTCTCATTAGGGGAATTTTGAGGTCTAAAATGAGCCTCCTAAGGAAAATATAAAATAATAGTGAAAATAATAAAATAAGATTTGATTACATCATCAAATTTTAGAGGGAAAAAAGAAAAACTATTTTTTTCAACTCATATTTTCAACTTATCTCCCAAACTTTTTACTCAAATTTTGAGCGGGAGTACTCGTTGGATGCAAAAATTAATTCCTCATCTAAGGAGTACCCATGTTGCATAATTTCGATGCATCCTGCTACACGAAAAATGAGAAATACATGAAAAATATTATTGCAATCACATTTTTTCATGTATTTATCTTTTTTCATGTAGCAGGGTCCATCAAAAGTTTGCAACATGGGTACTCCTTGGATGAGGAATCAAATTTTTCATCCAACGAGTAATTTTTCTCGAAATTTGAGTAAAAACTTTGGGAGATAAGTTGAAAATACGAGTTGAAAAAGTGGTTTTATTATTTTATTATTTTTTAATATTTTTACTCTTTTCCTTAAAAAATGGTGAATCATCCCCCATGGTTTACATCATCATATTGAATTGTATTGGTTCTTATAAAGTTTATTTTGGTTGTACATTTTTATTAGGAGGCCCATTTTAGACCTCAAAATTCCCTTGATGCTTGCTCCCTTTTCTTTCTTTTCTTCTGCCATAGGAGGTTGTTGGTGTCAGCAGGGATGGTCTCGAAAAGGCTTAACTAGTTCAAGTCATAACTCCTTATACTTTGACCTTGTTGGGGAAATACATAGAAAACAAGAGAAAGAGTAGAACAATTTAATACCATTGATATGGATTTTATGAAAGAATGAAATGAAATACATATATAAATAGAAACACAAAGATACAATGAAAACAAAACTTCGATTCATTAATAACAAAGTACTAAAAAAAATTTACATGCAGAATGGAAATAAACCTCAGGCGATGGTAGCTTATCTCTGAGAAGAGATGTTGAGGTTACATTCCTTTTGAATTGTCTTACAATGAGGCTTGAAGGCATATTTATTATTAAATTATGTAATGTTCCCAAAATTAGCATGAAGCTAATTGGAACATTGATTTTGCTTATATCATCTAGGAGGTGACTAAAATGGGTCAGGAGACCCATGAGTAGGAATAAAATCCCTCATAGTGTGAAAGGGATCATGAGAGAAGCTATATTTTGCACCTTCCAGTGTGAAAAGGGGCAAATGCATGAGGACAAGGTCAAGTTTGACCAATTCAACAGCGCTGCCAAAGAGGGTGTGGATCACTTGGGAAGACATCGCAGTTTGTATGGGAGGAAGATCACTTGGTGGAGGAAACCTTAATGTGTGGATTCCAAGGCAAGAAGGCTTTCATTTGCATAAAAGGAGGAAGAGGCAGCCATAGAGGGTTATGTTTGAGTATTTGATTTTGGTTTGTCTAGACTCTTTGCATTCTCAGGCTGTTAGGCAGAGTTGCAGTGTTGTATAGCACAAGGAATTACTATTAAGGATTCCTTCCCCTTCTTGGGAGGCCTCTTGAGGGATTGTTCTACATTTCTCCACATCCCAGCTCAAGGCCAAGCCACCTCCTTCAGCTACAACATAGTTTCTGTTTAGAGTTGGGTTGTGTTGCAGGGTGTTGCAATGGAGAGTTTCATCACACCACTTCCTTGGCTTATTTCAGAGGAGGGAGCTTCTATTCCTCCTGGAGATCAGTTAGGAAGATTTCAGAGCTTATTTTCATATCTTGGCATCGGGCCAAGCATCTCCCATCTACTACAGCGCAGTCCCTCTCCTTGACTGCGTTATTTTAGTGTGCATCTGTAGTGGGGGTTTGCACCACTATTTTGGAGAGTGATATCTTCAGTGATTGGATCAGCCTTTCCTTAGAAGATTCATTGGAGGAGGTCTACTTTATATTTTTCATCACATTCAGCCATCTTCATTCAGTTTTTAGTTGCAGCTGCTACCCAGCCCTGCTACTCTGGCATTTTTCCATTTTGTATATTTGAGCCAATCCTTCTCAGGATTGTTGTATTCTTGTTTTCAGGGGTTGGGAGCTTGCTCCCACTCATTTATTGAGCCATATATTGTCATATATTTCTATTATTATTCAACATGTTGCAATGTCTCCAATAAACTGCGTCCTTATAGCTTACATAAATTCCTGTGTAGCAGTGTTTATCTATTTTCATGTACATGTTCCATTAAGGTTGCATTGCCTTGCTTGAGTGTCTTTTCCCTCAGGGACTTGTATACAATTGCTGCTATAATATACATTTGATGGCTATTCATACCTTCATGTATTCTGGCTTCTCAAAATAACGTTGTTTATCCTTTATATGTTCATACATTGCTGCAGTCCCTTCATTGGGCACTTTTTCAAGACAACTAAGTGCGGGAGACCTATTTAACCCACCTAGAGCGATTTCTTTTAGCCTCTCTTGGATTTGGATCTTAGATACATTGATCTAAGGGATCCAGGTCTTGGTTTCAAATCCTGTAGCAGCCATTCTTGGAAAATGTGTTTTCCAGTCATGCCTTGCTGATAGTTCCCATTTTGGGATATTACAAATTACAATGGAAAACCACAAACATCCAAAAACCTAACCCTAGGAGATGAAGCACCAAAATTATGTGGGTCATGTTGGGGTAAATTGGTACATCAACTGCTTGAGGTCGTAACTTTGGCATACAATATTCGTTTAATGTGTATGATACCTTGGTAGAAAGATCTATCCGAGTACTACAACTTTTGATTGCAAACCCCTACTTTAATTTAAGAGTGTACTAGTTTTCCAAAAAATGGCGTTAAGAGCCTAAAAACGGCTCCTTAAGTTCATGACGTGAAAAACTACCAAAAATAGTAAATTGTGCTACAATTAAGGAAACTAAAAGAAAAAATGGTGGGGGTTTAAGTGGAATAGGTCGGTGGACACCAATATTCACCTGGATAAATCCATGGCTTATAGACTATAGAACTAAGGACTACGTCTAGTTGTTGTAGTCTTCAATTTGTTAGTGCTTCCTAGATAAACATAATAAAGGTGAAAAGGAAATAGTTATAATCGAAGGGTGGGGTCTTTACATGAGATTTTGTTTATAACTTCAATGAATTCATTCAAAAATTATCAAAACCAGTTCAATCTTCTACCTTCATCATAGTTTTCGGTAGCCGTGAGTATTTCCAAATTTCATTCACCTTTTTTTATGTTTGTGCATTACTCTACATGTAAGTATGCAAGTAGGAATGTGAATTGGTACAAAGCGGATGGAAGATATATCGACCCCATTGTACCATGTATGTGTACCATTTTTTTTGTATAGGTAATATTCTCCACTATCCATGCTGTGCTCATGTTATTTAAATGCCATCTTTACCACTTTTCCATCCATGGAAACTTCAATGAGGAATCAGAGGATCTCTTGAGTGAATGGGTATGGTCCATCGAGCTATAAGTGTCCTGGTGGAATTGAATCATCAAGAACTTGGTACACTTTTTAACAATAAGGGAGAATTTGAAGGTTGGTACCTCTCGAAAATTCATTATGGATTAAATTTAGAGTGGCTATAATTAATTCATTACTTCCATTCTCATCCCTCCTTCACTCAATGGGACATAATGCATATAATTTTTCTTTTAGAAATTAGGTAACAACTAGAAAAATCATGCTCAACTATCTAATCTTGCTCTATGTTTCCTTTCTAATTACCCTACTGAATAACTTGAACATTGATAGGGGGCTCAATCCACATGCCCCCAGTCCTTTATAGTCACCTTTCCCATTGAGGCTTCATCTTGGTATGTCCTACTAGAGTACGTAATAGGTAATGGTTAAATTCTCAGTTGAATGTTGTCTAATTGGTTCTCTTGTAGTTGCATATCAAGACACAATCTCTTCTCTATCTATTTATTCTATTCCTCTAGACTCGTATAACAATAAAATGTGTAAGTGTAGGTTGTGGTGGGGTTGTATAGATAGTTGAAGCTTAGAGTTGCATTTATTCCACTTTTACTATCCAAGTGGTTGAATTTTGGAGCAATCCCATCTCAATCTTCCTTGGAGGGGAGCGCATACACTCCTTAATATGGGTATGTGAGATGAGCTATGACTGGTGGTTATGGATCTTTACCTGGAACCAAAACCAACCCTTACTCTTGATCAGGTACTAAATGAAGGGAAGCTAGGACTCGAAGGGATGTGGTGGGGGTGAGATATGGAAAAATACCACGTTGTTTCTACCTAATAGTTACACATGCTTATGGGGATCCTACTATAGGACATATTTAACATCGTTGGGGAATCGAATAGAAGAAGAGGGAACCCTATTAATATCCTTATATAAGGTGCACTTGTTTCAGCAAGTATCCAAGGTGTTACTAAACAATAGCTAGCATGTTGAACTCGTGCACTGGGCCTTGCATTGACCCACTTATTTATTTGTGCATCATTTTATCTTGTTACTACCCACTTGGTTGTTTTCTTGAATGCTTCCTTACTCATGGCACCCTTCCTCTTATTTCTTCTTCTTTTCTTATGAACATTGATGGTGGATTCACCCCTAATACCACTTCCCAATCTCAATCATCACCCACAAATATTACGTAATCCTGGTAGAATAGATCAATAACCATTCAGAAGAAAAAACTTAACATATATTTATGCACTTCAAGCTCTGACTTGAGTTTATTCCTAGGAAAGTCTCCAAGGTAGCCCTCATTTTTGCTTCTTTTCTTCTTGGTAGAAGATTTTTCCATCTTAAATGCAATATAAGACAAACAACAGAGGGAATCTATGGTATTCTACTAAAATGCTTGCCTTCAGATAAAAATAGCAAGAATAAACACATGTAGGAGATTGAATGTGTATTGGTTAGAATCGATATGTCACTAGCTGCCCAGAGAAAGTATGGATGTACAACTCAAACCAAATTTTTGCACTTTACCATGTCTAGAATAGTCTTCTCAGTAATCTCAACACCACTCTAAAAAAACAACTGTATTGGTTGGGGTCGATATATCACTAAGTGCTGAGAGGAAGCATGCATGTATAGTTCAAACCAAATTTTGGCACTCTACCATGTCTACAACACATTGTTAGACAACCTCAAAACCACTCTCACAAAACAATAGTTTCCTTAGGAGCAACCTTTTGGGTTTCAAACTCCAACAATTGAAGTATGAAATCCCATGAAATAACACATAAGGATGATTGATAATAAAAACCAAAGGTTTTCCTTCACAATAAAAAAAGGCCAGTTTGGAAATGTACTAAAAACTACTTGTCCGAGGATTGGAACAACAGGGAGACTATAGTGTGATGGTCACTTGGGAGAATTAATAGACATAAACAAGTAGTCGAGTGACAAAATTGTAACATTGAATACAAAGAAAGAATTTGTACTATAAATATCCCTTGAATATGACACTATTTGTTTTTTTAACACGGAAGACCTAATGACTAAGCAAGACTTGAGACATCCCATATTAACCATGGATGAAGTGAAAACTCCCTAGCATCGCCTACTCCTTGAGCCTAATCAATACAAGCTAAATAATGCTTCTGAAGACTTGAACCTAGGTGGGTAGGGTGGCAAGCCACAATCCCAACTACTCTAGCTAAGAACCATTGGATGAACATGACACTAAGTTAGCAGGTGGTAACTGTTATAGTAAGGGAACGAATGATTGGGAGTATCAATGTGGACGAGGCATAATGGGTATGCAATAATAATATTATAGATGAAAGGAAGTGTGTGGTCTTTAACATTATTAATTAAAAAATTGAGTGCACTCTTATGAAAATTATGCTTGACCATTTCTGCTAATTACAATCTCAATGTCTAATTTTGATTAAAAATTTAAATAAAATATTAATATTTGTTAATAAAGAAAAAATAATAAAAATGATACAAATTTGCTATATAAATATGTTTAAGAATAATTTAAAAGGTAAATAATTATAATATTTTTATAATTAATTTAAAATGTTAAAAATTTTAATAATAAATATTTTTAATCAAAATATTTATATATTAAATATTATTTTTTATTTTTTATTTTAATAAAATTTTAAATTTTTAAAATTTTTGTAAAAATATAAGTTTTACATTTTTTAAACTTAGTCTATTTTATACAAATTATAGTTTTTCATTAAAAATTAATGTAAAAATAAAAAATTCCCATTTAATTATGAGATAAGAATTCTTAAAAAGAGTAATCTTAAGTGCGACTTTTTGGAAAGTTTTATGGTCTATTTTCTGATCTAATTTGTCTAGAATCCGACAGAGCTTCATCGAAATCACATGTTTGAAGAGTGAACTCTTCACAATTGAAGTGCCACAAGGGTTTTTGAGGGTGCTAAATCTATATATGCAATAAAAAAAACCAGTTTAAACAACACAAATAAAGATTTGGCCAAAAAACATTCACTGGGTTCCAACCAAAACTCTGTCGGAAACTCCAAAAAGTCACACTTAAAAACTACATAATTCTTGAAATACTATCGCAATAAAAATATTATGGAATATTGCATTGAAAAATGTGATGTAAAATTATATTTTAGTTATCAAAATATAGATGAATAAAATATATAACTAACTTTACTTCATTTTTATATATTAATTATTACATTGAAAATACAAAATAAAACTTATTCATTTAATTAATATATCTGGCATAATTATTATATTTTAAAAAGTGAGAGTATTCTTTAACTATGACTTTTTGAAAAGTTTTATGTTTTATTTTCTGATCTAATTTGTCTAGAATCTAGCAGGGATTCATTGATATCACAAGTTTGATGGGTGAACTCTTCACAATTGAATTTTCCCCAAGGGTTTTTGAGGGTTTTGAATCCATATATGTAGTCAAAAAAATATTTTAAACAACACAAATCAAGTTTTGACCACAAATTGTTTGAACGGATTCTAGCCATAAATTCGTCGGAAACTCTAAAAAATCATACTTAAAGACTACTCCAAAAAAAGAGAAGGTATTTTTTTAAATTCATTAGTTAAGAAAAAATAAATATTTTATAATTTGAAATTGAAAACATTTCATATTAAATTGCCACATCATATCATTATCTATATATATTTTTTAGCTTTTATGTAAATTACAAATTAAATACTCATTTTATTTTTTGGAGTAGATTTTATCACATTTTTACATTGAAGGTGTTTCTCTATGGGTTTGGGTTAGGTAGACACTTTTCATCCTAGCCAATCGTAGGGCTTCATTTTCATTTGCCTCCCTCCAACTAATATCTGACACATGGAACCTCCGAGTCTTCATCATGGAATTTTTTGAGAAGTGCACTAATGCAACCAAGATATTTGCATTGACCCTTTCCACTTCTACCCTCGTTTCCTTCATTAAAATTCTCATACCTTGCAATGTTTTCTATAGGGAACTCATGACCATCACCTTCTATGGAACTTCTGAGATTCACTTCAATTTTTTGTTTGGGCAAGCCCTCTTCGGCGACAATGTCGCTACATTCATCGTGGGAGTCAATCCATCCCTGAAGTGGAAATTCCTTGCTTCCAACTCATCTCGACCTCCCAGAAAATTATTCTTGATAATAACAGAGCCATCAATAGACACCTGATATAGGTCGATTTCACCTTACACCTTCTTAAATATGTTTAGGGCTTTGTATCCAAGAACATTGAGAAGTGCCTTGTTGATACCTTACAAGAGATTGAAATATCACTACAAGGAAAAGACCCTGTAGCGGAGGTTATAATTAAGGTTTTTAGTGTTATAAAATTGGCCAAAATTGTCAAAAAAACATTTTCTACAACATCCGTTTTCGGTAACGGAGGTTTTTGCGGAGCTTCTAACGGAATTTCAACACAACTAAAAAAAAGGGTGGTCGGAAGTTGTTACGAATGTTTTTCTGATCGGTGCAGTAATCAGGGGTCAACACACCGGTGTGTTGTAAAGTGAATGCACCAGTACTGTAAACCTACCAAGCAACGAGACGAAAAAAAATTAGGATGCCCTGGGGCGTTTAGAAACGTCCCGATGCATGTCATCCAGATAGTCGCACCGAGGCGATTGAAGGTGCATGCACCAAGCCATTAAGGTGTAAAAGCGCACCAGGCGCACTGTAGGTGATACAATGCACCAGGTCGTTATAATTGGTATTGGTATTTGTGTAGTGCCCATAGGTTGTACAAACACATAGGTGCGCAGTATTATACAAACGCATTAGTGCGTAGTATCACACAAACGAACAGATCGTTATAATTGGTATTTGTATTTGTGTGATGCCCATAAGTCATAGAAATTCAACATTGCATAGTATCACACAAATGCACTGTGTGTTCTAATTGTTATTGGTATTTTTGGAGTGCCCTTAGGTCGTAGAAATGCACCGATGCATATAAGCATACAAACGCACCGGTGGAGAATAACTAACATGCACTAGTGTTCATTTTGTATTTTTTAGAAACATCGACCTGTGACAGTGCAATTATTGTTATTTTTTAAAATTAATTATTCATAAAAAGTCGACACATATCTTATAACAGTATTCATATCAATTAAATTTTTATTATTGTATCTGAATGTGATGTTTGGATTAATTTGTTATAACATATCATTAGATTTCACATATCTTCATTATAATATCTAATCATCTATATATTTAATCAGTGGTGTAACATTTCACAAAGAAAATGTAGAACACAATAGAATAAATTAAAACATATTTTATTATATATATATATAAGACACTCTTTGTCATACAAAATGGGACAGTTATTGGTATCCCTCTATATTTCAATTGGGACACTATGTCCATTACATTAAACAAAATGTCTGCTTTCACAGATAAATATTTTAAAAAATACAATGCCTTGATTTGATATCCAAACATATTGATCATCATTCTTTGCTTGAACTGTTGTCACTGCTCCAACTACTTCCATGTCTTGGGTTATTTTGAGGAATGTTTTGTTCCTGGTGTTGATTGTTTTCTTCTTCTTCAACTTCCATCTACAAACATAAAAATAAATTGTAATGAGTGTATATACATTCGTGAGAATAATGAAAATTTCAATATTAAATAATATACATCAATGTAATAAAAAATAAATGGCATACCATAGCAAGAATTGACTCATGAACTATACACATTCTTTCAAAATGAAATTTCATGCCATCTTTCAACATTTCATTTGTTGATGCAGTTCCATACTTTGTTTCCTGCAATTTTTATACCCCATAACAAATCATATATTTAACATTAAATATTTTTTTGTTTCTATTGATTATAGACGGAGCTAAGTAAAACAAGATCGATAGATGCTTACAAATTCCACCATTAATTTTTGATATTCCAACATATATTGACAATCCATATTTAACCCAATGTCAATCAATTTGTCTTATGGTTCTTCTTTGTATCTTAGCACATGTTTGAAAACATTCAATGATGATTGTTGTAAAACAACTTAAAATATACAAAAATGAAATCTAGTTAAGTTGTTATAAGGAAGTAAAAATTACTCACAAACTTATCAACCCTTTTCTTCCTTGTCGTCCTATTTTATGTGTTGAATGGGTTCCATTTTCTTTTCTTTTCTGCAAGAAAATCCTTGAAAATTAATATTTGTTGCTAAATTGTTTATTTATTGTACCTAATCGAAAAATTCAATGATTACATATTACATTTGAAGCACATTGTTGTTAAGATGGTTCCTCGTGTGATGCAATTATGTCCATTTCTTTGACCATCTCCTTATACACCTTTTTGGGCATTCCTACTCGCATATTTCTGATATCAGCTTGTTCATCCTTTGATATTTTCATAACATTCCTAAAAATATAACATGACAAACTATTTAATTTTTATATTGATATATGAAAGTAATTGTAACAAAAGTGATATTTATAAATGATTGCTTTCTAGTAATATATACATATAATTCTAGAAAACATTTAAAGGAATATTACTTTTTATTCCTTTTTTTGTTTTTGTATGTTTTTGTTATTAAAAGTTTGACATGTCTCATTGACCAATTCTCTGGAAACTCATCCTGTAGTTTAGATAAAATTTGGTTCTTGGAATCATTGGATTGATCTTTTTATTGCAAGTGGAAATAATGTCTATACATTCGTTCCACTAGATCCCTCAAATTTTTGTAAAAATTTTTCCCCCTTTCATTAAGGTCCAGCACCACTCCAGATGAGCTAAGGAGCAATTCATTTTCATTTGGATGTTCTATTTTTTTATTTTCTTAGAACAACATTCATTTTCTGAGTTACTAGTCCCTATAGAAAATTAAACATATGCGAATTAATAGATTGTTTGAAACATGTTATCTAATATTTTTAAGTATATTATTAATGAAAAATAAAAAAATAAACTCATCTTGGATCGATAGTATTTTTTCATTCACCTAATTCATCCTTCTGCAATTTTTCCATCAAGATTTTACACTCTTCTGGTCCTAGATCAGAAATAATTTTATTTAGCTTTGTCATTTTGTGGCTCTGCATGATACATAGTAAATAATACATATTAGTTAAACTTACATATAGTTAAAAAATAATAATTTTTGTAAATAATTTACAAAGAACTTGCCTTTTTTTCTTTTCTCGATGTGCTATCAGTATTTTTATTACTTGATCTATTGTCAGCCATTTCTTTATCAATATGAAACCTATACCATACTATTAATTAATATATTTTATAAATAAATCACAAAATTTTCAGGTAAAAAAAAAATCAATAAAACGGTGCACCTTTCAAGAAGTATGCACCGACATCGGTGCGGCGTGTTCTTATAAACGAGTTGCCAAAAGAGTAAAAACATTGTATGGTGCTCTCTGTCAACTATATGAACCGGTGCGTTATATGTTTACCAGCACACTGATTAACACAAATAAATTAATAAAAATCCTCTAGTGTTAGTTTTTGTAGCATATGATGTTGTGGAGGAGGTAGTGCGGCATGTTCTTATAAACGCACCAAGAAAACAAAGGACCACCGTACGGTGCTCTCTGTCAACAAGGAGACCCAGTGTGTTATATGTTAACCGATGCACCGATTAACACAGACATAAAATAAATAAATAAATTTATCAAATAGTATGTGTGCGGTCAAGTTCTTGTTTCCGTGACTGCTTCAAGTTCCAATATGATTTTTCCTTCCTCATCAAGATCTGGAAATATTTTTTGAACTAGAAGTTTGTGACCTATAACCTTATTTAAGCATGAAACATGGAAAACGGGATGCACTTGCGAAGAATCAGGAAGCTCCAATTTGTATGCCATAGTACTAATCTTTTGCAAGACCCTATAAGGACCATAGTACTTTGGTGATAATTTATTATCCTTATTAGCTTGCTTGAGGGACATTTTTTTGCATGGTTTTAGCCGTAAAAATACCCAATATCCTACATCAAAACTTATCTCGTTGTGATGTTGATCTGCTTGTTGTTTCATTCGATTTTGTTCCAAATTTATGTTATCCTTTAAGAGTTGGAGAACTTGTTGTTGATGCTCGATGTGATCTTCCATTGCTTGAACCTTAGAATTTTCTCTTAAAGATGATGTGATGGATGGTGGATGATATCCATAAAGTGCCATAAATGGGGTCATTTTTGTTGCAGTATGGAAGGAAGTGTTATACCACCATTCAGACAGAGGTAACCACTTGACCCATTGTGTTTGTTTATCATATACAAAACAACGAAGATATCCTTCCAAACATTTTCTCACTATCTTAGTTTGACCATCAGATTCAGGATGATAAGATGAGCTATGAGCTAGTTTAGTACCCAAACAAGAAAATAATTTCGTCCAAAAATTTCCAGTAAAAATGGGATCTCTGTCACTTACCATAATCTTTGGGTTTTCATTTAGCTTTTGAATTGTTTCCATAAATGTAGTAGTAACTGTACTTGTTTTAAATGGATGAGATAATCCAAAAAAGTGTGCATACTTGGTAAGTCTATCAACTACCACCATGACGACACTCTTTCCTTTGGACTTAGGTAAACCTGTGATAAAATCCATTGAAATATCCTCCCAACATTGACTTGGAATAGATAAAGGTTGTAGAAGACACGAGGTCTTAACTGTCTCAACTTTATTTTGCTAGAAAACCAAACATTCCACCACAAACTTTTGAATATCATATTTAAGGCCATCCCAAAAAAATTATTTCTTCACCCCATGGTAAGTTTTTAAAAATCCTGAGTGTCTTCCTAAATGAGAAGTGTGCAATTCCAAAATAATATTTTGTTTTAGTTGGGAATTCTTAAAAATATATAAGCAACATTTGTACCATAAGGAATAATTTTTCCAACTAAATGTATCATATGTACTAGGATCTTGCTGCAATTGTTGAATGAGTGTCCTCACTTATTCTTCCTTCTTCCATTCATCCCTTGCTTCAATTATCCAATCTGGTTGGATAATAGAAATGGATCAAAGAAATGCTTCCACCTCTTCATCCTTTCTTGAGAGTGCCTCTACAACAACATTTAGCTTCCCTTTTTTGTAGATAATTTCAAAGTCATAACCCAACATCTTTGTGAGCCATTTTTGTTGTTCTTTTGAAGATATTCTGTGTTCCAAAAATTGTATAAGACTATCATGATCATTTTTTACCTTGAAGTGTCTTCCCATTAGGTAAGGTCGTCATTTCTTTAGTGCATGTAGTATTTCCAACATTTCCTTCTCATAAATAGATTTTTGTTAATATTTTCTTTTGATTAGACAACTTTCAAAAGCAATGGGTCTTCCTTCTTGCATTAAAACAACACCAATTCCATTTCCTGAGGCATCGCATTCCACAATAAAGGTTTTTGTGAAGTCTGGTGTAGTTAAGACCGGTGTTAGGCACATTGCCTTTTTACGATGTTCAAAGGCCTTAGTTTCTTTAGGAGTCCATGAAAATTCATATTTCTTCAATAATGTTGTTAGAGGTGCTGCTATTCTCCCATAATTCTTAACAAACTTACGATAATACCCTGTTAACCCGTGAAATCCTCGCAACTGCTTTATGGTTGAGGGGGCTTTCCATTCATTAATGGCTTTAATTTTGATAGGGTCTACCTTAACACCCTCATGAGATACAATATGACCCAAATATTCCACCTCTTGTACTCCAAAGAAACATTTGAAGGTTTTTGCATATAATTGTTTCTCCTCCAATAGTTTGAGCACCCTGTCAACATGTTGAACATGATCCTTCCAAGACTTGATGTAGATTATTATATCATCAAAAAATACTAACAAAAATTTTCTAAGGAAGGGTTTGAAAATGGAATTCATCAACCCTTGAAATGTAGAAGGTGCATTGGTAATGCCAAAAGGCATGACCAAAAATTCATAATGACCCTCATGAGTTCGAAATGTTGTTTTTGAAATATCTTCAGTCTTCATTCTAATTTGATGATATCCTGAACGAAGATCCAACTTGGTAAAATAAATTGCTCCATGTAATTCATCCAATAATTCATCAATCACAAGAATGGGAAATTTATCTTTAATAGCGAGCTTATTGAGCTCCCTATAATCCAAACACATGCACCATGATCCATCATTATTTTGCACCAATACTGCTGGAGCAGAGAAAGAACTTTGACTAGGTTGAATTATACCAACCTCTAACATTTCTGCAATCATACGCTCAATTTCGCTCTTTTGGACATAGGGATATCTGTAAGGCATGATGTTTGGAGGAACACTTCCTGGAATCAGATGAATAGCATGCTCATGATCATGAATAGGTGGGAGTCCTTTGGGAATTTTAAACACCTTGGAATGATTGTCCAAGACTTTTTGGAGATCTGGAGAAATAGATATTTTTTATGTTGGAACTTATAGTGAGCATAATTGTGCAATTACTCCTCGTTATTCTTTCTTCAGAAGATTTTTCATGACATTAGAGCTTATTATCTTTCTTAGCTTCCCTGTGATACCCTGTAATTCAACGTCCTTTCCTTCCGAAAAAAAAATTCAAGAAAATCTCTTGAAAATTAAAAGCTACCGTCCCCAAATATTGTAACCATCGTACTCCTAGTACAACATGAGAACCTCCCATTGGAATGGAAAGCATTGGACTATTCAATACATATTCCCCCATGGTTAGCTTGATATTATGGCATTTTCTAGAGAAATTTATAGTTCCTCAATTTGAAACCATCACTTGACATTCTGGCGCTAGGTATAGGAATCAATTCAATTCCTTGGCTACCTTACAATGAATAAAATTATGGGTACTACCAGAATCAATCAACACTATTACATTTTTATTCTTCATGTGTCCTTCTATCTTGAGAGTTTGAGGAGTGGTAATTCCTGCCACTGCATTACACGATATGGTCGGACTCATTTCTTCTTTCTCTATGGTTGGTTCTTGGTGTATATCCTCTTCTTTTGAATTTTCTTGTTCAATTTCTTCCTCCTCTTCACAATCTATGTAAAATAATTTCTTCTCATCACACTTATGACCTTTAGTGTATTTGCTATCACAACTATAGAAAAGCCCTTTTGATCTTTTTTCTTCCAATTTTTGTGGTGTCAACCTTGTAGGTTGTGGAAGTCTAGGAGTAGCAGCACTTCCATCTTTATATATGTGAGTGGTAGGCTTCCTTGTCGCCATAATTTTACATTCAATTTTTCTTTCCAATCTAAATGCTTTATCCAATGAGTCAAGTTCCCAAAGGATAACCTCATGTTGGATGTTATCCTTTAAAGTCCCTGTGAAGACACAAATCATGTGTTCCTCTGGAATATCATTTACCCTTTATATTCAGGAAGTCATCAATGTGCTCCACCACTGAACCCTTTTGTTTGAGATTTATCAATTGGCTAAAGAAGGTATTTCTCTTTGTATCCTCTTAATGTCCTATCATTTCCTCCATAAAAAGTAACCAAGGGACAATTTTTTTTATGGGAGAAAAACCATCGATACCATACAAATGTATTTTTTTCTAAATATAAAGTTTCAATGCATACCTTTTGTGTGTTTTGAAAAATATTTAGACCAAAATATTTCTCCATCTGTAGTATCCATGTTACGGGATCCTTGCCATCAAACTTCCTCATATCGATCTTTGGAATATGGTGGGTCTTCCATCCAACATTCGACTTTATGAAATCACGATTAACATTTATTTTGTTCTCATCATGAGTTTCCTCTACTATCTTTTCGCCATTAAGAATCATTTCTTATATCAACTTTGTTAAGCCTTCCATGTCTGTTTTTATATCATTCTTCATGTCTTCCATTTTTCTTCCATGTCTTCCATTCCATTCTTATGCTAGATTGGTTCAGTAGAGTGAACATGTATGGTGTGTCATGTGTCAATGTTTCCTCCTTCGGCTCTGAAATTGATATAAAAGAAACTAGAGTCCATTTAATTTCAGACACTTATTACACAATTCTAATCCTATGCTCAGAGAGAGAGTTATGAAGATTTTCCCAAGCTCACCTCTTTTAGATGAAATTATGGAGCCCGAAAAAACTCTAACTTCCACAGATCATATCTCCTAAAATATTTCGAACCAAGATCTAAAAATTTTACAAAACGTTCATCAGGATTTCGGCTTTGCGTGGTAAAAATTTAGCTTCTGAACCTTCGTAGAAAAAATTTTATAGATAAAATTCCATGATGACCCGTTTGTAGCAATGAAACCCTAGAATCCAAAGCTATGATACCAAATGTTATGAAACCCACTCCAAAAATAGAATAAAAGAGAGATTAATGCCTTAGAAATAAGCCACTTCAAGGGGGGAACCTACTTTACATTACATAAATGAACAATTCTTGGATCATAAAAATGGAAAAACCTCCTTCTATATATAGGAGTCCATGGGGTCTCAATATAATCCTAGCTGACCTAACAATAATAATGTAAGGGCACAATAATAAAAATATGGGGGTTACAATAATTTTAAAACTCTGCGTTCGCTAGCTTCCACGCCCGTTCCTGAGCCTACGCACAACTAGGGTTCCTTTCTCGCTACCATGGAGACCTTGGGCTCACCCCAGGCTCCCCCACCTCCCCCTCTGTCATCTGCTGAATAGGCCTTCAACTCATTGTTGGCCTCGATTTCGAAGAAGAAGAAATCTGAGATTGCCAAATTCGTTAAAAATTTGGAAGATATTCCTGAAATCTCTCTCCCTCCAGACGGTCTGATCCATGTCACTTTTTCCCTTGCTGATCGGGCCCTTGTGGGACAATTTACAGGACTTTGGCCCTCTCCAAAAACAATGGAGAGCTAGTTTGTCAAAAATTGGATGCCCCTGATCAAGAATAGTGTAACCTCATATTTTCTGGGGAGGAGTTATTTCCTATTCGAATTCATCACCAAAGAGGACAAGGAGTTGATCTTTCAAAATGGAACATATTTCATGGGACCCCAAGGCCTGTACCTCAACAAGTGCACGCTAGATTTCGATCCAGAAGTGGATGTCCCAACAGCCGTCCCGGTGTGGTTCAGGTTGTTGAATCTCCCAGTGCACTGCTAGAACTGGGATTCTCTGAAACACATTGGTAACGCCCTGGGAAAATTTATTGATCAGGAAAATAACAAGGATCAATATGATAGTGCCCAGATATGCATCGAGGTGGATCTAGAAGTGGGACTTCCGGAGGCAATAAAAATTAATGTCGGCAGTTGGACGCATGTGCAGAAGCTATATTATGAGCAAATTCCCTTCAAATTCCAGAAATTCCATGTTTACAGTCATTTCGTCGGGGTTACCCAAGAAATGTAGAATCCGAGAAAGGCAAGGAGGAGGGCTGGAATCAGGTCAAGCAATCAAATACCTCCCATAAAGCCCCCAAATCTGGAGTCCCAAACGGTAAAGGCCCCCTGTCAGCTTCTGTCCCACAAGGCCCTCCCCCGAACTTCCTTGAAAACAAGTTTGCACCCTTAAGCTCAGCATCAGAGGCAAGGACAGAATGAAAAAAAAAAACCTCCCCTGACAAAGGAACTACCTCAGGCTCGAGGCAAGGAGAGAATGCCTCAGAAATACCTAAAGAAAAACATGCAGAAGTCGAAGAGGAAGAACAAGACTTGGAGGAGTCAGAGGAGGAAGGAGAAATAGGGGAGTCTCAAATTTCGGCTAGAAGATTGACAAGAGGTTGAAAGTCTGCCCGAGAAAAAAGAGAGAAGGAAACATACAAGGATAAGCTCCAGGGCAGCCAACCCACCCTTGAAAAAATCTTAGCTAAAACTCTGAAGATGACTAGAAACCAAACCTAGGGCTCCAAGGGAGCTCCTCACTCTCAAAAAAGTAAGTGATGAAGATTGTCTCCTGGAATTGCAGAGGTATGGGGAGAAAAGTGAAAGAAGAAGCCCTCAGAAGTATTCGAAGGATAGAAACCCCATATATTCTACTAATCCAGGAGACAAAAATGGAGGACAAATACTTCCTCCAAATAAGAAAGACTCTTTGGAATAAAGGGAGTGAACAGGTAGTCTCTGCTCGAGGACCCTCAGGAGGTTTGGGCTCTCTCTATAATAGCAGCAAGTTCTCGAAGGTTGTTGAGATCCTTAATACTCACTGATTTTTTTCTGAAACTCCAGCATCTTGAAACTAAGGAGGTCCTCTCTCTCTTCAACATGTATGTCCCTGCGAATGTAGGGGAAAAAAAGGCCTGTTGGGATTCTATCAGAAATTTGGCAGACTCAGAGAACCTGGAAAACATCATCATTGCCAGCGATCTAATCTCACCTTGCAATTGTCAGAAAATCAAGCGGGTAGCATCATTAGGGATCCGACAAGGGAATGGGTGGAGGACCTCATGTAGTATTGGGATTTGCTCGACATCAAGCCCTCTTCCGGTAAGTTTACTTGGTCAAACAAAAGAGTCGGTCCAGGACACATTGCTGCTAGGCTCAATAGATTTCTGGTTCATATCTCATTTCTCCTTTTAGGTCCTGAAGCAAGAATGCATATTCTCCCTTGTAGTGTATCAGATCATAAGCCTATCAAACTAGAGTTTCTTTCCCAAAAGGATATTGCCCCTATTCCATTCAGATTCAACCATCTATGGATCAAGGACCTGGATTTCCTGAATAAGTTCAAGGATTGTTGGAAGATGCCTGTCAAGGGCTCCCCATTCTTCATTTGGGAAGAAAAACTCAGTAGAGTCAAGGTTGTTCATAAATTTTGGGCCAAATCCCTTCAAAACTTGGCCATTGAGAGAAAACAAGCTCAAATAAATATTGAGCTCCATATTTCTCAAATGGAAGAATCTGAAATTACTAAAGAAGTCCTAAACAGGGAAGCAGAATTACAACACAAGTTTCATAAGGCATGTCTATCGGAGGAAGAATATTGGCGCCAAAAATCTCGTAGTCTCTGGCTTAAAAGGGGGAGATAGAAATTCCTCCTTCTTCCACAAACAAGCCCAAGCAAGAAGAGGATTCAACTCCATCTCAGAAATCAAAGAAGAGGCCATAACCCACAAGGACTTAAATAGTATCAAAAGAGCAGTGTTTACTCATTGTAAAAATCTCTTTAGTGAAGATGGGGGGAGGAACTACAACTCAAAATTTCTAGATGAGGTTCCCTCAAATATCACCGACAGGATGAACCAGTTCCTTGAAGCTAAGGTCACTAAACAAGAAATAAAGGTGGCCCTTTTTGCCATGTAGCCTGACAAAACACCCGAACCGGATGGTTTCACTACTAGATTTCTGCAATTCTATCGGCAGATAGTTGAAAAGGACCTTCATAAAATGATTTTGAAATCCCAAGCCTGCCAAAAAATTGGGGGCAATACCAATTCAGACTTCCTGGCACTCATCTCCAAGGAAAATAGTGCCATTGTCTTTAGCACATTTCGCCCTATTTCTCTTTGTAACATAGGCTATAAGTTTATTACCAAGGTAATTGCAAATAGAATGAAAATTATTCCTCCTACCATCATCCCGGAGAATCAAGGTGGCTTTGTTCAAGGGAGGCACCTTATTGATAATTTCATCTTAGTACAAGAGGCGATCCATTCAAGCCTGCAGCGAAAAGAAAATGGCAGGGTTATCAAATTAGATCTAACAAATGCCTTTGATCATGTCAGACACATCTTTCTCTTGGAAGTAATGCACAAGTTTGGGTTTGGGTCCAACTTTATTAATTGGATCCAGGCTTGTATTTCTGAGCCTTGGATTGCTCCACTAGTGAATGGAAGAGTAGCAGAATTCTTCAAAGTGACAAGAGGGCTTTGTCAAGGGTTTCCTCTCTCCCCACTCCTCTTTGTAATCTAAGCCTATGTTCTAAGTTTCTACTTGGACAAGAAGCAGGCAGATCAAGAGATATTGGACCTTAACATTGCAAGAGGGGTCAAAAATATAAAGCATGCTCTATGTGCCAACGATTATATCTTGCTGGGGGCTGCCTCTGTCCTTATGGCATCAAGGTTCAAAGAGGTGTTGGAGGACTTTTGTGAAGCTGCTGGCAGCATCCTAAACAATGGTAAATGTCACATTTACTGTAGGAACACTTCTTCCAGCGTCCTCTGTGCCATCTCAAGATGTATGGGCTTTGTTGCGTCGTCAATCTGGTCATCGTTCAAGTACCTAGGAACCCAATCTTCCAAAGAAGCAGAAGCGCCTTCAGCAAAGACTGGCTCCCTCTACTCGAAAAATTCAAGCTCAAGATCCAGGTTTGGGGTTTCTCATGGCTCAACATCGCAGGTGGAAAAAAAAATGAAAAAAGAATTCCTTTGGTAAGTTGGGACAAACTCACCAAGCCTTTGATGGAAGGAGGCCTAAGTTTTAAAGATCTATGTATCCAAAACGTGGCCATGGGAGCTAAAGTCATTTGGCGTCTCATTGCTCCCAAGCCTGGTTGGGCTCAAAAGGAATTGTGGAAGAAATACTTTCACGAACCCAGAAAACACTGTCTCGAAAATCCTTGCATAAATATTGGTTCACAATTTACCAAGCTTTGGGTTAAGGCCACTCCTCTGATCAATATGAAAGCATACTGGATCCCGGGAAATGGAAAACAAACTAAAATTTGGGAGGATCGCATCATGGATAATTCACCCCTTACTAATTCAAATTCCCTTCAAGTGTTAGAGGACTTGGATGACCAATGCTGGCCTCACAACTCTTGGGGACATCTTGAGCTGGAAGGACAACCACTGGCACAGTTGGAAGTGGATCCAAGTTCCATTGGAGTTGAATCGTGATTGGGAGGATTTGTTGAAGCTTCTCAAAGGAATGGCATCGATCCACGAAAGGAGAGCTGACAAACATGGTTGGGGTCACCATTCGGGCTCTTATTCTATGGTGCTGGGTTATAAAAAATTGCAGGAACTACCTTACGTCCCTCCAAACCCAGCAACATGGAAGGGACTCTGGAGACACAAATCCATTCCAAAAATAGATTTTTTCTATTGGCTAACTTTCCACAACAGAATTCTGACACAGGATAGACTGAAGATTAGAGGTTTTCAAGAGCCTTCAAAATGTCGTTTATGCAGTGAGAAAGAAGAGAATGCAGGTCATCTATTGTTGAACTGCAAATTCACAGAGGAAATATAGCAAGACATTCTGAGCCCTTGGAAAAAAAAAATGAATTTTCCCTCCTCCATCACTGATTTATTTTCTAATTGTTTGGATATTTACCTAGAAGAATTTGCAAAGAATGAAAGCTTCAAAGTTGCCTGGCTCACCTTTCCCAAGATCATCTGTTGGAAAATTTGGCTGGAGAGAAACAAAATAATTTTTAGAGATAAAGGGCAGGATGTAAAAATTATCATAGTCAATATTCAATGTCAATTGAAAGAAAGTCTAGGGGATCAGCTTGAAGTTACTAATTTAAGTCAGCAAGAGTTGGATTGGGGTGCCATGATGCGCCTCAAGTTTTCAAAAAATTTTACGCAAATCAAGTCATCCATAGAATGGAAAATTAGAAGCAATGAGAAGGACTTCTCAATTTGGTCCAGCAAGCAATCTAGACCTCCTATTTTCTTTGACGGGGCAGCCAAAGGCAACCCTGGATTAGCTTTTTCTAAAGGAGTAATCAAGAACTTTGAAGGCAAAATCGACCACAGTTTCGCTTAGGGATTGGGCCACAACACAAGCATGCAAACAGAAGCATTAGCCATGTTCCAAGGCCTCAAGTAAACCAAGGACTTAGCTATCAAAGAAGTAATTGTAATAGGTGACTCTCAAACCATCATAAAAACAATGGTGGAAAACTCAGTGCCTACTGATTTCATATTTGCAAGAGTGGTGGCTAGAATCAAAACTTTGGCCAATTCCTTTCAGAGTATAAAATTCTTTCATGTGTTGAGGGAGAATAACAAGGATGCAGATTTGAAAGCCAATAAAGTTGTCCATCTCTCTGCGGGCTCTCTTTTAAGATACCGGGTCGAAGACTGGGATCCCATTCCCTAAATCCATGTAATCATGTTTTATCGCATTTTTCTGAACCAATTTGTTTGTATCCACAAGTTAGGGAATATTGCGGAGATTGACTCAATTGCTAATTGTAAGAATCCCTGGCTCTTAACCTCTTGGGTCAACGAGCTCCAGGCAAGAGAGGAATGCTGGGATTTGAAGCTGACTTTTGTAATCTGTTTTGTGGCAATTTTGGCCATGGATTTAATATAAATCACTACCTATTCCTGTAAAAATAAAAATAAATAAAAATAAAAAATAATATGGGGGTTACAGGGTCACAACAATAACAATAAGGGGGCTACACTAACAACAATAAGGGACTAAACTAGTAATATAGGGACCTAACATAAAAAGTGTGAATTGCAATGATGTGGATATGTGATTATCATTTACCATTCCCCTAATTACACTATGTGATGTTTGTTCCTTGCAATAAAATAAAATATGTGTGGATAGTGGATCACTTAATCTTTCTACGTAACTTGATTTAATTAAATCTTCCAAAAGAACCATTCAAATATATGTGTACTTATCTAAATTAATATGTATTTTATTAATACTTATTCAACTTATACATGTTGATACCTAGAAAAAATTGGAGTCACATGAAACCATTATAGATTAAGAATATTGATAACAAATAAATTTCATCAAACCAATCCAATAAGATAACTCAAATTTGTTTCTTATGCATAAATCATTATTTAACTTCAAGGGATGCCCCAATTGAGAACACCCAATAGAGGAACTCCCATGTAAAAGATAATAAATTTTCAAACTAATTGAAGGTATTCAATTTGAAAAATATTTTCAAAGCCAATATACCTATTTCCTAAGTATCTAGTCCCACAAGCAATAATCTCTGTTCACTCTCCCCCTAGTTTCACATGTTTAGTAAATGAAAAAACTTAACCATTTGGGCATAGAATTTAAGGGTGTGTGATAAAGGTGATTTATTGTTAGACATAACTCCAAAATTTTACGAGTGAATCTAGGTTTGAAGCTTTGTTTGTTTTCACAACAAGTCACATTTACCAAGCGAATCATTTGACCTTTTTCAAAATTAGTTCTTCCTAGCAACAATTTTTCATTTCTTCAAAGGACTATAAATCCCAAACTAAAAGTGATCCCCACTGTAACAAGGATGGTTTTATATTTTTTTTCATATATTTCATTCACAAAACATTTCAATCAAAATCCAGTGCCAAGTAAAAGGGATTGTGAGAAGGGAAGGAAATCGATTTAAGTGATTAAAAAAGAATAGGTTTTAGGAATAAAATTAGAAGAATTGGAGAGTTTGTTAAAGAAGCCAAAGAGAGTGGCTCAAAAATGAGAAGAAGATGAAGATCTAGAAAAGTTGATGAAGAAGATCTTGTATAATAATTTGCAAGGTTGTTGAACTAAAGACTAATAGAAATTAAAGTTTATTATTATATAGAAATTCTAAAGACATATTGAGGGAACTATTTCTAACTTAGTGATCAATATGGAGAATATTTTAAATTTGAGAGAATGGGAGATTCTTGAAAAAGCAAGCTAGTGATTACAAAATTGAAGGGCCAATTTTATTTCATGAGAGAAAAAAACTATATCTATAAATGTATACAAATTTAATTATCTAAGATAATTTGTGACTAAAAATACGTGCAATACATAAATACACACTCCATATAAGAAGGAACCTATTTAACTAGTTTTTAAGTATGTTAATATTTGAAATCCTACTATACAAGATCAAATTAGTTGGAAAGGTTTTTCTTCATTAGAAGCACCATATCATTTAGCATTTTAAAACGTGTAACGAATAGTACCATAAAACAACACTAAGAAGGATTCTCTTAAAGGAAGAAATTATCATAACTATAGAGAATTCAACAATTCTAAACAAAAATTGGATTAAATATGGGATGAGAAGTATGAGAATACCAATGAAATTGTTGATAAGGAAACAAAAAAAAAAAATCAAGAAATACAGGTTTTAGTGGATTTAGAGAACAAGGAAGATGATTTAAGGTTGTATCAATAATGGATGTACATTGTTCTCATTTGTGGTAAAGAAGGGGTATAAGTGATTTGAGTGATTTTTTTTTCAGGAAAATGTAGATCAACAATTAAGTAGGGCACAAGGAGGGATAAGGGGATTTTAAAAACTATATGTTTCTACAAGAAACTTTTTTTATGCACATGCAAAGAAGGATATCCAATGTCTAAAGCTATGTTTTCAATTATTTTCATCAAATTTCGAAAAAAAATTATAAGTTTCCTCCTTTTTACTTTTGAACCATACTTTGCAATATATTTCACGATTACATGTTGAGAAACAACTAGATGAATTTCAACATTAGAATGACATTGTCTAGGAAGATTGGAATTGTAAACATTTAACATATCATCAATATGTGCATGTTAATTTATTTCTTTTGTATTTATAATATATGAGTTAATAATGATTAATCACATGAGCCTTCCATTGAGCATTATAGTGATATGCAATAATACATTCCTTTTTGTGTACGCATGAATCTACAACACACTTTATATGTCTTTAAAAGACGTGATCTTTTTTTTTTTAATTCTCATAACCTTCATGTGAGGATTGAAAGAAGAAACTTGTGAGGTTTTAAAAGGTAGGGATCATCATTTAGGATTCAAGGAACCACCAGATGTTATATATGATGATTGATGTCAAAAATGTTTAATGTTGTTATATATTTAACAAAATATGTCTTCTCAACATGCACATTGAAAAGAGGGATACCCTTGCGCCTTGCAGATCTTGACAAATTTTATCTCTTTTAACTCCTACAAGGATATCATGCTTAATCAAACTAATGTTTATAGGTTTTAGAGAACCTATGTGACAACCCTTTTGATAATATCTCTTGTAAATATTGCCATGAATTGTAATTCATGTACAAATAATATATGTAAATGTAACAATTTTCTTTGGTTAAATCACATCCTTAGTTTTTGTGGGTTATCTTAAACCATTAAAATTCGAACTTGGTTCATAATTTGAATGAATTCAAGTTTTCAAAAAATACCAAGAACCATTAATCACACCAAGTGAATTTTTTTAGTTGTTGTTACATTTCAATTTTTAACTACATGGTATTACTTTCAATGATTATTTTATCTTAATTCTAGTGTTTCATTCTCCCTTTTTTTTCATGTTTTCAATCATATTTCCTAATGTATACAATATGAAGGAGCTAATATGAGAATTCAGACAACTTGAATTACATATATTTGCATGAATTTGTTGAATTACATAATCTTGTTATTTTCTCAATGTCATTTTTTTTTCTCATCCTTTCTTTAGATTTTTCTCACACTTCCTCCGTGCTTAGTATTGTCTCTCCTTTTGAAGATCGAAATCTCTAATTTCCCATGTTTGTTGTGAATTATTCTGTAATTTCCACATTCTGTTATTTTTCTGTGAATGAATATGTGTTGTTATTTTTCTATGCATGCACATTTGAATTTTATTTTTTTTCAAGGGTTTCTTAAACCCTCAACCAAACTATTTAAAATTTTATCTCATGTGCTCAATCGAGCGTTTTAAGCACCCAATCGTACTACTGAGGTCCTAAAAAAACACAGTCTTAGTACCCCTTCTGCAAAGAAACCTGCAACGCTTTTTGTACCCTGATGAACTTAAGGTAGAATTTATGCTTAAGTGGCAAAGTTGATAATGTTGGATTCGTGAATGAATCCTATATTCAATGGCATATGATGTTGAAATTTTTTAATTCATATGATATTTTTCGTCTAATTTCTTTTAAACATAATGCTTAAATTTCTTTTGGATAGTTTCAAAGGGGCTGAATAAAAATCAATAACATAAATATATACAACTAAAAAATTTCAAAAAATACCACTACCTTAGTTTACTAGTCTCTTTAAAAGGGTACTCTTGGTTTTTCAATTTATTTAAATAGTTGAAAAAAATCTTAAGTGAACATATGTGTCTGCAAAATGCAATTGAAATATTACTTCACCATCTTCGAAAAATAATAAAAAATATAATTTTGCATTATATATATATATATATATATATATATATATATATATATAACCTCTCTCTCTCTCTCTCTCTCTCTCTCTCTATATATATATATATATATAACCTCTCTCTCTCTCTCTCTCTCTCTCTCTCTAAGTTATCCTATGTGAACACATCCATACCTCTTAAGATGTGTGAAAAATTGTAAGGACAAACATTTCATTTTATGGAAATTGGGAAATTATACAACACTAAATTTTTTTGCAAAAAATATCATTGGACAACAACATAATTCTCCATAAATTTTCTTTTTACTTGAATCAAAATTCATAATGCTTATATGATTTTTGAAAGCTTCAATTCATAAAAAAGAAAAATTTTAAAATTGCATAGCCACATTTGGCCCAAAAGTGAAATCCATCTTAATCCATTCACCCTTATATTGAGAATAATGAATTAATATAATAAATATAGATATTATCTATATTTATATATTATAAAAATAAATAAAAAGAAGATTGATATTAATAATATTGTGAAATCTGTGAAAACTAAAAGATTCAAGGTTCAAATCCCCCAACTTGTAGAAATTCCTTACAGATGTGAAATCACGAAGAATACAAGAGAAAGAATTCAATCAACACATTACAAAATGATTTCCTTAGGAAAGCCAGAGCTAAATTAGTCAGAAAATATGAGAATATTACAATGTTTTTCTTCAACCTGAGAAACGTTTGCACTATCTCTATTTGTCTCACTACTTCATAGACAAGCCTAGGCCAATACTTAGCCAATTTTCTGATGGTTGATTTATTAGTTAACTGGTTGATCAAAGAGTACACAACCCACTACTTGACCTTTTACTAGTTCCTTAAATAGTTGGAACTAGTTTAAGTGACTTTAACTTAGTTTTAATGAATTAATTAATTACAACTCAAAATAAACTCAACCTAAACTCCTATAAAGTAGGAATCACTCTACATGACTCAAATTAGGCCCTCAACTAGAATTAATTGACCAACTAAGTCAAACTAACTTAGTTAAGTTCAAATTATCTTGTAATGTGAAATTACAATTTTCTCCTAATGAAAAATTTTTAAAATTGAATGTTACCATTTTCAACATGATTGTGATCGAATTTACTAGTAATTGTGTTAAACTTTAAAAAAAAAATCTAATCAATATTTCTCTTAACCCATGACGTGACTTTCCTATTTTCATTAAAATGTATCGAATAAATAATAAAAATAAATATTTTTATTAATTACATTTGATTTTAATATGAAAATAATTCCCGTCTATATATGGCATTTTCATCAATAACTTACAATTAGAAATTAATATAAGAAACATAGATACCATTTCTCTTTTGGGAAAGGAGTGCCTGAAACATAGATACCATTCCTCTACCATAAGAAATATATAGTACAATACTCATAGTGAAACCATTGGCTCGTATTTTGCGTTGTACCTTAAAGTGATAATTCGTTTGGAAGCATAAGAAATATATAGTTCAATACTTATAGTGAAACCATTGCCTCGTATTTTGCTTTGTACCTTAAAGTGATTGTGGAATATGGGAAATTGTACTAAATGAGAAACGCTTATTGAAAATGAATGTAGGTCAGCCAAATGGTCAGAGAAACAACTTTATACTATAGTGACCTCACCAATGGTTAGAGGTACAGCTTTATAGTTCATTGGCATCACCCGAAAGATTGAAGCTTGTCCAATAATATCATGAAAATATGAAGTGACTTTTTAATTTAAAAATATATACCTTTACTTATTATTTTCTTTTAATCAGTGACATTTAAATGACGTTCATGTGCACTCATAGACCATTTACCCACCTTACATAGAGCCATTGCCATTTAATACTTCACATAAATTTGAGAATCTTATAGGGATATTACTCTAAGGAGTGTTCGAGAATAGGATTTTCACTTGTAAATTCACATTATTAATTGAATTTCAAAACAAAGATCAGAAGATTATAGAAAATTTTAAACAATGTTATTCAAGAGCATTTTCACTTGTAAATTGATATCAGTAATTTAGTTTCAAAACAAAACAAATAAAAAAAAATTACAATAAATTTTAAACATTTTTATTTTAATTTATTTTTTTTAAATATGATATTTAGAATATTTAATTAATAATTATTTTTAAAAATATTAATTAATTAACATCAAATTTTATTTTATTATTTTATTTTTCAATTTTATAAAATATAATTAAAAATTAGACTCATAAAAAAAGTGCACTCATAAACCATTCACCTTACATAGAGCCATTGCCATTTGATACTTTACATAAATCTTGATATCTCCAAGGGATAGTACTCCAAAGAGAGTTTTTTTTTTTGTGAATTTAGTAGTGCCTTGCTATTTTCTATTTATCTTTGAAAAGCAAGTTACAGAGATAGAAAGTTTGCGGCCTCAACCTGCTCGTAGGAAACCAGGTCTGTTGGTCACCTTAATGCGTTAAAAGCCATCCAAAACTGAAAAAGTTTCATTCTACTTCTTGTTTCATATGTTATCTGACTATTTAATCTATTATCAAAATAACTGTTTGGACTTATAGTCCTTTGCAGAAAACCAAAATTCATGCTATGGAAGAAACTAAAGTCCTATCCATCTGAATATTCAATTGGGGCACGATCCTTTGCAGTGGACCCTGGCATATCAGCTTGTTGCAGTAATTGAATCTGCTTCTCCATTCTTCCAATACAATCATCAATTCTGCCAATGCGCTCAATGGCTTGGTACTAAGTAACCTTGATGTGTTGCACCTGATTATCAATATCTTGCAGTAGATCTAACACCTTTGGTTCTGGATTCTCTCTGGTAGGATGAAAACTCTCCATTGCTTTGGCTATCAGACATTTAACAATCCAATATGTGTGGACTGTTTGGTTAAAAAGAGATAGGCAGCCTCTAGTATTGCTAAGATCAATCACAAAATCCAAAATCTCTGCCTCTGCATCACTTTCTTCCTCATTTTGCTAGATTTCTCTCTCCCAGCCATGTATTTCCTGTCTAACCTGTGATGAGTTGCCAAGTGAATCCAAAGAGAGTTATTCAATAGTATTTTTCATTGTAAATTGAGATCACTAATTCAATTTTGAAACAAAGATAAAGAAGATTACAACAAACTTTATATATATATATATATATATATATATATATATATATATATATATATATTAAAATTATTTTTTATAAATGTGATATTTAAAAATTTAATTATTAATTATTTTAAAGATAAATGTTTTTCTAATTAATTATATTATTATTATTTGGTTTCGAATCATCAAATGTGATTTATTTTCATAACAAGGTAAAAAGATGATGCATTATTGAAAAATTAGCTATTAAAAACTAGTAGTTAAAACTAAACGTTATTAGTTAGAAAAAAACAATTACAAAAATTAATGAAAAAATAAATTGATAAAATGAAAAATATGTATTAATATTATAATTTAATAATAAATATTTATTTAAACTAAAAGAGAGGCTATATTTTATTTATTATTAAATTATAATATTGATAAAGATTTTTCATTTTATTACGTTATTCTTTTATTAACCTCTATAATTATTTTCTCTAACTAATAACAGCTCGTTTTTCAATGGTAATAAGCAATGGTGGATCCTCAATATTTATTCATTAACATCCATCTTCTTTTCATCTTGTCTTGAAGATAAACCATATTAGATGGTTCAAAACATCCTCACTATTTATTCATTAAGATCAATCATCTTTTCACCTTATCATAAAGATGAACCACATTTGATCACAAAATTTGTAGATTATGGATCACAAAAGTCTTAAATCTAATATTTTAAAAATTTGTAAATTAGTTAATTAATATAAAATTAAATTTCAATTTTTTTTTTTTCAATTTTATAAAAATTATAAGATAGGTTTAAATTAAACTAAAATACAGAAAAGCTTAGTAATATGCTCTTTGCCAATGATAGTACTACCCACAAACAATATCAAAAATTATATATATATATATATGAGAATTTCCAAGTTCATGTGACTTCTTGCACGCATGCATATTTGCTTTTAAATGCTCATGTCCAGATAAACCATGACGATCTTTATGGCTAGTGGGTCTCTTGGAGAACTTGAGTGGATGGAGCAGAATGAGTAATGCAGTATTTAATTGGCCCAATTTGCACAAATTATCTGTACTGCAACAGAATGTGCCATCGATGTGGAAAGAAGCAAGCATGGCACAAAAGTATTCGTGTTGTGGGTTACCCATTCAGTCTCAACTGACGTTATTCCATGGCCTTTACGATCAAATGCTTTGGTTGGTCGGTTGGTTTGCACAAATTGTTTATGAAAAGATACGAGCGCGGCCCATTTTCGCAGGAGGGTTCGCCGAATACCTCTCCAATCACATAAAAGAAAAAAAGGTATATTTGATTGGCTCCTCCTTCCGATCTGGCATTCTCTGCAAAAACACAGTTGTTCAGTTGTTCAGATAGAGGGATTATAAAAAAGAATCGTAGCTTGAAATAACTCTGAATTTTCGCACTACCATGATGAGGCGCGCTGTTATACCATGGAGGTTTGTGGCGTTGCCGTTTATTTATATGAACATTTGGTGGAAATTTGAAGCCGTTGCCCAATTATATGGTGCCGCAAATGGGAGCAATGCGGATTGTTTGAGCTGGAGGCTGAATGTAGAATTGAATAATTTGAGGAATTGGTGGACAGTTCCCCAACATTGCTTGACATACGTTCAGGAATACATGTTGTTTGGGCAGTACAAAAGAGATCTGGCAATGGCGACCGACTACATTGTTTCTTACACACAAGAAATCAGCCCAGTTGGCGATAGTATGGATGCGTGGGTGATGGATGTGGATGACACCGCCTTATCCAATCTCCAATATTACATGGGACGGAAGTTTGGGTAAATCCTTTATTTATCATATTTACATCTTCTAAATAGTCTCTCTAATGGGTCTGATTTATTTAATTTATGTGGCCTTTTAATAATATAAAATTAGCTAATTGGGTGAAGATGGTGCTATGAAAAGGTCACTGGTTTCAATTTTTTTAAAGGCAAGAAAAATTCAGCAATGGTACCTGCGATCTCGGGTGATTTTGACAGCTTAGAGGCTCTTCCTCTCGGTTGGGGTGATTTTGACGGCTTAGATGCCCTTCCCCTTGGTCGCAGTTTCTCAAGCCATAGATGCCCCTCCCTTCAGTCGTGGTTTCTCAGACCATAAATGCCCCTCCCCTCGGTGGCGTTTTCTAGACCATAGAAGCCCCTCAGTCCCTAGGTCGCAGTTTCTCAGAGGTGAAGTCATGTAAGGACCCACACTACCAAACAAACAAAAAAAATTAATATATAAAATCTGTGTTTATAATTTTTTGAAATTTATGGTTGGTATAATAGGATGTGATCTTTTTATCCGGTTTGAAATCACATGACATTTTGGGCACATTGTGATAAAGCTCAAGGAGTAGGCTCTCCACTTGGTGGGTGGAGTCTTGCCTCTTGTTGAGTCGTAAATTCCAGGTGACAACCACTTTAGCTTAAGAGTTGGATATATTTTGGTGTTTTGCCTCTTGCTGAGTCATAAATTCCAGGTGGCAACCACTTTAACTTAAAAGTTTGATATATCTTGGTGTTACAGTGGCAGCAGCTAAATTTAATCTTGGGCCTGTTCAAACTACTCCAACCAATGACCAATTCACCATTACCATGATAAAAAAATAAAAGAGAGTTTTTTACATATTTTTCATGAACTAAATGAGTGTTTAGTAAGAAATCCCTGGATAGTTTTCCAAGATCTATTGGTTGATTCTGTTTGAGGACTTCATAATGATCAGCCCACTCTATTGCTACCTTCCTAAATGTCCAGTTGTGTCTTCAATTTCACAGAAGTGGTTTTTATTTGGAAGAAAAAAAATATTGAAACTTTACCAAATATATGTTGAAGTAATTGTTACATTCATCTCATTGGATTCGATTACTTGAACTAGCAACCAGCATTAAATCCACTTTAGGAAATGGAATTAATTTCCCACTAAAAATAACCGTAAATGTTTGGAAGTTTATTCAAGCCAATAAGTTTTAGTGTAAAGAAAAATCCAACCATAGATGAAAATTGTTAATAATTGCTAATTCTTGAAATGTTTGCTGAAAAATTTCCATGTTATTTTGTAAGAAGACAACTAATTCCTCTGGGTTGGACTGATTTTGCAGTGGAATGCCCTTCGATCCGGTTTCTTTTAACAACTGGGCCATAAAGGGTAAATCTGTTGCTCTGCCTGCTATTCTGGGATTGTATAAGCATCTCAAGACTTCTGGATACCAGATTTTTTTTCTCACAGGAAGGGGTGAATCTCAACGCAACATTACAGAAGAAAATCTTGTCTTGCAGGGGTATACAGACTATGCTGGACTTATTTTAAGGTATTTTTATTTTTCGTCCTCTGATCAATCCTAGATTGTGTATCTTATGAAAAGAATCTAATAAGGTGGGTTTTTGTTGTTGATGAAATATAAATGTAGAGAGCCAAAAGCAAAAGGAAAAAGCTCAATAGTGTTCAAGTCAGAAAAGAGGGAGGAATTGATGAAGAAAGGATATCGTATATGGGGCAATGTTGGAGATCAGTGGAGCGATATTGTTGGAACCGCTGTGGGTGCTCGTACATTCAAACTTCCTAATCCCATGTACTTCGTTCCTTGATAGCTCCAAGTTAGTTATAGGTCTTGGTACCTCCAAGTTAGTTATAGGCTCTTCTTGTAAGAAGTAAAGAATAAGAATAATTTCAAATGAGTTTATTTTGGGAAGTTAGAAGAAATTATTCTTATCTTGAAATGTTAGGAGGAATGATTCAGAGATTTTCTCCATTCAAGTTCAATAACAAAATCCTGAAAAATTAAAATATGTATATTCCAGGTTAGAATATAAAAATATTTTCTGCCAAAAAAAACCAGAAGAGCAAAGCAAAGGATAATAAAGCAGTTTAAACGCTGTATGGAATAGTAAAATACGATATTATCATAATGGTATTTATTAGAACTTTCTTTGAATATGTACTGCTATGCTGCAATTGTATTCGTATTCTTGAGCTTAGTTGTATCCTTATTCTTGACCTTTACAACGAAGAAATTGAAAAACAAGGAATTTGAGACAATATCTCTTTGAAATTCGATATGCCGGTAACGGTTGGTCGTGTAAGATTCCAACGGCAGTCTCCAGTCTATCACTAAACCATTATTTATCAAATCGATTAATCTTACTTGCAGAAATGGGTCGCAGCCACTTTTGGTCCTCTTTGACAGCCTCAACCCACTTCATTCAGTAGTCGAGGCCTTCATTTCAGCTTATCTGCAATTTTCTTTTTAAAATGTTATCATTATTTTGAATGTTGAACGTCGTCGTTGTTGGATATTGAATAAACTAAAGTTACATGTGCTTCTCCTGGAATCCGTGGGGAACGTTGTTGGACATTGAATAAATCAACTCGAATTTTGTGTGTTTTGTGACATGGGCTTAACAGGGATTCATTTACCGCGTTTGGTGTAACTGCTATTGTGATTTCAAAATTTGTGCTAATATTTCTTTATCTCTATAAATTAAAATAATGATTTCTTAACTATATTTAAATTTTATTAATAAGTATTAACAAGATTTTTAACAATGAATATTCATCTCCACTTTACCATGGATATGATTAACCTCAAAATAGGTTTTGTTACAATACCATTGGCCAATACCATGGCTTATCAATATCACATGCCCAAAAATCATTAGTCATTTCTCAATCAAATAATTTAATAAATATTTTATTTTAACTTAAATTTATGACTTCTAAAATAAATTTAAAACCAAAAAAAAAAATATAATCAATTTTAAGGTATATCTAAATCTTCTATTCTCACTAGTACTAAAATATTTAGTGGATATTCTATAGAAATTAAATCAATGTTGTAATAAAATTAAAAATGAGAATACTTTTATATATAAATACCTGAAATTTATATGACATAAATAATATTATTAAATACCAGCATAGATCTATCTTAATTATGGATCTGCCAAGCTATGAGAGGAATCAAGTTTCTCAAGGAGCAAACATTTACTTGTGTTTTGCATTCAAAAAGAAGTTTGAATATTGAGATTTTGATCTCTCTTGGTGCTTGATAGATCCCAACTTAAGATGGATCTATGTTGATCATTAAAACACTTACCCATAATACATTTCACATTGTCAAGACTAAGAAAAATTTATAAAAAAAATCTATACAAATAATTAGTATATGAGTTACACATATATACATTTTAAAAAATACATAATAATATTCTTAACTATGGATGCCTAGTTTTTTTCACAAAGAAAAAATAATCGTATTTTATTAAAAATAAAAGCAAATACATTTACATGAATCTTAACCAGAATAATTTTGTAGAGATAATCCCCAATGACCATAAAAAGCACAGAGTTGTGTGAAATTAGAAATAGAATACAAAAATTCGAAATAGAATACAAAAATTCAATTATCACACTAAATACTAGGCAGAAAAAGCAAAAATCCCATCAAAGAAATCCCATCAAAGATCTATAAACATAGACCAAAAAGAGCGATCATTTGATCATCATAATTTGTATCAAAAGTGCTTGACGAATTGAACAAGAGGGATCATAAGCATGGTAGGGTTGGATGAAAAGAAATATAAACCTCCATGACGAGCTTGCATCCTCCAACACTGCCACTAGAGTAAGAAAACCCTAGCACCACTTATAGAACCATCAACCATAATGAGCAACATCAGGCGAAACAGAGTTGTTTCTTTTAGACAGGAGTTCAACAACCAAGTTTTTTTCTCGGTAGATGTGGGAGAAATATATTCACTTGAAGGATGCTCGAAGATCACGTATGAGTTTCATCCAGTGGGAACGAAGAGGAATCCCAAAGGAGGATTTTCCATGTGCCAAGTTGATGACCGATTGGGAGTCTCCGACAATGTCAATTTCCTCAATGGCTAGCCAAGAATCACAACACAGAGCACCCCACAAAGCCACCATCTTTGCCATGTTATTTTTGTCAGTGCCATAGGACCATGAGAATTGATAGGATACTCATGTGCATAATGATAAAAACCCCACACACACACTCCCCATCCAAGGAAGCTCCATCAAAATTCCCACTGAAGAAGACAAATTGATTCATGGAGGGCACAACATCTTCTAGTTGGCTTCAATCTCCATGGATCAACTTCTAAAAATAAAGCCTATATTCTCGAGTTGGTGAGCTTCACATCAGTGGTAGATTTTTGGAATAAGAAGGAATACTTATTCCTCCAGATACCCCAAAAGATGTTTAAAGGTAGTGTTATGAATTCCTCATGTTGCTCTGTCCAACTTGAGAGGCAATCTCCAATTGAAGTTTTTTCCAATGCAGCATTGAAGTACTTGGACACCTTCTTCCAAATCTCTCCAGCAAAGGGGCATGCACCATGTCCTGATTTGTCTTTCCACAAATTGGACATATGTCAAGCCCCTAGAATCCTCTTTTGGAGAGATTCTCCTAGGTAAGAATCCTTTTATGATACACAAGCCATAAAAAGAATTTTAATTTCAAAGGTGCCTCACAACTCCACATCTTTGTCAACCAAGGAGGCTAAGAACTAGAACTATGCTTTTGAGATATGTAGGAGTACACTTATTTCACCGAGATGTTTTTGTCAAACTCATTTCCGCCCCAAGCAAGAAAATCATGCTTATCTATAAACATGACTCCCTCATGGCATAGTTTATACATGTACGGCTCCCATTCAACCTCAAGGAAAATTCGGATATGTAGATCTATGGAGCTCGACAAAGAAGGGTAAGAAAGAGGAGAAATTCAACAAGGGGAACTATGAGCAAGAGAAAATCTGCCTAACTCATCTAAGAAATGCAATATGTGTACCGAAAGGATATGTTCCCCAACCAAGCCTTTAATTGCATCAAGGCCAATGGAAATCCTATTACCCTTACCAACTTGCCATCTTAAGTTTGCACATAACCAGGGTTTGGCTTTCATCATGTTGTGCCAGATGAAAGATGTGTTATTTTTTTTCTGGAGCACCAATGCTCATCCATTCCTCCAAGTTAGAATTATTGAGGTATTTTTCTTTAGTGTTCTGATTCCATATTTCAGATCCATTGAGCGCCCTCTAGAGGTTTTTGTGAGAAGAGAAAAGTTGAAAGACTTGATTTCTTGAATACCCCATCCCCCCTCTGCCACGCCCCTGAATATTGATTTTAGACTTTCCAAATGATTTTTTTTTCCTTTTTCAGCTGCACTCCATAAAAAAATGGCTATGGTTGCATCACATTTCTGAGAGATAGCCTTAGTTAAATGGAGCAAGTGCATCCAATATACGAAAATGTCACATAAGACCACATTAATCATAACAAGTCTTCCACCCAAGGATAACCATTTATGCTCCCATAAGCCCAGATTTTCTTGAATTTTTCAAATAACAATCCCAATCATGACTCATGTAGTTATTTGGCTTCAAGTTGAACCCCACATACTTAAATCCATTCTCCAAAGAATGGGTTTTAACAAAAAAATAGAATTTTTATCGCCAATTTTGACTTGCATCCTTCCTATCATATACCAAATATATTTTTTCCTCATTCATAATTACACCTTAAGCTTTCTGTAAGTTGTACAAGATTTGATGAAATGTTTGCTATCCCTGAATGTTAACTAGTCCAAAACATAGCAGGTCCTCCACAAACATGAGATGGGTATATCTAATATTTTTAGTCACCCTACATCCAACAATCGAACTAGTCCCCACTGTTTCTCTAATTACCCAGTTGAGCCCGTCAATTATCGAGATGATCAATAGAGGCAAGATCGCACATCCTTGGCGCAAGCCCCTAAATATATTGAAAAAAATAGTCATCTTACCATTAATCAAAATAGAAATATTCGTTAAGGAGACATATTCCATTATCCATGCATAATGCATTCTCTCAAAGACAACATTGTGAATAATCAATCACATCAAATCCCTATCAATCATATTGTATGCTTTAATCAAGTCAATTTTCATGAGACATGCCTCCAATCTTCGGGATTTTATTAAGTGAATGAATTCTTGCATGGTTACAATAGAATTTTGTATTTGTCTATTTGGTAAAAATCCAAATTTCTAAGAATGATGTGAGATTATATAATTTTTTTATATTGTTTTCTAACAATTTGGAAATAATTTTGTAAATGGAATCACATAGTGAAACAGGTCTGAAGTCCGTAATTGAGGAAGGATTATATTTTTTTGGAATCAGAGAGATTAAGGTTGTGTTTATAGCACCTGAAATGTATCCCAAATGACGTGATTATTTTTCCATTTCCAAGAGGTATAATTCCATAATGTCAAAAAAGTTAATAAATAATTGTATCAACCAACCAACTGGTACGGGCCTTTTGTCCCTCACCATTGATTTCATAACCTCTTGTAATTCATTTGATGTAATCGAGGAGTCCATTAATATAGTGGCCTCCACATTTGTTAGAATTAATGGAGAAAGTTCAGTTAGGATAGGATTGAGATTCTAATTCTAGATCTCAGATCCTAATATTCAGGGAGTGGTTCAAACCACCCGATTGTGAGAAAGCCTATATGTACTAGGTTGTTCTCTTGATTAAATGTATTAGATTGTGTGAGTTTTTCTACACTCTCCAGGTTCTCAACTGGAGAGCCATTTAACTTATATTCAATTTTTTATCATGGTATCAGAGTTTCAGGTCAAAGCTAAGAGGACCTGCGTTGTGTGTAAACAGTGAGGAGAGTGCTACCACTAGAATTGTGGTGTGCAGAAGATTCTCTTCTGCGTGTTGGAGGAGAAGCAGTAGGTGTTGCAGAGTTTGAGAGCTCGCCAAGTGTTGCAGAGTGCTTTCTTGCAGCCTGATCGGAGGGTGCTGTTGTGTGGACTGAGCCAGCGTGAAGAGCCTCTTTGCCATCTGTGTGGACTGGATGCTGTTGTACGCTGCCTATCTGAAGCACAGTGTTAGACTGCAGATCCGATGTGCGCAGAAGGCCGGGAAGATCTGAGTGCTACGAGGGTGTTAAGCCGATTGACTAGCAGGAAGGCTGAGAGAAGGCAGTTGACAGAGGGTCTCCATAGGACAGAGGGTCTCCATGGAGATTTTGTTTTGATAACTCCAACATCCGAGTCATTTCGCTTGCTGACGCTTCACGACGTCGAGATGTGGCTAGATTTCGTTTGTTCTTCGCACAGAGGGTGACATTTTACTCTTGGCTTCAGTAAACAGGTTCTGTTTCAGTGTGGCTCTACAAATTTATTAGTCGAGAGCCAGCATTTTTTTTTTTTTTTTGGAAGGAGGTGAAGGATCTGGATACAGCGGCTAAACTCCTGATTGACAGAGCTGTTGAAAAGGGAAGTAGCTCGGAAATACTATCCTATAAGTTGTTTCTGAGGATCTGCCTGCAGTGAAAGAGCAGATCATGGTGGCAGATCTGTGTGTTGCTGCATTTCGAAGAAGGCCGAGGAGATTGTCTAAGTGTTCTTTCTAGATTGAAGGTCGTGGTCGAGATCTACGCCTGCGCCACCATCACCTTTTGGAAGAAGGCAGTGTGGCTAGGGCTCAGTCATAAGGGCACGTGGAGTCCGCCCTGTTCTCATACACACACTCTGCGCGAATGTAGCTCCACTGCTAATGTATTCACCAAAATTGCGCTCAAACAGCCTCACTTGGTTAAAACTCGTGACAGCTTTAAGTGGCTCAATGTGGAAAATCCGACGTCAATCGTGAGAGTCAGGAGGTTCCCCAAAAGAAACCCAGCGAAATTCCAGGATTGGTTTGATAATGAAGGGCGCGCGTGATAAAACTTGTAGCCATCTGAATTGGTGTTGTTGCTTATTCCCAAGTCTAATTCCATGAGAGTAGGCATTGATATAGCTTTTCCATCTGTAGCCTTGTGTGAATTCATCCCTTGGGCTTTTGGTGAGTTAAAGCCAAATCCAAACGTTGCAAGGGAGGATACAGCAACGGCAGTTGCACTCTCTCTTGGTGATACAACATAAGGCATGTTATGAGAAGAATTTGAAGAATATAGCTCAGTCATATTATCTGCAGAAGGTATTTCTGCGTCTAGTTCTGGGAGCTCGATTGACTCAAAATATCGTTTAGCAGATTTCGTTGCAGCGTTCTGTTCGTTGCATGACAATAGTTGCGATGGTTTGACGATGGCTATGAAAGCATCACCATCATCGCTTTGTTTTGAAAGTGCGGATATCGTGATTGGTTAAGCAATGGAGGCAAAAGCTTGGTGAGTCTGCGTGGAGGTCATGGAGGCACACAACAAGGAGAAATCCCTCTACTTACATTAGTGAAGACTGAAGGAGGTCGTTTGACTTGTTAAATTCATCCAGAGGCTGCGACATTCACACCTTTGAGGAACTATGGAGCATCGTTCCTTGTTGCAGGCATTGGAAGTCATCTCATCTACACGTGTGATCTCGATTCGTGGAGTTACGTGGAGGCACCGTGAAGCCAACACAGAAAGCTGGATAGGGATAAATCTGTGGTTTCGTTTGTGGCGAATCAAGTGCTTGCCAGATGGTGAGCTAGTAGGTCGAAGTGTTCTTGCAAGGGAGAAAATAGAAGGAGAAAATGGGTCGTCAAAGTAAATTGAAAGAGTCTCGAAGAAATTTCAAGAGAAAGCATCAACGGAGAAGTGCAAAATATTTTGTTGCAGAATTTTGTGATTTGTTTCAGGTTGACGGTGATGGACCAGCTGCTGATCAAGGTGCAGATTTGGAATTTGGTGAGATTATAAATGGTTAATGCAAGATTTACCATATTTTTCAGGTATGAATTATGAAAGCTGGGAAAATGAAATAAAAACAGTACTATGGAAGTTAAACTTACTGGATTATATTGAAGATGTTATTAATGATAGAGGAGATACAGTAGCATTAAGTCTTATAACATCTGAAATAGATGATAACATCATATTCAGCATAATATATGAATATGGAGAGATTCCTAGTACAAAGTTTTTATGGGATGGTTTAGAGATGAAATACTGTTTGAATGAGGGCAATGATGCTGAAGATATTTCTCTTGATAATGATCCCATATTTTATTGTGAAACTGAAGATGCAATGATGGGTGACGAATGTGTATCTGTAATTGAAACTTGTAATGATGAAAACACATCCATTATTGTAGAACCTAAAAGTTTTCCTGATGCAGAAATCAAGTTTGATGAGACTTATATATCTCATGATGAGTGGATCAATTTGATGATGAAAAACATCAAATTGATGAATTATTGTTTGGTGAGAAGGAAGGCCTATCTTCACATACAGATCAAATGCAGAACATGCTTATAGCAACAGAACTGGATGAAGGCATAATTATGTCAACAGAAAAGGATGAAGTAGGGAGAAATGGTGAAATGAAAGCTCTCCTGAAGGAGCAGGAAGATGAAAGTAATTGTGGTCATCTTTATAAATCTAACATTGTTTTTTGTGCAGATATTGGTAGGCAAGAAACAACAATGAATTTTGAAGAAGAATTGAAGTTTATTGAAGCATGGCTTGAAACACCATGTCTTTATGAAATTAACACAGATATTGCAGTAATCAATGGTGAAGATATCATCGCTGATGTTTCAGATGATTGACACTGGAAATAGTGAGAAGGAACATTCTCCTATAAATCTTGCCATAATTCTGAGAAGGATAAGAACAAGAATTCAAGGTTTCCTTCACAAGGGAAGAAATGAGGCGAAGATATATCACTACCTCATGGCGAGGAAAGTGAAGATGAAGCCTCGACTCAGAATAAACAAGCATAGATCTCAAGAAAAGAAGACTAGGATGAAAACTCTATTACCAAGTTTTTTATGTCTTTTACCATTGTAAGCCTAGTTGAGACTAGACCACCAGGCATATGTTTTTTTTAGTACCCTTTCTCCATTAAGGGGGAGTGTTAGAATTAATGGAGAGAGTTCAGTTAGGATAGGATTGAGATTCTGATTCTAGATATCAGATCCTAATATTCAGGGAGTGGTTCAAACAACCCGATTGTGAGAAAGCCTATATGTACTAGGTTGTTCTCTTGATTAAATGTATTAGATTGTGTGAGTTTTTCTACACTCTCTGGGTTCTCACCTGGAGATCCATTTAACTTATATTCAATTTTTTATCAACATTCATCATGTAGAGGAATCGATTTGCAATCTCCAATTGTTTTAAAGCATTATCAACCTGTGGAACCAAATATTGCTTTTTGAAATAACAAGTAGCCTCATTTTGGATGTCCTTCTCCGTTGGTTTTCAACTACCTCCTTTTTGTAGCCACACTATGAAAAAAATGAGTATTCCTATTTCCATCAACAACCCAATCCACCTTTCTTTTCATTCTCTAATGTTCTTCTTGGAGTTTCGAAATTCCATATTTTCTAGCTGAAATTTTTGTGATCTCCCTTTTGGTATGCTAAACAAAAAAAATAGGGCTTGTGGGATCAATTAGATCATAGATTGCTCGTTACTAGATCTCCAAACAACTCCAACTTCCTCTTACTAATCCATTGTCGAACCACAACTTTCAGCCTTTTCAATTTGTGAGTAATTTTCTCCATATGATGATTCAGGAAATACTCCAATGGTTGAGTCCAAGAGTTCCTTACCAACTCAATAAATTATTTTTCTCTTAGTGACATGTGATTGAATTTGAATGGTAGGTTGGTCATTTCAAGTTCCCTAGTCCACTCAATAAAAATGGCATCATGATCTAATATGTTTGTAAAGAAAGACCTTGATTTCAGATTTTGTAATATTTCATATATTATTGTGTGGACTCGAAATCAGTCTAGTCTTTTAGCAATTCCCTCAGTGTTGAAGTGCCCATTCCTCTAGGTTGGACGAATAGGGTTGGGAACTATACCCATGAGGAGATTATGAGCAAATAAATATTTGAAGAAACCTATTAGCATGTCTTGAATGATTTTCTCACCCCATGCCTCCCCATTTTCTAGTGTTAAATTCATTTCCCCCGCCAAAATTAGAGAATGCAGATCCAATAGTCCAAAGGAGTCAAAATTTTCCCAGAAATGTCTGTCGTTGGTGTAGGGGACACATGTGTTAACTATGTGTATTTTGGAACTTGAACCCTAATTATATCCATTCATAATGATAAATGACCTTGATTTGTATGCTTTGAAGAGGAAGAATTTAAGATACCACATAGCTAAAAATCCCCTAATAGCCCTTACTCAATTTTTGCACAAACCATCCATGAAGGGCAGATTTTCGAGAGAAATTCCCTAGCTTTTTCTTTCTCTAACATCATTTCTTGAAGTAGTACTACTAAGGGATTTTTTGTAAAAATGATATTATGAAGAGACCTCCATTTTTAGGTCGGTCCCAAGCCCCTTATGTTGATGGATATAAACTTCATTATGCAGACATGTAAGCAGGTTTGTCTCCTCTAAGTACCTGCATATCATAATTTTCATTTGAGCCATTAATGCCACTAGAAGAGCAAGGGTTGAACAATGGATAGAGAGCCTCCTATAAAGATTCATAGAAGCACGAGTTAAATTTATTTTACACCCTATACATGAAAATAATTCCTTACATTTAATGCCCTTATTCTTACGTGCAAACATATTATTCCACATATCACGGTTGTCATGTGTATCTTTCTCCTACAAAAAGGATTTTTTAATTTTCAATTGTTCCAGATCTAGTGACCCATCACTATACTGAGACTCTAATTTCCTATCCACCAAAAGTGGGGAGAAATATGTCCCCAAATGGTGACCATGTCGATAAGGTGTATTGAGATGGATTTTGACACTTTATGGTTGGAAAAAGCCTTTTCTTAAGGATTGAGTAACGATGAGGAGGTAAGTGTGCTCAAACCCACACTAGACATACCCCACTCTTCGAATGATATTTTTGGATAAAAAATTTGTCTTGGGGATTTCTCTTTGACATGGCCAAAGAGAGTGTTCAAGGGAGGACAGAGTGCCTTCAAGGAAAGATCTAATGAGGAAAACTTGTTGAGAATTCTATAGGGAAATTATTAAAATTAATTCTCTTTTACTTGATAACTTATTGTGATGTTATTTTACTTATTATCTTTGTTCCTTATTATTATTTGTGTGAATCATTAAATAGCTACCAAAACAAGAAGAACAAGAACACATAATACAAGTTGCAAGCCAAGGCCAAAACCTCTCATCTTGAGAAGGAAACCCATAAATCTCTTCTCTTCATTATAGATTCCTTAGTTTACGAACTCCTTGACCTTAAGACTGATACTAATACCCTCCAATACCAATACCAACCTCTTCGGATGTTGTGCTAACCTCGATCTATTCAAACCCAGTCAAATCTCTTCCAGTATCACTTCTTCGACCTCCTGCTATAAGATTTCCGGTCTCCTACTGTAGATATGATATTTTGGCCTCCCTGCAGTTCTAGCTTCCATGCGTGTGAGATTTGATCTTTCTTTAGATCCTTCCCTTGACGTTCACTTGCCTTTCCCTGACTTATGGAGCTTGAGGATGACCCTTGGTGACCTTCTCTTGACCTCTTTGTCTTATTTTCTCCAAGATCGAACTTGTAGATAGAAACCATAGGTATGCTACAAAAACCCTAGTATTCCTTAGCATGTGTGAGAAAAAATTTCCCAAACAAATATCTTCTTCATCCTCTTCCTCCTTCGTTGTGCATTCTTCTTCTTATTCCTTTGCCAGAATGAGTGGTGAGTGAATGTACTTCAATTAGGATGAGTTCTCTTCTATTTATAGGCTCTTTAGGGGTGGACGTGGCTCTTCCTTTTAGGTTGATTTTCGAGTTTCCAGGCCAAATTTGTCTTGGAGGGTAGTCTAACACTTTTAAATAATTTTCTTTACAAGTCACAATGTTCCCGGTGAGGTCTTCAACTTATTACAATGACTCTTTTGATTTCTTGACCTAGGACAAACCCTAGAAGCACTCAATGGGTGCTTGACCTATAAAGTAAAATACCTTGAACATGAAACCCATGCTCTAGAAATCATAATAATAATTTTCTTTCATTTTATAATTTACAAGAATCAAAAATACATTTCATACTTATGAATACTAAACCTAGTTACACATTCTTCAACACTCCCTCTTAACTAGGGAGGTATTCATAAGAGGTACATGGGCATTCTCAATCTTAAGAGATATCATAAGAAGAGTCTTATTGGTAACTGATATGTCTAGCATCATATCAAACAACATTGTTACATAGCAAGGTCTTTACTAATATCTCTATCTCTCCATGAGATTAAAGCATAATGTTGGTGAGACCAATTATTTATATACACCATCCTCATTGTCTCTCAAGGTACATACTCCACCCAAGTGTTCACCAAGTATGACCTTCTTTGGACTATTATTGTCTTGGATAGCTAGTCCTAAAAGAATATCGGTCCATGACTACCCTTATATTGGATTCCCTACCACATCCTCAAAGAGTATTAGATGCCAGATGGTTACCCAATCCTCCATTTTGTCTTCCTAGGTGAAGACAATAATGATGTGTCTATCTCTCCCTCTCAACTAGGGAGGATATATCAATCAAACCAAGATTGTAGGCTTAAGTACACAAGCTTCTTATTAGGAATATATTTCGTCAATATGTTAGATATCTTCTCATCGATGGAGATATATTGTAGTTGCAATACACCATTTTGAACTAGCTCTTGAATGTAGTGATACTTTTTGTTTATATGCTTTGTATTTCCATGAAATATTGGGTCTTCATAAAATAGTATACAGTTGGTGTTGTCACAATGTGTCACTGTAGGGTCCATCAATCCTTCGAATAGGTCATATAGCAACTTCCTCAACTAGATCACTTCTCATATTACATCACATGCTACAACATACTCATCCTGAGCACTACTCAAAGCAAATGTGTCTTTGTTTCTGATCATCCTTGATATCATGGAGGATTTTGTACTAAAACGTCCTCCTATAGTGCTTCTTCTATCTTTCTCACTGCCTCCCGAGACATAATTTGTATATCCAATCATATGGACATCATTCCTCCTATCATATTTCAGGAAGTGGTGGATAATTCCCCACATATATCTCAATATGTGTTTTTTTGCTATCCAATGATCATGCCTTGGATCTACTTGGAATTGAATGAGAATTTTTACTGCAAAACATGTGTCTAGTCGAGTATTCACCAAGTACATTAGGGATCCATTCAGTCTTATATGGATCCATAGGGATTGATTTAGAACTCTTGATTCTCTTCAATTTTTTGATCATCAGAGTGGTCATCGGTTTGCAATCCATCATGTTAAACCTCTTCAACATCTTGATCATGTAATTTCCTTGACCCGGATAAATTTCATTAGGTCCTTGTCAGACTTCTAGTCCCAAATAATGATGCATCAGCCCTAGATCCTTCATATCGAATTATTTTGATATTTTTTTCTTACATTCTTCAATTCAAACATCTACACCTATCAAGATAAGATCATCTGCATACCGAATAATTATTACAGTTTCTCCCTTCACAACCTTGATATAAAGGTTCGAATTAGCAGAAAATTTTTTGAAGCTTTTTCTCTGTAAGTATGCATCCATTCTAGCATACCATGCTCTTGGTGCTTGTTTGAGGCCATATAATGATTTATTCAATCTGAAAGCATATGACTTCTTGTCTTTGACTTCAAATCCCAAGGGTTTCTCTATATATACTTCACCGTCAATTGTGCCCTTCATAAACGTAGTCTTGACATCCATTTGGTGGATGTTCCATCCCATCAATGTTACCAAAGAGATCAATGAATGAATCATTGTATACCTTATTTTTGAAGTGAACATCTCTTCATATTCGATGCCTTATTGTTGAGAGAAGCCCCTAGCCACAAATTGTGCCTTATACTTATCAATTCTTCCATCTGTCGCATGTTTGATCTTGTAGATCCATTTGGAAGTTACCACAAATTTGTCTTCAGGCCTGGGCACGATCTCCAAAACTCCATTCTTTATTATAGGTTGATATTCTTCACTCGTTGAATCCTTCCATTCATGATGGTTGATAGATTCTTCAAAGGTGGATGTCTTTTCTTCTATTAGTTTTGTCATGTATTCTTCATACCCAGAATATCCCTTGGGTTTATTTCTTTCTCTAAATGAGTCTTTCGTTGCCCTATGACCTTCTGCATCAAGTAGTGTATATTTCAAGTAGTTAGGTCTCTTTCTTGATTTTAGGAGGACCACAAGTTGAATGGTTTCATTGGGACCCTCATCTTCATGATGAGATTCTTCTTCTTCCCTATTGACCTCCTTTTCAAATACTGGAAGTTATTCACCATCAGAGTCCATGGGAAGTTCCTTAGATTTATTAAATGTGATACTCTCATCAAATATGACATCTCAACTTACTTCTATATGGTGTCCTTCCTTTATGTAGATTTATAAGCCTTAGAGGAGTTGTTGTAGCCAACAATTTTTTCTCTCATGCCCAATGGATCCATCTTCTTTCTTTTTTCCTTTGGTATATGAATATATACAGGATACCCAATGATACGAAGATGTTTTAAAATTGGTTTCTTCCAAGTGAATACTTTTTTGGGAGTCCTTTTGTCGAGCAACATGGGAGGAATTTTATTTTGAATATATATTTTTGTCTTTGTGGATTCTCCCCACAGAAAAGTTTGGTAAATCTTGATCATGTAACATTTCCTTTACACTCTCTTCAATGGATCGGTTATTTCGTTCTGAAACTCCATTTTGTTCGGGAGTGTATGGGACTATCAAATCCCTCTTAATCTGAGACTCCTTACAAAATTCTATAATTTCCTTAGATGTATACTACGAAACTTGTTTCTTCTTTATGTAAGGTTCTCCACTTTAGCTTTGAATTCTTGAAATTTTGTAAATACTTCGTCCTTGCTTTTCATCAAGTAAACCCAAGTCTTTCTTGAATGATCATCTATAAAGGTGGCATAATAAAGATGAAATAAAAGTGATTTAGGATTCATAGGACCACATACATCGAAGTAAATGATATCCAAGGTTTATTTTGACCATGAAGCATTGCTTCCAATTGGTCTCTTGGTATTCTTACACAATGCACATCCCTTACATACTCCTTTGTGGTCTTCTTTTAATTCAGGTATTCCATTTACTATGTAACTTAGAGTTGGAAGTATTTTTAAATTAATATGACCAAATATTCTATGTAAAAGTTCACATGGGCTAATTTCAATGTGAAACAAAGATTGAGCTAGAGGAGATATCAACCTGTAAAGTATTCCTTCTCGAATATCAATTAATATAGCATTCTCTATGCCTGATTTTTTACTCCATACAACAAATTTTCCATCAATGAAAGCTACTCTATCACCCTAATCTTCTAGACATGAAATGGAAAGTGAGTTCTTATGCAAACCTAGAACAAATAGGATGTTGTTGAGGTGAATGTTGCTTTCATTCTCCATCTCTATAGAGGTTGATCCAATTCCTCTCACGAGCTAGCTTTTGTTATCTCCAAGTTCCATTGGGTAAGAAATTTTCCCTCTAATAATGTCTTCAATTATTTTTTATGACCAGTCATGTGTATAGATGCACCACTATCAATTACCCAAATTCTCTCGTCTTGAAATGTGCCATTGAGTGTCGAGAAGAGACCTTCACCTTTTTCCTTAACTACTTCTTTCTTAGTAGTGAATAGAATTCCATACTTCCTTGATGCCTTTCTTGAGATAGCTTGCTACCTTTGAACACTTCTTGATGAACTTCCTCAATGTAGTGGAGATCTTCATAATGGCCTTAGTGAACCTTAGCTCTGATACCATGTTGATAATTCTATAGGGAAATTATTATAATTAATTCTCTTTTACTTGATAACTGCTTGTGATGTCCTTTTACTTTTTAGCTTTGTTCCTTATTATTATATGTGTGAATCATCAAACACCTACCAAAATAAGAAGAATAAGAACACATAATATAGGTTGCAAGAAAATGTAGAAATTTTAATACAATTATGTATTGCCTGGATTCTCCTGATCTAACAATTATATGCCATTGTTAAATACATAATCCTTCTAATTAAATCTTTGTGGAAATTTAATTGCCAATTGCAAACACATGAAGAAATATCAATCACACATAACACAAATGTTTTTACCGAGAAATATTAAAGCTAAAAACCCCACTATCATATATTATCTATATATCATGGATCATGAAACAATCTCATACAAAACTCTAATCTAAGAGCTCTCAGTACAATATACAATCGTCTCACACTGTCATACAAAAATTGGCATATTCATGCACCAATTTACTGCCTCCTGACAACTTGCCTCCACTGCGCAATCCTTGTTGATCACAATCCCTGAATGAATGAGATACTACCTTGCCTTAACTGCGCAATCCTCATTGGCATCTCCAATGTGTGTGTGGTTGCATAAGTGCACCCACTAATGTCACAACATATAGTCAAACGGTCCCTTTCACCTATCTCTCAACTGGGTCTCCACTGGATCTGGCATGCATGTAGTTAACAATAGTAAATCTTCAGTTGCATGTGAGATCACCCCATGTGAATTAATTTAACTTTTAATTCACTGATCTCTCACTAGTGTATCTTTAGTTACAACTAGTTACAACTAGCACAATTGAGTTTAACTCACTTAACTGAGTTAAACTAATTTACAACTCACATAACTACACATCCAACTCTGTTACAACTTTTTATCACTCAGTTACAACGAAGTCCACTTGCATGTCCCACCAACCAACCTTAGAACTCATAATTCCTTCAGTCAAATGGTTTTTCACATCAGTTAACTGAAATCAAGTGCTTCAAGAGAATAGATTATTATTTATTGTCCAATTATTATTAAGAGATAATAATAACCTACATGCATTCTATTTTTAGACATGCGATCTATAAATAGACTTCACCCATGCATCTAAAAATAGAAACTCATCTATAAATATAATTTTCTCAACCATCTATAAATAGACTCCTGCTATAAAAAGAATTTTCTCAACATTCTAAAAATAGACATACACCTAAAAATAGCCTGCGGGCCCCACCTAGTGTAGGTGCTTAATTTTCACTAGGATCTTCATCTTGTTGAATCTCAACTCTCCCTCTCAACAAGAAAGGGATTATCCTTCACCCCGATCCTGCCTCTATCATATTCGAATTTTCCCCTAGTGAGCACCTTCGTCAGAATATCTGCATCCTGATCTTCCATAGGAATGTACTAAAGCAACATGATCTTCTGCCACACACAATCTCTAATATGATGATACCGGATATCTATATGCTTAGATCTATCACGAAACACAGGATTAATCAAGAGTTTAATGCAACTTTGATTATCACAATGAATCACTGTAGGATCTAAATGAGAACCAAACAAACCAACCAGGATCTTTCTCATCTAGATAGCCTCACATGTAGCTTGACTTGTTTCCATGTACTCTGCTTCCATTGAACTCAGTGCCACAGATCCTTGTTTCCTGTTATACCAAGAAATAGTTGTAGATCTGATACTGAAGACCCCTCCTGGTGTGCTCTTTCTTTCTGTTGGGTTTCCCGCCCAATCTGCATCCGTGAAGCCATGCAACTTCACCTCATTCTTATGTCTGTACCATAATCCATACTTATATGTCGCCCTGAGATATCTCAGGACATGCTTTCCTGCCTTCCAAAAGAGCTGGGTAGGCTTAACCATCGCTTGACTAAGTTGGTCCACCGCATAGCATATGTTCGGTATTGTATTTATTAAATACATTAGCAAACCCACTAACTTTCTATAGACAGTAGCATCCACTACCTCTGCAAATGTAGCATACTCTTTCCTCCAGCTTCCTGGAAGAGGAGTATCCATGGGTTTTCAGCCCTCCATGTGAAACTTACCCAGTATCTCCCTTGCAAACTTACCTTGAGACACAAAAATTTCACCATCTCGCTACCATATTTCCAATCCAAGGAAATAATGAAGGAGTCCTATATCCTTCATCTCAAACTCCTTTGCAAGGCCCTCCTTGCATGAGTGTATCAGCTGCTCATCACCAGTCAGTACTAAATCATCAACATAAAGAAAAATGATTAAAATCTTACCCTCCACCACAATTTGGTATAGGTTTGCATCCGCCTCACTCTTGGTGAAGCCAAATCCAGTGAAATAGTTGTCGGTCCAAGTGTACCAAGCACGGGGTGCTTGCTTCAGCACATACAATTCTCTTTTGAGTTTTCACACATGCGACTCACTGTTGAAGATATAAAATCCTTCATGCTACTCAATGTACACTTATTCCTCAATGATCCCATTAAGGAATGTAGTCTTCACATCCATCTATTGAATATGCGAACCCATCTGCGCTGAGAGAGCAAGGATGGTCCTTATGGAAGAATATCGTGCGATAGGTGCAAAGGTTTCTTCGTAATAAATCCCCTCGATCTCTAAGAAGCCCCAGGCCATAAATCTGACCTTGTATTTCTCAACACTCCCATCAGCAGCTTGCTTTACCTTGTAGATCCATCTTGAACCTACCAATGATTTATCAGCTAGCCTTGGAACAATTTCCCAAGCACTATTTCTGACAATGGAGTCATACTCCTCCACCATTGCATCTACCCATGTGGGCTCCTGCACTGCTTCCTGAAAGGAAGATGGCTCAATCACAATAAATTTGCTCATGAGAGCCATGTATCCAGGGAATCGGTCAGGAAAATGTCTCCATCTGTGCTGTGAAGTAGGGAATCCTATATTTTGTAATGCATCAAGCTTCAGCCTCTCAGCTTCTATGGTACGCCTTCTGTCAGTTCTGATGTTTGGCTCTGTGTGAGTGGAATCCTCCACTCCATGAACCTCCTCCTGTGGTTGATCCACATCTAGAGACTCATCTTTGGGAACCAAAAGTTCCTACTTTGCATGTAATTCTAGCTCCCTCTCAAGCGACAACTTCATGGCTTTTTCCTCATTGAATTTTATATCCTGTTGCACCACAGTCATTCGACTGTTTGGGAAATACACACGATAATTATGGGGTGTTTGTGTGTACCCCACAAATATTCCAACTTCAATAGTCGGCTCCAGCTTCTTCCTTGCATTCTTGGTCACATGCACATAAACAGATGAGCCAAAAATCTTAAAGTGAGAAACATTCAGTTTCTTACCAGTAAAAGCTTCCTCAGGTGTACTCATGCCAAGTACTCTATGAGGACAATGATTTTGCACATAAACATTAGTGTTGCATGCTTCCACCCACAAATGCATTGGTAGGCCCTGTTCATGCAACATCACTCGTGCAGCACCCATGATCATTCTATTCTTCCTCTCCGCGACCCCATTTTTCTGTGGGGTTATGAGGCGCTATAATTTCTCTTCAAATTCCTTCTTTTCTACAAAATTCTTTGAATTTGTTCGAGATTTATTCTCCACCATTATCGCTCTACAGAGCCTTCACTTTCTTCCTCGACTCTTTCTTAACCAATGCCTTAAACTCACATAACTTTGAGAATGTTTGATCCTTCTTCTGCATGAAGAAGATCCAACATTTATGAGAAAATTCATCAACAAAAATAACATAATACCTGTGTTTTGCTATTGAAGCAACCGAGAATGGTCCACACACGTCTTTGTGAACTCTCTCCAAGATCACCGAAGCACAATTCTCCTATTCATGAAATGTGGTATTTACAAACTTTCCCATAGTACATCCCTTGCACTAATCTAACTACACAAGTGTACCCTTGGGAAGTCCAGTAGAAATCTGCTGCAAAATTTTTAGGGTGCCATGGTGAAGTTGGCCCAATCGTCGTGCCATAATTCACCCTCATCCCGACTCACCACTTCTTCTACTTTTCCCACCATTGCAGCACATCCATCTACCTCCAGCTTGTAGAGATTATTGACTCGAATCGCTATCCTCTTGGCTTGACCCGTTGTTTTATGTCGCAGGAAATTTTTTCCATCATTGAAAATGACGTCATAGCCTCTGTCCTCCAACATCGTGACTGAGACCAAGTTTTTCTTCAGACCTAGAACATGCATAACATATTTCAATAGAAATGGTTTACCTGAATCCCTCTCAAAGGTAATGGTACTAATTTCGATCACACTATATCGTCCATCGTCACCCATATCTATATGCATCTGGAGATCTTTCTCCTCCAAGTCACTGAAAAGCTCCTTATCTCCCATCATGTGGAAGTAAGCACCACTATCAAGATACCACACCAATATCATTGCGCTTGATACCAAGCATGCGATAAAATAGAAATCAAGTTAAAATTGTGAGGTAAGGGCCTCAATAGTTGTAGCTCCAGCAGCCTTCTTGTTCTTCTTTTTCTATGGGCAGTTAGTGGTGAGATGCCCATGTTTGTGACAGTGAAAACACCTCACCTTGGAAAAATTCAGCTTCTTGCCTTTAGCCTCGGATTTTGAGTGGAACTTCTTCCCCTTCCCTTTCCTTGCCTTGGCAGCCAAAGCACAATCCTCTTCATCATAATTCTTTCATGAAGAGCCCTCTCTGGTGCTTTGCCTGAACTCCTCCTACACTAGATCCGACCACAGTCATTCCCAATCTGGTAGTTTTTCCTGTCCATTAACAGAGTCTTGATAACTGTGCCAACTCTTAGGAAGTCCCAAGAGAGCCAAGCTCAAAAAATCATCATCAGAAACCATAATTCCCACACTCCCCAGTTCATCCCAACATTGGAAAAACTTTGTGAGATACTTGGGAATATTGTTGCCCTTCTCCATCTTGTTCTTTCTGAGTTTATCCTTTAGCACCAATTTCCTATAGTCGCTACTGCTTTTTCAAAGATTCGTCAAAGCCTTCCACATCTCAAATGGAGTGGATTTCCCACGAAGGCTTGAGACAATATGGTCTCACACACCTTCCAACAAAATCCTTCTCGTCTTCGCTACTTTCTTTTGCCATGCGTCAAGTAGTGTAGCATCCGTCAAACTGCGCTTAGGAACATCATTTTCGATGAATTCCTTCGAGCCATTATCTTCAAGCGCCACTTCCATCATGTCCTTCCATGCAATTTAGTTCAGGCTGCCCTCGAGTGCATACTATAGTCACAAACCATTGAAATCCATTTCAATGTTTACTCAACTATCGCACCAAGAAATTCTTGCAGCAAATTCAAATTTTTTCCACCAACAAACTCAGCTACTGCTTCAATATTGAAATCTTATTTTCTCTGATACCATGTATAAATTTTGATATAATTATTTATTTCCTGGATTCTCCTGATCTAACAATTATATGCCATTTTTAAATGCATAATCCTTCTACTTAAATCTTTGTGGAAATTTAATCGCCAATTGAAAACACATGAAGAAAGATCAATCACACATAACACAAATGTTTTTATAAGGAAATATTAAAGCTAAAAACCCCACTATCATATATTATGTATATATCATGGATCATGAAACAATCTCATACGAAACTCTGATCCAAGAGCTCTCAGTACAATATACAATCGTCTCACGCTATCATACAAAATTTGGCATATTCATGCACCAATTTATTGCCTCCTGACAGCCTGCCTCCACTGCGCAATCCCTGCTGATCACAATCCCTGAATGAATGAGATACTGCCTTGCCTTGACTGCGAAATCCTCATTGGCATCTCCAATGTGTGTGTTGTTGCATGAGTGTACCCACTAATGTCACAATAGATAGTCAAACTCTCCCTTTCACCTATCTCTCAACTGAGTCTCCACTGGATCTGACATGTATGTAGTTAACAGTAGTAAATCTTCAGTTTCATGTGAGATCACTCCATGTGAATTAATTTAATATTTAATTCACTAATCTCTCACTAGTGTATCTTTAGTTACAAATAGTTACAACTAGCACAACAGAGTTTAACTCACTTAACTAAGTTAAACTACTTTACAACCCACATAACTACACATCCAACTCTGTTAAAACTTTGTATCACTCAGTTACAAAGAATTCCACTTGCATGTCCCACCAACCAACCTTAGAACTCGTAATTCCCTTAGTCAACTGGTTTTCCACATCAGTTAACTGAAATCAAGTGCTTCAAGAGAATATATTATTATTTATTGTCCAATTATTATTAAGCGATAGTAATAACCGATATGCATTCTAATTTTAGACGTGCAATCTATATATATACTTCGCCCATTCATCTAAAACTAGAAACTCATCTATAAATAGAATTTTCTCAACCATCTATAAATAGACTCCCACTATAAATAGAATTTTCTCAAAATTCTAAAAATAGACATACACCTAAAAATAGCCTGCGGGCCCCACCTAATGTAGGTGCTTAATTTTCACTAGGATCATCATCTTGTTGAATCTCAACAACCAGGGCCAAAACCTCTCCTCTTCAGAGGAAAACCCATAAATATCTTGTCTTCCTTATAGATTCTTCAATTGACAAATTCCATGACATTAATACTGAGACTTACCCTCCAATACCAATACCAACCTCTTTGGATGATGTTCTCACCTCGATCCAGTTAAACCCAGTCAAATATCTTCCAGTAGCACTTCTTCGACCTCCTGCTCAAGATTCTCGGTCTCCTACTGCATATCTAAAATTTTGGCCTCCCTATAGTTGTAGCTTCCAGATGTGTGAGTTTTGATATTACTTTAGAATCTTCCCTTAACCTTCTCTTTCCTTTCCTCAACTTCTAGAGCTTGAGAATGACCCTTCGTGACGTTTTTTTGAACTCTTTGTCTTCTTTTCTCCAAGATCAAACTTGTAGATAAAAACCCTAGGTTTGTTGCAAAAAACCCTAGCCTTCCTTAGCACGTGTGAGAGAAAATATCCCAAAAAAATATATTTTTCTTCCTCTTCCTCCTCCACTACCTTCTTCTTCTTCTTCCTTTGTTAGAATGAGTGGTGAGTGAATGTGCTTCAAGTAGGATGATTTATCTTCTATTTATAGGATCTTCAAGGGTGAACATATCTCTTCATTTTAGGTTGACTTGCCAACTTCCCGGACGAATTGGCCTTGGAGGGTATTCTGAAAATTTTAAAGACAAAAATAATGTTATTTACAATTTACAATGTGCCTGGTGGGGTCTTCAACTTATTACAATGACTTTTTTAACTTCTTGACATAGGACAAACCCTGGAAGCACTCAATGGGTGCTTAACCTATAACATAAAAGACCTTGAGCATGAAACCCATGCTCCAAAAATAATAATAATAATTTTATTTAATTTTAAATTTACAAGAATCAAAAAAACATTTCATTCTTATGAAGACCTAACTAGTTACACATTTTTCAAAAAAACTACTATTAATCAAATGATGATACTACACCTCCCATAGTTTTTTTTTTACAAGACAGATCATGATCAACAAAAAATACGTCCCTCCACATTTGACATATGCACCACTGAAACACATGGGGAAATACGCAATCAAGTGACCAGTGTTTTGGCATCCCAAACAATACCTGAAGGGGATGCCCCAGTAGTCGACTTGTTGTCAAATGGAAAAAGGGCCCCAAAATATATCAAAGGCTGCAAGCAGACACAGAGAGTAATCTACTTAAACCAAAAACTATGCAACCCTTTTATCCAAGAGTCCAAAAATGCCCTCATCCACATAATAGATATTTCCTATCTTGTCGGAAATTTATGTTATAACTTTTTTTTACCAAAGTTCCAAAGGGGTTCCGAGAAGCTTCACCCAAACGATCTTCCTTTTTGGAACTTCCTTGATTATGTTGAATCACACAAACCATATCTGGAGACAAAGGAAGCTTTGTGTAGTTTTTAATACTGTACATAAATTTCTTGCAAACGAATTCTTAAAAAAAAAAAAACAATGGCGAGAACATAAAACAAATATACATAGATATTTTCCCCTAGATCCCAAAATAAGGACTACTAGTCCTTTCAATGCTACAATACATATATACATGTCAAAGCATTCATAAACCCCAATTTACTAACCCAGAATTAGAAAATAATCATAGTACCCTTGACCGGATCTACAAAATACCATGGGAAAAAGACCACCATGTGAAAAATCGACGCACAAAACCATGGATAGTTTCGCCCACCATGTGAGGGTCTTCCCTCCATCCTTGTGTCTACCCAACTATTATCAGGTCCGCATAAGAAAAATTCTTGGAGAACTGCCACGGACACCATGCAAGGGGGCTACTGCCCCCATGCTAACCCCCCAAAAGGGGGTATGTCGCCCCCCTGCGATCCCCTAGCTGCACCTGGCGTAACGTACAGTGCAATGTACTAGTCATGGAAATAATATAACACACACCCAAAATTCTCCCACTTGTTTTTCTCTTTTCACACATTGGGTCACAGGAGATATTAGTCATTGTTCTAACCCTATAAGGCCTGTTATTTCTCTACACCAAGAAAAATTCTCAGTGCTCGCTCACTTCATCGATGCATTTGCAACATTATTTAAAGTGTCCACATTTACCAACAACACCTTTTTGTCCTAAACCATATCCCTCACAAAGTAATACTTAACATTAATGTTCTTTGTCTTTGAATGATAAGCAAGGTTATTTTCCAATAAATTTTCACTTTGGTTGTCATATTCTATCCTTATAGCTCATTGTACCAACCCCATACTTGAACACAATATCTGTAACCAAAATTCTTCCTTGCTTGCATGAGTGGCTACCATGTATCCAACATGTGTAGTTGAAAGAGCCACTACATACTATCTATTGCTCATCCAACTTACTGCTCCTCCAAATAGATTAAACACATACCCACTTATGTATCTTCTCTAATCTATATCTCTAACCCAGTATGCATCAAAAAATCCATGGATGTCCAAAACTATTTCCAATCCTGGTCTTCCTTGGTAGCAGAGACCATAATCACTAATGCCACACAAATACCTGAAAACTTGCTTCATTGTTGTCCAATCCTCCTTCCCTGGTTTTGACATAAACATGCTCAATACTCCCACTGCATGTGAAATTTCTGGTCTAGTACATACCACTGCATACATCAGGCTACCAAATTCACTCGCATATGGAACATGGGATATGCCCTCTTCTTCTTCTTGTGTCTTGGGACATTGTTCATTCTATAACTTTACACCTACATGAATAGGAACCTTCACCGATTTACTATCATGCATATTAAACCTCTGCAATATTGTCTCGACATACTTCCTTTGGTTTAACCATAGCTTCCTCTTTGCCCAATCTCATTTAATATCCATGCCCAAAAAAAATTTGCAGCACCAATATCCTTCATGTCAATTTGGAGGACAATTGGATCTTCAAATCCTGGAAAATTTCTCTGCCATTTCCAATCAACAACATATCATCCACAAAAAATACTAAATAAAGAACACAGTCACCAATTAATTTAAAATACACATAGTGATCTTCTTTTCTTCTTGTGAAGAAAATTCCTTGTATATATGTATCAAATTTCTGATACCACATCCTTGGTGACTGTTTTAACCCATACAAATACTTTTTTAACCTGCATACTAGTTATTTCTTACCCTTCACTGCAAATCATTCTGGTTGGTTCATGTAGATTTCTTCTTCCATATCCCCGTGAAATAATGGTGTCTTCACATCCATATGTTCTACCTCAAAATAAAATGTAGCAACAACAGATAAAAGTAATCTAATAGAAGTTAACTTAGAAATAGGAGAAAAAATATCATCGAAATAAATTCCTGACACCTAGGAATAACCTTTTGCTACCAACCGAGCTTTGTATTTCTCCACCTTTCCTTATGCATTCATCTTCTTCTTAAACACCCATTTGTTGCTAATGTATTTCCTCTCAGCCGGAAACTCAACCAGATCCCAAGCCTCATTTTTTTCTAAAGATGTCATTTCATCAACCATGGCCTCTTTCCAGAGTTTTTCATCCTCTAAATCCACTACCTCTCAGAAAATTCTAGGATCATCATCAATAATAGATAAGGAAAAGTTTAAACAGAAAGCAGATGGACTATACCTCACTGGTTTTATTCGCTCTCGAACTGATCTTCTCAAAATTGGAGTATGTGGCTCTTCTTCTTCTAATTCATGTTATGTTGTAGAGTATGATTCCTCCTCCTTTAGCTCAAACTCTATCTTCTTAGGTTCCTTTGGTAGGAATTCATGTTTAATAACATCTTTCACCTCTCTAAACACCACATCTCGACTGTACACAACCTTCCTTGTTTCTAGGTTCCAAAGCTTATAACCTTTTAAACTGTCCTTATAGCCAATAAAGATGCACCTTTCATATTTACTATCCAACTTGGTTCTTTTCTCCTTTGGAATGTGTACATATGCATCACAGCCAAATACCCTCAGATGTTTTTTTTTTTTTGTAAATTGGACTAAACTACTTTAAAAACAATTAAAAATTGTACTAAGGCGGTGGGCAGGGATGGCAAGCTATTCTTATCCAATCCATGCCCTGGTAGTTCTCAAAATTAACAAAGTTTGGGGCCGCCCAAGAGAGGAAACTAGCCCCTTAAGAGTTTGAACCAGTCTTGTATGACAAAATATTTAGTAGCCCATAAGAAAATGAGAGAGCTAAGGTATAGCCTGAGATGCCAAAAAAATAAATTAACCTTATTGGCACACATTCATGGATTTCCTTCATCTTCATCTGTCGTTGGGTCCTCTTCCTCTATCAGGCATCCAAATTCCCTTACAATGTCTTCCTCCTCATCTGTGAACATCCGAGGAGGAATCAGAGAGGTCGAGTGAATGATGGGCACGACCGGGTACTCAGCATCGTAATCTCTGGTTCAGACGCCATCAGCATCCATTACCCAAATTCCTATCTCCTCCATCATGGGTTGCTTGACTGGAAGTAGACTGGTCTTTATAGGGGCTGGCAGCACCACTCGCAGGATGGTGGATTTCCTGTGGCCTCTTCTGCCCTTAGGCTGCTCCGGAGGCATTGCATTCTCCCCAATATTTCCATGAGGGCAGACTTCGTCTTATGGAGCTAGCGCAACTTGGTTGTCAGTTACAGATCCATCGGAGGATTCAAGATGTTGGTCGTTGTCATGGTGAGAGCACCCAGATAGCATACCCCTGTAACCACCCTTGATGGGCTTCTGTCTCTGGCATTGGGGCATGGTGTGGCAAGCAAACAGCTAATGGAGAGCTTGACGAGGAGAAGGGCTAGATGCAAGGGAGTTGTGGTAGAGGGATCCTTGTAGGCCTGAGAGAATAGGTGTGTAATGGGAGTTTGGATGTCTTTTGAACCATATTAAAACCCGAGGCACAGATTCCAAGCGTCGGCATTGTGAAGGACGGGTCATGTGTGCATGTCGTAGCAGATTTCCAAGTGGAGCAGATTGCCAAAGAGCCTATACATTTATTTGAGGTTCGTCCATGGTGATATGACCTAGAGCAAGCCCACCTCATTGGACGCCAATAGCTTGAGCATGGGAGGGCATGTGATCTTATATGCTTGAGATATCACCCGCATCCGGGGTGTTTGATCCCTTTGCAGGAGAGTGAGACAACTCTTGCGAAGGATATCATCGTAGATATGATGGAAATTAGAGGAGTGAAACATTGAATTTCATTCCACCCCTTTGTTGGCTAAGAGGTCAGCCACAAAGTTTGATTTTCGACGAACATGGTGGAAGTTCATGGCCTTATGTTGTTGCAGCAATTGTTCCAGTTGATTAAGGCAGATGGCAAGCCTCCATCTCGTAGAGACCTTTGTGGATGAGGAGCCAAGGAGGATGAGGGTGGCTTCTTGGATGATGAGCTGATAATCCCCTTCCACTTCTAGTGGGAAAAATTAGAGCTCAATGGCTATGGAAATGCGCACCATCAAAGTTGCATTTGAAGAATGCTGCCTGAGGAGGGGTCCAAATTTCTGGAGAATTGATCCTGTCCGTGAGCATGGGGGACTTCTCCATGGGGGGATCGATGCTCAGATGCCAACTATTCCAGATGACGCACTTAGTAGGTGTTTTCGGGAAGTCTTCCCTCGCCCAATGTGCCAGGGCAAGAGTTTCCTTTAGATAGATGCAGAGCTTGGCCCGGATCAACTCCTGAGTTAATGCAACATATTTGAATATCCGACTGTTTTTTTCCTTCCATAGGGTCCAAGTGAGGAGGCCAAGAATGAGATTCCAGAGGCAATTGAGAATATTGTTGGAGTAAGGATTCTCCTGCCAAGAGCTGATAGTGTGGGTAATGTTACCTCGAGCACGATTAGATCTTCTGCATAAGTAAGCGATTTTGTCCCAAAAGGTGTTGGATATGGGACAGAGGTCCAGCAGATGATCAATGGTTTCATTTTCTTTCTGGCATAGAGAACACTGTGAGGGACCCACAAAGCCCCACTTCGGGAGATTCTCCCATGTGAGGATGTGCCTTTTTCTAAGCAACCATAAAAACGTAGCAACTTTGGGCCAGAGATTGGCTTTCCATATCCTTTTCCATAATTGGTTTGAAGGGCCAGCGTGTGGTGGCTGAATAATATTATATGCTTCCTTTGTTGAGTAGATGTTGCTAGGAGTGTGGCCCCAACGGAGGATATCTTACCCCTGCTGAATTATGATTCTCCTTTTTCCTAATTTCATCCAATTAGGAGTTATTATTTCAGTAAATCACTCTCAGATATTTTTCCTTGGGCCTTGCATGGTCTCAAAGGTCAAAAACTCATTAACTCTGTAATAAATACACATATGAAACCCTAGCTTAAGATCACCTTTTCATTTTGTAGATAAATACTACATGTCAGCTTCAATTTTACTGTTGTTTGGTTGGTTACTTGACTGATTTTCTGTTGCTAAGCTAGTTGAGGACTGCTAGGCTATATTTGAGAAAGCTCTAAGTTGCAAAGATCTATTGTACTGGAGTAATGTAACTATTTTTAACATCAGTAATACAAGCATGTTCACAGGATTCTTGAGCTATGTTAATGGTGAAGTTTTCCTTCTTTGTCAATGTTTTCCTTCTGTTTTCCATTCTGTCCATTATTTCTCTGATAAAAAAATAGAAATTTTAGAGTAGGATATGTTGTCTTGGCACCCTATTTATGTCTGCATTATTTATCTTAATGTTTTCTTCTGCAAGGTTTGATTGGAGAATTCTTAATTTCTCTTTGGTTCCACCTAGCTTGTTGTCTTGGAAATGATTGAATAGAGTCAAGCCAAATAAATCTATGGTAAGCCCTGTCCTTTGGTGTAGCTTGAAATATTGTTTTTAAGGCCTTTCTTTGAAGTATACTTAGTAGATTCTAAACCAAGGAAGTCTATGGTATGCCCTGTCCTCTGTTCTAACTCAAACTATTGCTTTGAAGGTATTTAGAGTGTTTAGTTAAAAAATATAGGTTTAGCTTGCTCTTTAGCTGCATTCACTGTTATCTAAAATGTTTTCTTTATCTGAAAGTAATTCTAGGATTGTTGGATTGTTGTCTTAAAGGTTTGCTTATTAAAGTATGGCCAAATAATTCTATGGTATGCCATGTTTGCCTCAAACACTTACCTAAAAGGCTTTTCTTGTTGAAGTCAAATTAAAATATTCTTAACTGACTTTTAGTTTTGTTGCCTTCACAACTTATTGTTATTTCATATCACATATAATCTAAGAGATCCACTTGATATAGTTAGCTTTACCTATGAAAACCCTTGCAGAGTTAATGAACAATTAAATCCTTTTATGACTCCATAGCCCAATGGATTGATATTTCTCATAGTCTATCTATTCAACTGAAACATCACTTCAACTAATCACACCATTTTATTTATCAACCTATCAATCAATCAATCAAAACAAACAATTCCTTAGAACTTCATAACTATCCTATTATCACAAAACAAGAGAATAAAGACATATCATCTAGAAAAAATTACATAGAGAGATCCCTCTCTGAATCCAGGAAGGCTAGGTCCTAGGATTCCAAAATGGTTCTGATGTGGTTCCCTACAGCATTTTTTCTTGCCAATCTTACAAATCACGGGGAGCCAATAGTTTCCTTCCGTAGTTTTCAACCTCTGATCCTCAATTTGGTCCTGGTTCACTATCATCTTGTTCCTCTATCTCGTGTCGATGATGTGGGAAACATTATGGCCCTCCTTCGACCAGGTCACTTCCTATTGACTTCAGCTCATTATCTATGAAGCTGATCTAGAGACTCCCTTCTGGTACCATGGAGCTCGCATGCCTCAATGGCAAGTTCTTTGCATTCAACAACAGGTCCTCATCATTGGCCTTCGATCGAGTGATTATGCGGGTGTTCTACGCCAGCTCATTTTTCACATTCTGTGGATTGTAGTAGTTGTACCTTGAGATCCATTGTCATTATTGGTGGTTTCTCTCATGCCTGTTAACAGCTTTCATCATTGGTTGGTAATCAAGTCACTTTCTTGCATGTTCGACTTCAGATCACTCATTCGCATGCTTGAATTTGTACTTGTTCAGGTCGAGATGGAGTGCAAGACCTTGGGTTTTGTTTGATAAAATCCACGCTATGAGACGATTTGGCTTATCATGCCTATATGCATGACTCTTATGGCTGGATTTTTGCAACCATACCTGAGTCTATTTCTTGATCATTCCTGCTTGATGGCTGTGTCCATACCTCGGATCTTGTTTTTATATGTACTCTATTATGGATGGTTGCACCCATGCCACATATTCATGTATCAGAGATATCATTTTTACTTGTACTTGTAGGTCTTCCGATGGCGGTGTTTGGTTTGAACACGTTTTCGTAAAGAATTTCTTTCCTCACTCTCTCTCATACCTCATGCTTTAGGGGGCATCTGTTACACATTATTTTGTCACCGTCCCTGCAATTCCCATCCTGAATATTGGAGGACCATTTCAGTGACTTCTGTGTATTGTCATACCTTGCAAAAAGTGTCATTGCATCCCTTGGCATGTGAAGAACATTTCCTCTGTTGATTATTCCTGGAGTAGGCTCTCAAAAACATATGATTTTGGGTCAGCGCTGGTAGGAGGTTATGGCCTCGTGCCCATAGAGAAATTAGCACTGGGCCTCGTGCCCATTGGCGCTTTGTCTTAGTGGACTGCCCACGTCGATCTGTTTTTGGAAAAAATTTTAAAATAGAAACAAATTTTCCATGCCCAACCACTTCGTGAGCAGAGTCATCATGGTCTGTTCGACTAAATAACGTCGAAGTCCTTCCTTTGGCTTCTTCTTTCCTACATTTGAGCAACTCCCCAAAGGATAAGGCCTCCCTTCCACCTTATGAGGGATCCCAAACCACCTCCTCCTCTCCTATAAATATGTCCTTCTCACATAGTTTCAGCTAGCTTAACAATCCTTACTATAGCTGGTGTGAGAATAGAGAAAAGAGGAATCTATTATAGAGAGAGAGTTTAGGCCCATTACCTTGCCTAGTCTGATCCCTGACGAATGCTTGAGACGCGTTTGACTGGACCCGCTGAAGGAGGCTGCAACGTCAAGGCTTTTTGGTTGTAAACTTCTTCTCTCTATCTTTAATACAAGACTGGTTTTTTGGTTCCAATTTTGTGTTTGATAATATGCAAAGTGTTTTGATTCTCCTCAACCAATCAAATAGATATGAATGAAAATATGTTTTCGTAAGATTTCATCATTCACTTGATCCTTGTACAGGTACACGGATATTGCCACTAAAATACCGTGACGTGTGAAGACAAATATCATCGTATCGCTGCTACAAATGGAAACAGAAGTGTTGGACCAAGGTAGGTCATATATCCTAACTCGTTTTCATTTATTAGCTAGGAGTCCAAAAGTCCAGCTTGTTCCCTTCTTTCTAGACCCACTCTAGGGCTAGAGGAATCGCCTATGTCTGGAGAGGGGATTTACTTGCACAACGGAAGGGTTCATAGCGAATTTTTTTGGATCATTCATCCACAAAACCTATTTGAAAATTTTCCATCTCAGATGTTAAAGAGAGGTTTTCTTACTAATATATACCTTATGTGGAGTCATATCCTCCAACATTGACGATGGTGATCTATTAACTAGGTAATATGTAGTATCTACTACCTCTACCCAGAATTCATGCCCTAATACAGCGCCACTGAGCATGCTTCTTACCTCTTACATCAACATCTTGTTCATTCTTTATGAAACTCCATTTTTTTGAGGTGTGTATGGATTATTCTTTTGTCATGCTTCTAGTTTTTAACCCTATATATAAATTACCTGCAAATGAATTCTTAAAAAATAAAAAATAAACAATGGAGATAACATAAACATAAAACACATATACACATAGATTTCCCCCTGGATCCTAAAATCGAGACTACCATATTTATTTTTCATTATATTCCTTTCAATGTTACAATACATATATATACGTTTTGAAGCATTCATAAACCCCAATCCATTAACCCTAGATTAGAAAATAACCATATTTCCCTTGACTGGATCTACAAAATACCATGGACAAAAAACCATCACACCCAAAACCATGTGAAACACCCATGCGAAAACCCATAGGTAGGTCCTCCCACCTAATATAGGGTCCAAAAATAATTTCCTGGGATGTTGCTTCGAACCCCATGTAGGGGGTTACTGCCCCCCTATTGCGCCCAACGCAACAAACAGGCATGGCTATAGGCCCCCCACATGTGCGATTGGTCATGGAAAGAATATAACACACACCCAACATTATCCCACTTATTTTTTTCTTTTCCACACAAGGGTAATAGGAGATCTTATTCATTTGTCAAGCCTTGCAATGCCCAGTGATTCTCTACCGCAAGAAAAAATCTCAGTGCTCACATACTTTTTCAATGCATCTGCAACATTCTTCAAAGTTTCCACCTTTACCAACAACACCTTTTTGTCCTCAACCATATCCCTCACAAAGTGATACTAAACATTAATGTGTTTTATTTGAATGATAAGCAGGGATATTTGCCAAGAAAATTGTACTTTGGATGTCACGGTCTATCCTTATAGATCATTATACCAACCCCATACGTGAACACAATCTCTGCAACCAAACTGATTCCTTGCTTGCATGAGTGGTTGCCATGTATTCATCATTTGTAGTTGAAATAGCCACTACAGATTTGTGTTTGCTCATCCAACTGACTGCTCCTCCAAATAGGTTAAACACATACCCACTTGTAGATCTTCTCTAATCTAGATCTCCAACTCAGGCTGCATCAACAAATCCACGTATGTCCAAAAATCTTTCCAATCCTAGTCTTCCTTGGTAGCATAGACCATAATCACTAGTGCCATGCAAATATATGAAAACTTGCTTCATTTTTGTTCAATGCTCCTTCACTGGTTTTGACATAAATCAGGTCAATACTCCCACTACATGTGCAATTTATTGTCTAGTACATACTAATTCATACATCAGGCTACTCATTGCACTTGCATATGGAACACGGGACATGCCCTCTTCCTCTTCTTGTGTCTTGGGACATTGTTCAGCAGATAATTTATACCTATAAGAATAGGAACCTTCACTGGTTTACTATCTTGCATATTAAACTTCTGCAATATTATATTGACATATTTCCTCTGGTTTAACCAAAGATTTCTCTTTTCCCGATTTAATTTAATTTCCATGCCCAAAATATAGTTTGCAGCACCAAGATCCTTCTTGTCGAATTTGGAGGGCAACTGGGCCTTCAAATCCTGGATAATTCCTTTGTCATTTCCAATCAACAACATATCATCTGCATACAAGACCAAATATATAACACAATCACCAATTAATTTAAAATACACACGGTGATCCACTTTCCTTCTGGTAAAGCCAAGTCCCTGTATATATGTATCAAATTTATGATACGACATCCTCGGTGAATGTTTTAACCCATACCAAGACTTTTTTAACCTGCATACCAATTATTTCTTACCCTTCACCGCAAAGCCTTCATGTTTCTTCATGTATATCTCCTCTTCCAGATCCTTGTGAAGAAATGTTATCTTCACATCAATCTATTCTACCTCAAAATAAAATTCAGCAGCAACAAATTAAAGTAATTTAATATAATCTACCTTGGAAACATGAGAAACAATATCACCAAAATCAATTCTTGACACTTGGGAAAAGCCTTTTTCTACCAACTAAGCCTTGTATTTCCCCACCTTTCCTTCTAAATTCATCTTCTTCTTAAGAACCCATTTGTTTCGAGTGGGGTTCCTTCCAGCCAATAATTCCACTACATACCATGCCTCATTTATGTGCAAGGATGCCATTTCTCCCAATGAATCCATTTCCTCCCTGAGAGTTCTGGTATCATCATCAGTGATAGATAAAGAAAAATTCAGTTAGCAGATGGACGATACCTTTCTAGTTTCCTTCTTTCTCGAACTGATCTTCTCAAAGATGGATTTTGAGGCTCTTCATCCTTTGATTCTCGTTCTACTATAGAGTCTGATTATTCCTCCTTTAGCTAAAACTCTTTCTTCTCAAGCTCCTTTGGTAGGAATTCATGTTTAATAACATCTTTCACCTCTCTAAACACCACATCTCGGTTGTACACAACCTTCTTTGTTTCTAGGTTCCAAAGCTTATAACCTTTTAAACCATCCTTATACATAATAAAGATGCACCCTTCAGATTTACTATCCAACTTGGTTATTTTCTCCTTTGGAACATATACACATGCATCACATCCAATTACCCTCATATGTGAAAGAGAGAGTTTCTTACCAGTCTATACCTCATGTGGAGTCTTATCCTCCAACACTGATGAAGGTGATATATTAACTAGGTAACATGTAGTCTCCACTGCCCATGCCTAGAATTCATGTCCTAACCCAACACCACTGAGCATGCTTCTTTCCTTTTCCATCAACGTCATGTTCATTATTTATGCAACTCTATTTTTTTGAGGTGTGTATGGAGTAGACTTTTGTCATTTTATACCACACTTATTACAAAACTCTTCAAATTCCTTCTTGCAGAACTCTCCACCATTATCTGTCCTCAACACCTTTATCTTCTTCTCTCTTTCGTTTTCCACAAAGCCTTAAATTCTTTAAACATGTAAAAGACTTCGTATTTCTTCCTGAGGAAATATATCCATGTATTCCTTGATAAGTCATCTATAAAGGATACATAGTACACAAAACTACCCAGTGATGGAATCGCCACAAGTCCAAACACATCACTGTGCAGAAGCTCTAGTATCCCTTTCGCCCTCTTAGCACCAGAGGGGAAACTCACCCAATTATGATTCTCATACACACAATGTTCATAGAAATAAAAATCCATGAAGTATTCGAAGGCCCTTCTCTCTAATATGTCCAAGCCTTTGATGCTACAACATGGTATTTTCTCTAAAGCTCACAAGGTTTTTAGCTCCACTTTCAAGAACCATGGAATTATTGAACCCATCAATAAAAGTGCTAATCAGAAGATTGTGCAGAGTTCAAATCAAAAATCTCTGCATCAATATCAGTGCTCCCTGAACCATCTTCCAAGTATCCTTCTCGAACATTCCTTTTACACCTTCATCATCCATCTTGCTTACATAAATCATATTTCTGGCCAATGCAGGAATATGCAAAACACCAGGAAGTGTTCTAATCCTTCCACCTTGCAACTTTAGCTTGAATTTTCTGTGTCTGACAATTATGGCATTCCTGTCATCCCCTAGGAATGCATCACCGCCATCATATTTATCATACTCGCAAAACCACTCCCTATGGGGAGTGAAGTGAAAGGATGCACCTGATTCAATCAACCATGCCTCATGATCTACATGTGTACTTGAAGAAGAAGCCAAGTACACATCCCCACCTTCATCTGAGGTGGTTTTCTCCTCTGTATAAGGAGCATCATCATATCCATTTCCTTTCTCAATAGATTTATATCTACATTCCTTTTTGAAGTTCCCTTCCTTTCCATATTTCCATAACACCTTTACAGGTTTTCCTAGAGATTTTGATATCCCTCTATATTTAGATCTCCCACTTGAGGACTTGTTTTTTTTTTGTGTTATGGGACCCTCCTCGTACATAAAATGCATCTCCATTATGGCCCAACATATTTTTCCATCTCATCTCCTCTGATAGAAAGGATGAGACAATTTCATCAAACTTCAAGGTAGGTGTATTGCTACCTATTGCAACAACCAGACTATCCCACGAATATGTTAGATAACAAAAAAAACTAATTCACTTATCTTCATCTGAAATTTTAATGTCAAGAGATAACAACTAGCTTACCACAGTATTAAAGGCATTTAGATGCTCTCTCACTGAGTCTCCATCCTTCATCCTCATGTTATACAATTTTTTCCACAGGAACAATTTGTTCACCAGAGACTTAGATTGGTACAAAGTCCCTAACTTGTCCCACAAAGCCTTTGTCGTAGCTTCCCCAAATACATTAAACAATACCAAATCTAAGATACATAATCGCATTGTGCTATTTTCTTTCCAATCCAACTTCGCCCAGTCTTCATCTGATATTTCTGTTGGTTTAATAATTGTATCTACCCCGATCCATTGACCTTTATCCACCAACATATCCTCCATCTTGAGCTTCCACAACTCAAAACTCTGACCATTAAATTTCTCGGTCTCTATCTTTCCACTGCTCACCATCTTCTTTCACCGCAATAATTGATCCCACAGATCTCCCATTGAACATGGTCTACCACAAGCCTTAGCAAAACCCCTCAGCAAAAAATGTGTCCCCTTGAAGTCGAAACAACTCTAATACCAAATGTAGGTTTTAACCCTGTACAGAAAGGACCCACAAATGAATTCTTAAAAAACAAAATATAAACAAAGGCGAGAACATAAACATAAAAAACATATACACAAATATTTTCCCCTAGATCCCAAAACCGGGACTACCAGATTGATTTTTCATTATATCTCTTTCAATGTTACAATACATATATAAACATGCCATAGAATTCATAAACCCTAATACATTAACCCTGGATTAGAACATAACCATAGTTCCCTTAACCGGATCTACAAAATACCATGGACAGAAAACCATCATGCCCAAAACCATGTGCAGAACCCATGCACAAAACCATAGGTAGGTCTACCCACCTAATTTAGGGTCAAAAAAAAAAATTGAGGCGCTACCCTAGGCCCTATGTAGGGGGGCTACCACCCCCCTGCTGCACTCGATGCATCAAATAGGGGGAGCTGCCCCCCCGCATGTGTGACTAGTCGCTGAAAGAATATAACACACACCCAACAATGTTATACCATACTTCTTATAGAACTCTTTAGTTTTTTTCATGCAAAACTCTCCACCATTATATGTCCTCAACACCTTAATCTTCTTCTTTGTCTTATTTTCCACTAGATCCTTAAATTCTTTAAACTTTTCAAAGAATTCAAATTTCTTCCTGAGGAAATATATCCATGTATTCCTCTATAAGTCATCTATAAATGAGACATAGTACATAGATTTACCGAGTGATGGAACCAATAGAATTCCAAACACATCACTGTGCACAAGCTCTAATATCCCTTTCACCCTCTTAGTGGTCGAGGGGAAACTCGCTTGATTCTGATTCCCATATACACAATGTTCACAGAAATCAAAATCCAGAGAGAAATTAGACATGCCTTCTACCATACCATTACCATGCAGTATTCAAAGGCCCTTCTCTCCAATACGTCCAAGCCTTTTATGCCATAGCATGGTCTTTTCTCCAGGGACCACTAGATTTTCTGCTCCACTTTTAGGAACCACAAAACTTTTGCACCCATCAATAATAGTGCTGCCCAAAAGCTTGTACGGAGTTCATCCATCTTTCTCATAGAAATCAGATTTCTAGCCAATGTAGGAATATACAAAACATGAAGAATTGTTCTAATCCTTCCACCTTGCAACTTCAGCTTGAATTTTCTAATTCCGATGATTTTGGCATTCATTCATCCCCTAATAATACATCACCACCATCATATTTCTCATACTCGCGGAACCACTCCCTATGGGGAGTGAAGTGAAAGGATGCACCTCATTCAATAAACCATGCCTCATGATCTACATGTGTATTTTAATAAGAAACCAAGTACACATCCCCACCTTCATTTGAGGTGGTTTTTTCCTCTGCAGAAGGAGCATCATTAGATCCCTTTCCTTTCTCAAGATCTTTATATCTAAAATCCTTTTTGTAGTGCCCTTCCTTTCCACATTTCTAGCACACCTTTACAGGTTTTCCTGTAGATTTAGATCTCCCTCTAGATTTAGATCTCCCACTCGAGGAATTATTTTTGTTTTCTTTTTGGGATCGTCCTCATACAGACAAGGCATATCCATTCTGGATCTCCATATTTTTCCATCCCATCTCCTCCGACAACAAGGATGATACAATTTTGTCGAACTTCAAGGTATTTTTATTTCTACCTTTTGCAATAACCAGACTATCCCATGAATCTGGTAGTGAGCGAACATAGAAAATTTATGCACTTATCTTCTTCTAAAATTTTTATATCGATGGATAAAAATTGGCTTACTATAGTATTAAAGGTGTTCATATGCTCTATCACCCAGTCTCCATCCTTCATCATCATGTTATAAAGCTTTTTCCACAGGAACAGTTTGTTCACTAGAGACTTATATTGGTACAAATTCCCTAACATTACCCACAAATCCTTCACCATATATTCCCCTGATACATTCAACAATACTAAATCTAATAGACATAATCTTATTGTGATATTCGCCTTCTGATCTAACTTCGCCCAATATTCTGCCGACATTATTTTCGGTGTCGTGTCTAGATCTATAACAATCCACTGATCTCGGTCCACCAACATATCCTCCATCTTAAGCTTCCACAACTCAAAACTCTCACCATTAAATTTCTTGATCTCTATATTTCCATTGTACGTCATCTTCTTTCACCGCAAGAATCAATCCTGCATATTTCCCACTGAACAGGGTCTACCACAGGCACGAGCAAAACCCCTCTGCAGCAAAGGTGTCCCCTTGAAGCTGAAACAGCTCTAATACCAAATGTAGGTTTTAACCCTATACATAAATTACCTACAAATGAATTCTTAAAAAAACAATAATAATAAAAAATGGAAAGAACATAAAACAAATATACATAGAAATTTTCCATGTATCTCAAAACCGGTACTACTAGATTGATTTTGTTTCATTATGTTCCTTTAAATGTTACTACATATATAGACATGTCGAAACATTCATAAACCCTAATCTACTAACCCTGGATTAGAACATAAACATAGTTCCTTTGACTGGATCTACAAAATACCATGGGAAAAAAACCATCATGCCAAAAACCATCTGCAAAACCCACACACAAAACCATGGGTAGGTCGGCCCACCATCTGTGGCTCTGCCCCCCATCCTTAGGTCCGAACAACTATTAATGGGTCCATATAAAAGAAATCATGAGGAATTTCCCCATACCCTGTGCAGGGGGGATACCATCCCCCTCCAAACCCCCTGACAGGGGGGGCTTCTGCCCCCCCTTTGACCCCCTCCCCTTGCTGCACCCGCCGTAATGTACAGTGCATGGAGCTAGTTGTGGAAAGAATATAACACACACCCAACACTTCACCCCTTCACCCATGGGAGAGAATAAATTCTCTCAAAATACTCTGCCTCTAGAAAATGAAATCCAAACCATTCATTGATCATAACACTCACCTTAGCCCTGTAATGGAGGATGGGAGACCAACACTTATTAACCCATTCTTTTATCTAAGCCCCATTCATTTTTTGATACTCCCACCACCCCACTAGTACTCACTCTTTTAGCCTCACAACAGCCTCCCAATATACATCCACTCTTAGGATGAGACTTTGAAAATATTCTTCTTCCCTAATCGGTTTCTTCCCCCGGTGTCTAGCATTCTTGTTCTTTCTTTCTTTTCCTGTCTGGCCAACTTTGTTGACGATATTCTCAACTTCAATTTGTAACTTCTCAACAATAGGATTAGATGATTGGATATTGTTAGATTGGCCCACATGGCTCGCAAACCCATTTTCGACTTCAATGGTTACATCGATCAACTCGTCCACGTCATAGATCTGTTCAATCAGAGGTGAGTTTTCTACCATGTCAATTTCTTACTTGGAATAACCTTACTCCAAACAAACATAATTCAGGAAGCCAACCAAGTCATTACCACCAAGGTTAGAAATAGGCATTTCCAAGAAATATCAAATCTTTATTTTTTGTACCTTCAGTCAATGCACACCTGCAACTTATTTTCCTAAATAAGGATCACCAATCCCTAACTAATAAAAACATACCAATCAGGGCCCAAAAGGAATTTCGAGAACGATCTAAAAAGTAGAATTTTTTAGGCTCGAACTAACAATAAACGGTCAATCAAAATCTAAAAAGGACAATCCATAATAATCTAAGAAACATGATTGGACAAGAAAGAAGCTTAGTGATGGCGTTAAAGGATAATAAAGATCATCCTAACACTTAGGTCCAATATGAGTAAGTATACTTCTTAAATCATTTTAAATCACAACCCCAAATTCCATTAATGAGGTTTAGCATGAATTCAAAAAATTTACTCCCTTACCAAACTCATTAACTGATGTGAGAAAATTAGGTGGTCGACCCCTCCCAATACCCCATTCTGGTTAACAAGAAAAAACTAAAGGAGATCAGAATTACAAAGCCATGGATTTCATGGAGATAGCCTCCACAGAATGGATATATTTTCCCCAAATACCCTTGACACTGCCACTAAACCTCCACCCCACAACAATGTTTAACAAAACCTTGATGGAAAAAAATATTCCCACTTGTTAAGAAGGGGATGAACTTAACATTCTTATGAAGGATAGGAAATGTTGCAATTTTATCCCCCACTTCAACAGACGCTACCACTACTACCACTAAAGCACAGAATGATCTTGTCCAAAAGCCAATTATAGCATCATAATAAATAATAATAGAATTTTAATATTCCAGTTATTCCAAAATGTGTGTTCAGAACATAATTCTCATCACCAACATCAACCACTTCAACATGTGCTACAATATGGACCACCAGCTTCAACCTTCAAGTAGTGAGTCACTCATAAACCACAGGCTACGAACAATGGCATTGCGCACAACAATAACACACTCTGCACCGGCATAAACTACATCTAGTCCAACAAAAACAACATTTCCAACCAATTCTCCCCCCTCCTATTGAATTTTCTGACTTTTGTTGGATGTCTTCTTTGTTGGACTTTGATTCTGTGTTTTTCATGAGAAATTGTAATGTATATTTCTAAGGTGTGGCCATGAATGCATAGCCATCTCCAGCCCCATCTTAAATGTACAACACCATGTGTTTCTTTACGCTTTAACCATTGTAACATAGGATTTTTCCATCCCCATATGACCTATATCTACCATTTTTCTCAACTAGGTTCCCAGTTTACTAATGGAAATTCTCAACTTGTAAATTCTCTTTGTTACAACAACATGGGCCAATACTATGTCTTATCAATACCACATGCCAAATATGACACATGTTGATATGACATTTTCTTTAATTAATTAATTTGAGATGAATTAATTGAAAGGCATATTTACCCTTAATCTATGAATACTACTAAGAATATTTTGGCATATTCCTTGGAGATTATATATCTACCATCCATTTAATAATTACTAAGAATTAAATAAAATGTTGGAAGGCTTCTGAAATAAACATGTATCAGTGTAATTATCATAACTATGTATACATTATTAAATGAGGTTGATATACTTTGATAACCATTACTTTGTTAAATATACATTTAACATGAAAAGTAACTAATATGTAATATTCCCAATTAGTCCAAGCTAATGGGAATATACATTTTTGTGTCATTTTCCTGTTGCATGAATAAATGTGTAAAGGAGGACAATAAAAACTCCTAAAACAGTGAATAAATCAATGCCACATGTGAACAAAGAAAAATCTAGGCTATCTTAATAGAACACCCTTATGTGTGAAATGGATTGAGTCATTTGACTGGGTCAACCATGACCAAATCAACAGTGTTGTCTAGATGAAGTGAACCTCCTTGATTCACAGCGTAGTTTTAGTTGGAGGTGGCACATGTGAAAGGAGTTAAATCATTGAGATGGTTTAGGGTTTTGCAAGATCTCAAACTCATAAAAGAAAGAGGAGGACAACAAGAGAAGGGTTGTTGATGGTGTTATATTTTCTTAATATATTGTCTGTTTATACATATGTCATTCTCTTGTTGTTTAGCTAAGAATAGTATTGTTTAGAACTGGGTGTTCCTGATCGGGAGTCCCATATCTTTCCTTGAGAGGCCTCTTGGAAGAGTCTTGATGATCTTGTCCATTATCAGGCATTTGGCCAAGATTCATCTTCCAACTACAGCGCAAATCCTGTTGAGGGTTTGGTTTTCCTTGTAAGCTACAGCAAGTGGAGGCTAGATCTACTTAGATCTAGTCCAATCTAGTGCCTCTTTTCAGTGGGAAAGTCTTCTATCTCATTGACAAGAGTATATTGGATCATTGGAGCTTCAGATCCACATCTTGGCATCAGGCCAAAATTTTCTTAAAGCCTACAGAGCAGTCCATCTTCCAGTACTGCGTTATTTGCAAGTGTAAAGTTGTAGGGTCTTTTGGCAGACTTTTGGAGGAGAGATCTCTAGTGTTGGGAATCTTCCCTTCACTGTGGTGATCCATGGATTTTCAGAAATATAGGAGTATTCAGATCTGATCTGAATACTCCTATATTTTCTTCAGAAATTCATTCTACAAATCTGCTGCATAAGATCTCATATCTACTCCATGTGCGTCATGTATTGTTGAAAACCCCAAGGGGTATGTAAAGTAGAGACTCTATAGTGTATGGATCTGTCATAGATCTGACTGTTCATGCATTATTTTTCTCTAGATCTAAGTTGTAATCTTCCATTGCTGTATGCTCTATAAAATAACAATGTCAAGCCTTTTTGCAGTGAATACATGTGATTGTAGCACCTCTTTTGAGGGATTTCTTCTATTTTAGTCTTCTATTTCCTGTTATAAATTGTATGGGCCTCATTGTAAATATGATTTATTGATGTATATGTAAATTTTGAGCCTCCATATTGGCCTCCTGCACTTATCTTGCTGAGCTGTGTTATTTCTGAAGCAGTATTGTTTTGTATCTCTGCTTGTTCCCATTTGGGGATATTACAGTGGTATCGGAACAATCATCTTGGCACAGCCTGTGATTTCTTAAGAAGCCAATATGTCTTCAGAAGAACATGAGCCTCTTACTGACAGAGAGAAGAGGTATCTAAGAAGAAGACAGAAGAAATTTGATTACACAAATGATGATCAAGACAAGGGTAAAGCCCCTGAATCTGGAAGTGATGAAGATGGAAAGGAGTTTGCAAAAACCCTTTTGAAGGCCATGCAACATCTTGCTAGAGAGATCAAAGAGATGAAAATTGACAGAATCAAATAATCTCCTAAGAGATTTCATCTTGGAGAAAGCTCTGGCATATCTCACCACTGGAATGATCAACCAGTGAATCAACCACAAGTTTCCCAACGCTCTACCATGCCTACCTTTTTGGTTGTGGGAAATGAAGGGTTACAAGAGCAAGCATCCCTTGAAGACTACTTTGAAGAATATGAGTGTCAAAATCAGAGATTCAAAGATCACTTGAGTTTTCAAGAGTTCGGTCACCTGAAGGACAAAAGAAGACCAAGGAATCAGCATAGAGATGGTGGATTCACTCAGAATCATGATCGATATCACTCTATGGGCAGATTCTTTCTACCCAATTTTGCTGGGTCATCCAAGTGTTCTGCCAAATCATGGGTAGAAAAACTTGACATCTACTTTCAGCTGAACAAAGTCCCTGAGATGGAAGCTATCAAGATTGAGCGCTGCACTTTGAAGGTGAAGCACATGACTAGTGGTTCCATGGCTTGTCTACATTAGGTCATGCCAATGTGACTACTTATTCTGAGTTCACTAGAAGAGTGGTGGAGAGATTTGACAGAAGAGATCCAGAGGCACCTTTCATGAGCCTTGCAAAGTTGAAGCAATCAGGTAATATAGAGTCTTATATTTCTGAATTTTTGAGATTATTTGTTATGGTTCCTTGACTTTTCTGCAACAAGAAGGGTGTATATTTTCATCGATGGTCTAGATGAACCTCTTCATGGGTTGGTAAAATCTAAAAAGCCCACTACCTTGCATGATTCCATTGAGAGGGCTAGAGACCTTCAAAGATGCCTTGCCAAAAGCAAAGGCAAACTTTCAACACAAGCCCTCTTTCCTTTTTAAAGGGAAGGAAGAGAAATTTTCTCCTTCCAAGGAGAGCTCATTCAAGAAGCCTCTTGATATTGAATTTCGGAGAGATCTAAGAAGAAAGAAGCTATGCTTCACTTGCCAAGAACCATGGGTACCTGGACATAGATGTGCTGCTAGTAAAGCACATTACATAGAGGTATTCTTGGATCTTGAAGAAGATGAAGATGATGAACCAAGAAGAGGTCACAACGCTGACAATGTTGAAGGAGATCCAACACCATCAGGAGATGGAAATGGAGCATTTTCTCCTATTGGAGGAACTCTTGCATCTTTGAGGGGAGTACCTAAGTACTTGATCTTAAGCGTTCAAGGTTCAACTGAATCAGAAGGTTTTTGTATTGATTGATAGTGGTGCTACCCACAATTTCATTGATGCCCATCTTGTGCAAAGGAGGGCAATACCCACTGATACTTTTGATGGATTCTCTATTTTGGTCCCAGGAGATAGAAAAATGCAATGCATGCATTATGTCCCATCACTTTCAGTGACCATGGGATCCTACACCTTGATGGATCACTTCTTTGTAGTTGACATACGAGACACCAATGTTATCTTAGGTGTTCAATGGTTGATTACATTGGGGAAAGTCACCACTTATTGGGAGGATTTGCAAATGGAATGGGTGGACAAGAAGAGTGGTGAATCTCAAATGATCAAGGGCATGCATACTTACCCCTCACATAACACTTCCACATAGAAAACAGAGATGGATTTGCACAGTGGAAGCAAGGACCTCACAGTCCCATCTATTATGTTGATGAGATTTTTGCATGGGACACTCTTATCTAGTGGCAAACCACCTGGGAGGCCACCTGATTCAGATTTTTTGGGGAAGACCTCACAACTTGCTGCTCCAAACTTAGATCTAGGACGGATTGGAGCACTTGAAGACAAAGCTACAGCGCTAGGGGACTTGGGTAAGCTCAAGAAGGAGGGAAATATTTCCCCCTTATTATCATCACCCACTCCCATTTCTAGATCTACGCTATGGGAGGAGAAGAATGGAAGGAACAGCCTTCCAACACACACTTTTGGCATAGGGGATGTCAAGGAGGAGAGCAGCAACATGACAGAAATTTATGTTGATACATCATCAGTGTTTTCATTGTTGGGCATTGTAGATCTATACTGGGAATCCCAACTGTTGGTGAATTACTCCAAAGATCTTTACACATGTATGATACTTGATGACCAGCTGCATGAAGAGGGCTACTTAGTCCAAGGAGGAGTCATCTATCATCATGGTAGGATCTTCTTGTCTAGAGCTTCTAAGCTCAAGCAAAAGTTACTACAAGGAGCATACAAAGAGTTCTGTTTCAGCCATATGTATTCCATGAGGGTGTACAATATCATCATGAGGAGCTTTGATTGGGAAGGCTTGAAAGAAGAACTACATCAGCATTTTCAAGAATGCATGAACTATGTGGAGTTGGGGAAACCATGTGACTCTATGCAAGAGTTATTTTAGCCACTTCTTCCTTCTTTGGAAAGAGGATAAAGATCCATGCATAACTCCATGTGTATGAGAGACATTGTTGGTGAAGAATATGATCATGCAAAGCAAGTTTCATTCTCTGATTTTACATATTCTTTCACCATGTTTATGCAGGCCATGACTTCAAGGAGGAGTAAGGTATCATGTAAATCTCATGGAAAACATTGGGCCACTAAAATTTCTAAATTTGGCCACTCCCTTGATGTGCAAAGGGAGATTTTCTTTCATGATGGGTGCTTCCCAAAGGCACCAAACATATATCTCACTTTCAGCCATGGTGAGATGACATATGCAGCAAGTAAGTGGTGGGGAAACCACTTGCCATACCTTGATCTGATGCAGGCAGGAGATGCATTGTGCTGGTACCATATGTGGGACTATGACCCACCTCCTCATGTTCAAATTTATGTTTGTGTATATGTAGTTTTGCTTCCATACCTTGATGATCTAGTTGTAATTTTTATGGGATTGTATGGAGGGAGGATGGGAGGGTTATATGTGCCACATGGGATGGAGACTCTCTATGTACCTTATGTTACATGTTTTGGAGAGAGTATTGGTTCAGCCATGTTTGTTTCATTTGAATTCTTAACTCCTTGTAGGATGGACTATGTACATCTCATAATGACTTTGGACGAACAATTCATGGAGGATTGGATTGGTGAACACTTAGCTTATGAAGAAATATTGATTCTTGATGGTGTCACTAATGGAGGAGGAGAAGTGTTGCAGCACTCACCCTATCAGTTGCTTGAGGACAGGAAAAATTTTGGAGGGGAGGACTGTAATATTCCCAATTAGCCCAAGCTAATGGGAATATTCAATTTTGTGTCATTTTCCTGTTGCATGAATAAATGTGTAAAGGAGGACAATAAAAGCTCCTAAAACAGTGAATAAATCAATGCCTCATGTGAACAAAGAAAAATTTGGGCTATTTTAATAAAACACCCTTATGTGTGAAAGGGATATAGTCATCTGACTGGGTCAACCATGACCAAATCAACAGCACTGTCTAGATTAATTGAACCTGCTTGATGCACAGCGCAGTTTTAATTGGGGGTGGCACATGTGAAAGGAGCTAAATCATTGAGATGGTTTAGGGTTTTGCAAGATCTCAAACTCATAAAAGGAAGAGGAGGACAACAAGAGAAGGGTTGTTGATGGTGTTATATTTTCTTAATATATTGTCTGTTTAGACATATGTCATTCTCTTGTTGTTTAGCTGAGAATAGTGTTGTTTAGCACTGGTTGTTCCTGATCAGGAATACCATCTCTTTCCTTGAGAGGCCTCTTGGAAGAGTCTTGTTGATCTTGTCCACTATCAGAAATTTAGCCAAGCTTCATCTTCCAACTACAACGCAGATCTTTTTTAGGGTTTGGTTGTCTTTGTAAGCTGCAGCAAGTGGAGGCTAGATCTACTCATATCTAGGCCAATATAGTGCCTCTTTTCAGTGGGAAAGTCTTCTATCTCATTAACAAAAGTGTATTAGATCATTGGAGCTTCAGATCCACATCTTGGCATCAGGCCAAACTTTTCTTAAAGCCTACAACGCAGTCCATCTTCCATTATTGCATTATTTGCAAGTGTAAAGTTGCAGGGTCTTTTGGCAAACTTTTGGAGGAGAGATCTCTAGTGTTGGGAATCTTCCCTTCACCATGATGATTCATGGATTTCAGATCTATTCCATGTCATATTCAGATTTGATCTGAATACTTCTGTATTTTCTTCAGAAATTCTAAATCATTCTGCAAATCTGCTGCATAAGATCTCAGATCTACTCCATGTGCGTCATGTATTGTTGAAAACCCCAAGGGGTATGTAAAGTAGAGACTCTATAGTGTATGGATCTGTCATAGATCTGACTGTTCATGCATTATTTTTCTCTAGATCTAAGTTGTAATCTTTAGCTACTGTATGCTCTATAAAATAACGTTGTCAAGCCTTTTTGCAGTGAATACATGTGATTGCAGCACCTCTTTTGAGGGATTTCTTCTATTTTAGTTTTCTATTTCCTGTTATACATTGTATGGGCCTCATTGTAAATCTGATTTGTTGATGTATATGTAAATTTTGAGCCTCCATATTGGCCTCCTGCACTTACCTTGTTGAACTGCATTATTTCTGAAGCAATATTGTTTTGTATCTCTGCTTGTTACCATTTGGGGATATTACATAATACTTGAAATTTTATTATGATGCAAAAAAGCATAATCCCAATATATTAACATTGTATTAACATTTTTTTCATTTATAATTTTAAACTGGAATTTAGATAAAAGAAGAAATTAATTATCATAATCATAATAATATAATTTTTAAATTTTTTTTATTAAATTATCAAATATTATTTAAAATCACATTACTCAATATTTTGACATGTGTATTCAAAAAAATGGTTCACGGATTTATGTATCAAGGAAGATTATAACTTAGTAAATCAATGTTACAATAATATTTGGAATAGATTACGATAATCTTTCTGATTCTTAAATTATTAAGGAAAAATAAAAATAAATATATACATGTATATATTTAATTTAAATCTATTTAATATTTAAGAATTTTTAAGATGTATAAAATTGTATAAAAATATTACTAGACTTGTTTTTATAGAATAATTATTATATTTTTATTGTTTTAAAATATTTTTTATATAATTATGTATTTGTGTTTGTTGATATATTGTTATATTAGTGATTAAAAATAAATTAACATAATTAGAAACTTTAATAAATTATGTAAATTATCTAAAAAGTGTGAAACAATTTATAATAAAATGTATTGTTAGATTTAAGACTTTTTTGATTCATAAGATAGGTAAATGTATTTTTGGATTAATCACATCATTAGGATTTAGTCAACGTTTCAAACCAACTAATGTGGTTCATCCTCAAGACAAGGTGAAAAAGTCAATCGGTCTTATTGAATAAATAGTGTGCACTAGAAGGAAAATACCCTCTAGCAGAGGTTATAAAAGAGATTTTTAGTGTTATAAAATTGGCCAAAATTGTCAAAAAAAAAAAAAAAAAATCTACTACATTTATTTTCAGTAACGGAGGTTTTGGCGGAGCTTCTAACAAAATTTCAACACAACTAAAAAAAACTAGGTGTACGAAGGTTGTTATAGATGTTTTTCTCATCAGTGCACACATCAGGTGTCAACGCACCAGTGTGTTGTACCGTGAACACATCGGTACTATAAACCTACCAAGCACCGGGAGGGAAAACAAATTTCAGATGCCCCGAGGCATTTAGCAACGTCTATGTGTGTGTGAACCAACTAGTCACACCGGGCCAATGGAAGGTGCATACACTAGGTCGTTAAGGTGTAAAACAACATTGATCCCTATAGGTGATACAACGCACCGAGTCGTTAAGTTATAAAAGCGCACCGGCGTGTTAAGGAAAACTGCACTGGTGTATGCAACGCCTATCGGACTGTCCGAGTGGTAGTCGTCGATAAAGTGCATCGAGCATTCTAATTGGTATTTGTATTTTTGCAGTGCCCATAGGTTGTAGAAATGCACCGGTGCGTAGTATCATACAAACACACCAGTGCGCAGTGACTAACACGCCCCGGTGTTCATTTTATATTTTTTAGAAACATCGACCTGTGAAAATGAAAATATTGTGATTTTTTTAAATTCATTATTCATCAAAAGTAGACACATATCTTATAATAGTATTCATATCAATTAATTTTTTATTAGTGCATTTGAATATGATGTTTGGATTAATTTTTTATATCATATCATCATATTTCGCATCTCTTCATTATAATATTTAATCATCCATATATTTAATCAGTGGTGTAACATTTCACAGAGACAATGGAGAACACAATATAATAAATTAAAACATATTTTATTATACATATATATGAATAAGAAACTCTTTATCATACAAAATGGGACAGTTATTGGTATCCCTATGTCTTTCAATTGGGACACTATGTCCATTACATTAAACAAAATGTCTGATTTCACAGACAAATATTTCAAAAAATATAATGTCTTTCTTTGATATCCAAGCATATTGATCATCATTCTTCGTTGGAACTGTTGTCACTGCTCAAGCTACTTCCATGACTACGGTAATTTTGAGGAATGTTTTGTTCACTGTGTTGATTTTTTTTTCTTCTTCAAGTTCTATCTACAAACATAAAAATAAACTGTGATGAGTGTATATACATTGGTGAGAATAATGAAAATTGAAATACTAAATAATATACATCAATGTAAATCGAAAATAAATGTACCATAGAAATAATTGACTCATGAACTATACACATTCTTTCAAAACCAAATTTCATGCCATCTTTCAACAATTCATTTGTTGGCGCAGTTCCATATTTTGTTTCCTACAAGTTCTATATCCCGTAACAAATCATATATTTAATATAAAAGATTTTTTTGTTCTATTAATTATAGGCAGAGCTAAGTAAAACAAGATAGATGCTTACAAATTCTACAATTAATTTATGATATGCCAACATATACTGACAACCCATATTTAACCCAATGTCAATCAATTCATCTGATGGTTCTTCTTTGTATGTTAGCACCTGTTTGAATACATTCAATGATGATTGTTCTAAAACAACTTAAAATATACAAAAATGAAATCTAGTTGAATTGTTATAAGGAAGTAACAATTATTCACAAACATAGATATCAACCATTTTCTTCCTTGTCGTCCTATTTTATGTGCTGAATGGGTTCCATTTTCTTTTCTTTTCTACAAGAAAATACTTGAAAATTAATATCTAATGCTAAATTGTTTATTTATTGTACCTAATCAAAAAATTCAATGATTACATGTTACATTTGAAGCACGTTGTTGTTGAGATGGCTCCTCATGCAATGAAAATATGTCCATTTCTTTGGTCATCTCCTTGTACATATTTTTGGACATTCCTACTAGCATATTTCTAATATCAGCTCGTTCATCCTTGGAGATTTTTATAATCTTCCTGGAAATGTAACATGACAATAAACTATTTAATTTTTATATTGATATATGAAAAGTAAATATAACAAAAGTGATATTTATAAATGATTGCTTTCTAGTAATATATACAAATAATTCTATAAAAACACTTAAAGGAATATTACTTTTTCATTCCTTATTTTTTGTTGTTTTACACTTTTTATATTAAAAGTCTGACATGTCTCATTGACCAATTCTCTAGAAATTCATCCTGTAGTTTAAATAAAATTTGGTTCTTGGAATCATTGGATTGATTTTTGTATTGTAAGTGGAAATAACGTCTATACATTCGTTCCACTAGATCCCTCAAAGTTTTGTAAAAGTTTTTCCCCCTTTCGTTAACCTCCAGCACCACTCCAAATGAGCTAAGGAGCAATTCATTTTCAATTGCATGTTCTATTTTTTTTTCTCTTAGAAAAACATTCATTTTCTTCGTTGTTGGTCCCTGTAGAACATTAAACATATGTGAATTAATAGATTTTTTGAAACATGCTATCTAATATTTTTAATTATATATTAATAAAAATTAAAAAAATAAACTCATATTGGATCGAAAGTATTTTTTCATTCACCTAATTCATCCTTCCGCAATTTTTCCATCAAGCTTTTACGCTCTTCTAGTTTTAGCTCAGAAATAAATATTAGTTAAACTTACATATAGTTCGAAAATAATAATTTTTGTAAAGAACTTGTCTTTTTTGCTTTTCTCAATGTGTTATCAGTATTTTTGTTACTTGATCTCTTGTCAGTCATTTGTTTATCAATATGAAACATGTACCATACCATTCATTAATATATTTTATAAATAAATCACAAAATTTTCAGGTAAAAAAAAAAATCAAGAAAACGGTGTGCTTTCAAACAGTACGCATCGAAGGCGGTGCGGCATGTTCTTATAAACGCACCGCCAAAATAGTAGAAACATTGTACGGTGCTCTTTGTCAACAAGGAGACATGGTGAATTATATGTTAACCATTTCACTAATTAACACAGCAAAATTAATAAAAAACCTCTAGTGTTATTTTTTGTAGCATAAGATGTCGTGGAAGAGGCAGTGCGGCATGTTCTTATAAACGCATCGACAAAACAATAGAAACATCGTACGGTGATCTCTGTCAACAAGGAGACGCAGTGCGTTATATATTAACTGGTGCATCGATTAACACAAAAATAAATTAATAAAAAACTATGTTTATCAAACAGTATGCTTCTAGTGCTCTATAATAAAATAGCGCACCAGTGCGTTATCTTACACACGACGCACCAATTAAAAAAATTTGTTTTTTTTTTAACATGAAGGGCCGACATCGATTGGGATTTGAATCTGCAAGTCATTCCACAGGTTAGATGTCATACACCTATATATATAGCAATTCAAACCCTATAAACATAAAATTAAAATCCCTAATTGTGAAGTCATAGAAACAAGAAGAAGCAAGGGTTTAACGTAAGACTGGATTTTTTTTGTTTTCTTCTGAAGATGCATAGTAAAATTTAAAATTTTTACTATGCATGTATTAAATCCAACAGAAACTATAAAAAAATAATTATTACAGTAAAATTTAACATTTTTACTATACTACAGGGTTTTTGTGTGAATCCCCAGATGTTTCAAATTTTGATTCTCTAAATAGTGTTGATGTTTGAAAGTATTTTGCTGCTCCACTTTGCTCTCGTGCTCTCTTGCTCCAGGTATGTCTCTCGTGAAAATCTCTCCCTAAAATTTTTTGCAAAATTAATGAAATAATGAATAGCTTTTATTATTTAAAGAATTGTTTTATGAAATTAGATTTCCGAAAATTACTTGCCGCCCATTTTTCAATTTACCACTTTTTTTCACTTTAAAAAAATAAAGCTGCACTTTTTTTATTTGCGGATATTCGGTGTTCTTTTTAACTAACCGCATTGGTGCGTCAATTAATAACACAGCACTTATGCGCAGTAACTAAAATGCACTGGTGCAGTTAACTATACATTAGCACCGATAACAATAAGTCCATTTTTAAGGCACCGAAATTACTTTTAGGTATGTACGCCAAAATTTATTGTTGATTTTGCTCAAATGCAAGGAGAAAATCTCATAATTATATCAAATGGAAAATTCTTCAAAATCCAACTCGTTACATAATTTCTCAAATTCCATCGTGAAGTTCTCCCTAACCATCTCCAAACGTAATATTTATTTCAGATTTTATTTATATTTTCATTATCTAATTGAATTTATTTTTTTTATCCATGTCAATAAACTAAATAAAATTAATGTATAAAAATTTGTAGGTTCATGTAGATTCATAATCGATTTCAGATGCACACAATATTCAAACATCTCCAAAATTCTAGATGCTCTTATCAGGAGTAGCATACCATAAGGCACATTTGGTAGATGAAAATGGACAACAGCTTCACCCTGCCAATTGTAACGTTGCATCTTCTAGCCACAATCATGGGAAAATGATGATAATAATAATTTTTTGGTATATTAATGTAATTATTTCAACGTCAAACCAATTAATCATGCATTTTCGACATGCTTACTAATTGATATCATCGATTTTGTAATAATCATGTTCAAATATGTTTTTTGAGATTATTAGGATTCTAGTGATGATGAGCGACCTACCTACCATCTTTTGTTGCACCCTAGGACAATGTCAAATCAAAAGAAGGTTGAATTAAGAGAAAATATCAGAGAGGAAGGATACCAAGAATGGTTGAATTAACCACCTATTCAATTCCCACTACGTCCAGATTCACCAATTAGGAATGACTATAGTAATAGTAGTTCTTCAAAAGCTGGAAATGGAGGAAAACAAATAGAGGTTGGTATGGATGATTAATTAATGGATACGACTGCCATGGATACAATAATGTTAGATGTATTCCAAAACGATGATCAGCTAGGGGATGATGCTCATATCGTTGATACCTTTTTCGAAATCCTTCTTCCACCACCCCTCTCTTTGGACCTAGCGGTCAGTCAAAGTCTACCCAGTTGGGGACAACAATGTTACTATACAACTTGAAAGCAAATTTTGACTTGTCGAATGCATGTTTCTCGAAAATTTTGAGGTAATTGACCATCAAGTCCTCCCTTATATTTTGAGAAATATAATCAAACAATGAACATTACAAATGGTCAATTTTATGAATGTTAATAATTATATCGGCATTAATGTACATTCAATATTGTCCATGACCAATTACTAGCTATTCAAAGATAAGGTTCTTCCAAGTGATAATGTCTTGCCCAGTAGCTGCGAAGAGGCAAGGAAATTATTGAAAATTTTGGGTGTTGAGTACATATCATATCATGCATGTCCAAATGATTTTATTCTATATAGAGGAGAATATGCAGACAAATAAATATGTCTGAAATGTGGTTATGACAGGTATGATAAATAATAAAATAAGGGTAAATCATGTGGTCCTCCTTTTAAGATATTGAGGCACATACCAATAATCCCAAGGATTCAAAGGCTCTTTTGTTGTAAATAATTAGCTATGTTGCAGGGACGGCATGCCTTACACAGAAGTGAGTTGGGAGTTATGTGAATCCCAACATATTCAATAGCCATGAAGCATATAGAGGATACATGGCCCGAAAAATTCAAGGATGAAGTACGAAGTCTACGACTCAGCATAGCCATGGATGGCGTCAACCCATATTCCCTCTAGAACACCAATTATTCTATTTGGCCTGTAGTGGTGATCAATAACAATATCCCCCCATGGTTGTCCATGAAGAATGAACATATTATGTCGGCTCTCATAGTCCCTGGTAGAAGACAAGTGAAGAATATGGATGTCTACTTACAACCACTGGTAGATGAATTGAAGGAATTATGGGATGGGATTAATGTATACGATATATCAAGACCCATTGCAACAGAGAGGAATTTTAGGTTGTATGGAATATGTGCTTACATGACACATGATTATCTGGGCGTAGGAGTTTTCTCTGGTAAATTACATGTTTATTGTTTTTTTTATATACGTAACAATATTCTTTCACATATTAAATATTTAATTTGTTGTAATTCTTCTAATCTTCACGATATTCTTTAAGGTGCGATGCATATATATTGTATACAATAATTTCGCAGGTCTTGTAACAAAAGGGTATTTTGGATGTAAATTTTGTGGACTTTCTCTGGAAGCTAGATGGTCCAACGGCCTACAAAATCCAGTATATGACTACTCCAGGTTATTCCTCCCAAAAGAACACCCTTACAAAAGAGCAGAATTCTCTTTCAATGCTAAATGAGAGAGAACCCAAAGGCCTCCAATAACGACACCAACTGAATGGCTTAGAGCATATGAGAGAGAGAAGGAGAAGTAGTTCATAGAAATGTTTGATTCAAATGGGGAGCCTATGTTCGATGATTCAGAATGTTTCGACACCTATGTTGAGAAATTTCCCATTAGGATGAGAAGGAAATCTATCTTTTATACCCCCAATATTGGGAGCATCTTAAGATTACCTACTTATTAGATCCCATGCATATATTTTGATGCAGGAGCATTAGGCTCAAGAAAATTTCTTGTATTTTAATAGACTTAGGGGTTTTGTGTTTTCAAGGGAGTTGGTTTCTTATATGATGTTTTGAGTGATTTTAATGAAAATTAATTAAATATTGTGAGGAATGTAAATGTTCCTGAATGTTGGAGAACATGAGAGAATTAGGTTAGTTGAGAGTGTATAGGGATTGAGAGATTTAGGAATTAATGGTAAATCCTAAATTAGAATTGGTTTCATGATTTTGTGATGAAAGAGGATCCTTAGGGGTTAGTTGAGGAAAATGAGGAGCTAGAGGATATTCAGGGTTTTTTTGAGAGGATGAAGGATCTGAAACAAAAAAATAGTTTCAAAACCTTTTGTATAAAAAATGATAAGCCTCAAGACATTAAGAAGATAAGGTAAGGTAGAACAGAGATAAAGAGGTAGAGTTTGAATTGTAAGCATACGAGCAGAATAGGGAAAAGGCCATTGATATAGAAGATCAGGCCAGAGGAAGAATTCCTATGTAAATATTGGTTTTAATACAGAAAACTCAATTTCTGAGTTTGTGTTTTGAGTGTATATTGTGTGCAAGTGAAATTGACAGGAACAAGGGAAATTCTGTCATTTTATATTCAAGCTACATTTTTAAGAGATTGTGTGGTTTGAGGGTGAATGTTCATTTATTGAATTCTGTGTGATTGAGAAAATTAGCATCGATCACAGAATGGATCAATGCCATTAAAGAATTGCTTGAACTTCTAAATTGAGGTATAAATTGGCCTGGATGTATTTCGCAATTGGAGTTGACATCATATAAAGCATTTCAAGGAGAAATTACACATTCTGTTGTGTATACACAGTGCAGTGAGATCCGGGGGCTGAAGTCACATTTGAGGGTTTATTGTATGGATGAGAACCTCAGAAGAAGAATAAGCCATGCTTTGTCTGAATGTCAGAGTGGGTTTGAAGATTGGATGGAAACCTGGCCTGTTCGAAATCATGAGTTGAAAAAATACAGAAAAACACAAAGTAATGGCGCAGTGGAACGTGAGTAGCATTGTAGTGAACAGTGAAGATGTATGGCATAATGGTTGTGAAATTCTTCAGGAATGGAACCATAGTTCCATTCAAAACTCGAGTCAAATGAACGCAGAGGTGTTTTTTGAAAAACAACAAATGGTTTTCGCGTGGGTGCAACCTAGTAAGTGTTAAATCCCTGTTTGAATGCGATAATGGTTATGGGCTGACATGTGGTGTCTCAATACCACCCATTTCGCGTGAAATCTAGTCATTAAAGTTCAGGCTTATTTGAACGCGGAATCCGTTGGATTATGCATGATCAATTGAAGTGTTGTGACTGTCGTTGGATGAAGAAGATTTGAGTTGGAGCGTGATGAAACATCAACCGTTGGATTTGATGAATGATCGACAGTGAATAGGTAAGTTGGATATGCTGTGGGTCCAGAAATAGATTAATTTTTATCGGCATTCGTGACCAGCGAATATTATTGGTGAGTGCATATAATTATGTATAAAGGTAAATTGGTAAATGTGGGCCGAAATTTTATATTATTATTATGTTGATGTTCGGGGTTTTAACCAAAGATGATATTTTGAATCAAATGAAATGTTAAGCGAGGGTCCCAAAGATTTGCTTTGGGTTTTAACCAAAGTTGAAGTCGTATATATCAAATTTCCATAAAGTGGGTTTTATTATATGGTTTTAACCATCAATTGAAAAGATAAGCTTTCGCTTATGAGAATACCATGTCTGAGATTTATTGGGGTTTTAATTTGAAAAGTATTTTATATGCAGATTGTGGGTTTTTGTTGTTGTGGCAGCATCATTTTGGTATCAGAGCAGGAAAAGCTCTTTTTAAAAATTAAAGATTTTTTTTTTAAATGTATGTGTGGTGGGAAAAATAAGAGGAGATCAGATATTAAATATGTTAAGCAGCAGATACACAAAATTGAAGTGAACAGGCATTTGCAGAAATAAATGAAGACAGTCCAATCAAAGTACAAGTGAATTAAGAGAACAAGGTCATGCAAAGATCTTGAAGGTGAGATCATTTTAATCTAGTTTTAAAAAAAATGTGATTGCAGAATTCTGGTTGCAGACAAGATGAAGACAAAGTTTTTGATGATGATGGCAGTGAACCTAATATTATAGCTAAAGGTTGGATAGGGAGAACAGCTGAAGTGTTCTCAAGAGAAGGTGAGTTGAGGATATAAGCCTAGAGAGAGCGGAAGAGAGTGCTTAAGAGGTTCTAGAGATAGAGAACCAGTGCTTGCCAAAAGACCAAATCCAAAGAGGGAATTGGTGAGGTAAGTGGCTGCAGGGAGGACTTGTTGTTGCAGAGGCTTAATGCAACTCATAGTGAGTGAGGAGCTCATGAAGAAGATGATCATGGAGGATCAGAGAAGAGGTTTTAAAGAATGCCACAGAGATATTGCAGTGATGAAGGTACAACTAGAGGTACTACAAGGATGGCTGCAAGAGACAGGGAATGAATGTCAAAGACATGGATGGAAAATGAGAAAATGGGTTAAATGGAACCTATTGCAAAATAAATGGAATGCTAAGCTAATGAACAAGTTCAAAGAACTTAAACAAATACATATTTCTTTGTTGGAAAAGGAAAGACTCAAAGGAGTTGAGTCACAGCAAATAGGATCTGCTAGAAACCAAAAAGTACATTTTGGAAGATTGATGCTTGAGGAAACAAACAAGACTAAAAAGTCTTGTTGTTTTAAAACTAATGATTTGTGTGTGAATGCAAGTAAATCACAGGATGTTGAACAAACTTTGAAGTTTTTTAAAGAGAAGAAGTTGAATCTGAAATTTGTTCAGATTAATACTGAGATAGCAAGATCTCAGAAATAAAAGGAGATAGAGGGATCTAATAGAAATAAGCAACAGAGTATTGAAATAGAGGAAGAGGGGCCATCTGGTGATTGGTCAACAACAAGTGAAGGTATGGAAAGTTGTGTAAAGTTTCCAAGTTCTACTCCAATTGAAATTGTTGAGTTATATAGAAAGTTAGATCTTCAAAGAAGAGAGTTGGAAAAGCAGAGGATCTATACTTAGGATAAATTGTTGAATGTGGGAGACAAAGAAATTGTCATGAATGATAGTCAGGAAACAGAGGATAAGGATGTAAGAATGATTCAGAAAAATTAAGAAGTTCATTATTGTGAACCAAATCAGAGAGACATTCATGAAACAAATGATAAGAAAGAGAGACTAGCTGATAGTCTCATGGAGAATTTAAATCAGCATACTGATGTGCTGACAAAGGATTTAGAAGAAAACTCAAAGCAGCATACTGAAATGTTGCCAGAGGAGGAAGAGGTATTGAAACCTTGTATTTTGAATACTGATAATTCATGTGTTAATTATGCAGGCAAAGAAGGACAACAAATGGAAAATGTCAGAGAATCTAATGAAAGGGAAACTATGTTAGATGAAAACATAGTTAAGGATCATCATTCTATCATGGTGATTGGAACAATGGAGATAAACCTGGAAGCTGGAAAGAAAGACAGTGCAGATTTTCCGAGTCCTGAAAGATACTTGGAACTGCTAGAAGAAGATTTGGTGACTGGATCATCAAATGAGACCATTGGGTATTGTGATTTTGAAAATGATAATTTGACTGTGTTTACAGGTGTTGTAGAAGACAATCCATCTCTTGGAGTTGTCTTGAATGAAGATGAACTATTGCAGAAGAAGGAACTCATAAATTCAAAGGAAGGTGAGACAGTCATGTCTCATATGAAGGAACTTGTTATTATTGATGAGAAGGAGGAGTTGGCTTGTCCGATTGGCCAAGAGAAGACTGTAGGACAGACTTTTAGAACTACCACAGTGATGGAGAATCGGAATTCTATTCTAATAAAGGATGAAGATACGGTGTTTGAAGAAGTTGAATTGATTGCTAGAATCAATCAAGGAGGTGATGGACAATTACTGAAGATTTTCAAAGAAGAAGAAGAAGGATATGTTGAAACAAAATTGCAGCATATTGATGATATGAAACAAGTTCAAAGGAAATGGCTCAAATGTTTGCTGGAAACAGTTGAACAAGAGAAAGGAATTGCAAACACTGAAGTGGAAATGTCTGGAGTTATGGAAGAAATAGGAGCAGATACTAGTTTTTCAAATTGGATTATGCTTACTAGTATACAAGGAACAGTGAATGATTATGTTGCTGTGGTTAAAGAATCAGAAGGTAATTTATTTTTTAAAAATAAATTTGCAGGTAGTGAGCAGAAGAAGAATGTTGCAGAGGGAGATATCTTCAAAGATATTCAAGATGTTTGGGAGGCAACAACAACAACAGTATTGGCAGCAACATCTATAGCAACAGCAACAGTATTGGCAACATATGCAGCAACATCTACAGAAATTTCCAGAGAAATATTTACAACAGAAATTGAAAGCAGCAACAAAAGGCAGAGTAATTTCCAGACAGAAGATAAACTAGGCATAGAGATTGAAAGTATAAGGAGGTTGATGATGAAGGTGTCTCAGAAGAAGACAGCAGCAAGAAAGAAAAGTAACAACAGCAAGCAAAAGACAAGAAAAGAATGTGAAAGCGTAGCTAGTGGCAAGATGCAGAATAAAATATGGAAGCCTAGAGAAGTACAGCAGAAGAATAATGCAGCTTATGGACATCAGCAAAACAAAGTATGGGATCCAGGAGGTAAAAATATTGGAAGCACATGATTAGGAGATCATGATAAATTTCTACTTTGGGAGTCTGATGCAAGAGCATTAGGCTCAAGAAAATTCCTTGTATTTTAATAGACTTAGGGGTTTTGTGTTTTCAAGGGAGTTGGTTTCTTATATGATGTTTTGAGTGATTTTAATGAAAATTAATTAAATATTGTGAGGAATTTTGTAAATGTTCTCGAATGTTGGAGAACATGAGAGAATTAGGCTAGTTGAGAGTGTATAGGGATTGAGAGATTTAGGAATTAATGGTAAATCCTAAATTATAATTGGTTTCATGATTTTGTGATGAAAGAGGATCCTTAGGGGTTAGTTGAGGCAAATGAGGAGTTAGAGGATATTCAGGGTTTTGTTGAGAGGATGAAGGATCTGAAACAAAAAATTAGTTTCAGAACCTTTTGTATAAAAAATGATAAGCCTCAAGACATTAAGAAGATAATGTAAGGTAGAACATAGATAGAGAGATAGAGTTTGAATTGTAAGCCTATGGGTAGAATAGGGAAAAGACCACTGATACAGAAGATTAGGCCAGAGAAAGAATTCCTATGTAAATATTGGTTTTAATACAGAAAACTCAATTTCTGAATTTGTGTTTTGAGTGTATATTGTGTGCAAGTGAAATTGACAGGAACAAGGGAAATTCTGTCATTTCATATTCAAGCTACATTTTTAAGAGATTGTGTGGTTTGAGAGTGAATGTTCATTTATTGAATTCTATGTGATTGAGAAAATTAACATCGATCACAGAATGGATCGATGCCATTAAAGAATTGCTTGAAATTCTAAATTGAGGTATAAATTGGCCTAGATGTATTTCGCAATTGGAGTTGACATCTTATAAAGTATTTCAAGGAGAAATTACACATTATGTTGTGTATACACAGTGTGGTGAGATCCGGGGGTTGAAGTCACATTCGAGGGTTTATTATATGGATGAGAACCTCTGAAGAAGAATAAGCCATGCATTTTCTGAATGTCGGAGTGGGTTTGAAGATTGGATGGAACCCTGACCTGTTCGAAATCATGAGTTGAACAAAGATGGAAAAACACAAAGTAATGGCGCAGTGGAACGTGAGTAGCATTGTAATGAACAGTGAAGATGTATGGCGTAATGGTTGTGAAATTCTTCAAGAATGGAACCATAGTTCCATTCAAAACTCAAGTCAAATGAACACTGAGGTGGTTTTTGAAAAACAACAAATGGTTTTTGTGTGGGTGCAACCTGGTAAGTGGTAAATCCCTGTTTGAACGAGATAATGGTTATGAGCTAACACGTGGTGTCTCAATACCACCCATTTCGCGTGAAATCTAATCATTAAAGTTTGGGCTTATTTGAACGCGGAATCTGCTAGATTATGCATGATCGATTGAAGTGTTGCGACTGCCATTGGATGAAGAAGCTTTGAGTTGGAGCGCGATGAAACATCAACCATCGGATTTGATGAATGATGGATGGTGAATAGGTAAATTGGATATGTTGTGGGTCCGGAAATAGATTAATGTTTATCGGCATTCGTGACCAGCGAATATTATTGGTGAGTGCATATAATTATGTATAAAGGTAAATTGGTAAATGTGGGCCGAAAGTTTATAGTATTATTATGTTGATGTTCGGGGTTTTAACCAAATATGATATTTTGAATCAAATGAAATGTTAAGCGAGGGACCCGAAGATTTACTTTGGGTTTTAACAAAAGTTGAAGTCATATATATCAAATTTCCATAAAGTGGGTTTTATTATATGGTTTTAACCATCGATTGAAAAGATAAGCTTCCGCTTATGAGATTACCCTATCTGAGATTTATTGGGGTTTTAATTTGAAAATCATTTTGTATGCAGATTGTGGGTTTTTGCTACTGTGGCAGCATCATATTTAAAAATGTTTCATCTTCTTTATGGAGGCACATATCATTGAAACAAAGTGACACATTGGCTGTTAGGAAATATATTATTACTTCAAAAACTAAAAAGAAACATTGGCCAAGATAATTAGAAAGTACAGGATCAGAGGCAGGCGCCAGTTCCTCTAATTGGTATTTCAAAGAAGATGATGTCCCATGGATTTTAAAAAAAGATGATCTTTCTTTGGCAAAGGAAGTTATACTAGGTGTAAGGGTGTCATCTTCATATGGGACTTCACTACGGCGTTGCTTCACCATGGATGGCCATTCGTCGGGGTTGAAAATACATGACCATTTGAATTTTCTAAGAGTACGTATAATTTTAAAAGCATGATTTTATTATTTGTTATATTAATAAATTTTGTCCCATGAAAGGATCATAAAACATAACTAACTTTGTATATTACTGCATGTTTTTATAACTTTGTAGTGTCATTATCCTTTGTGTGTGAAACATGAATTCCCCCAAGACCTAGGATGTGCCATATCTAAATTATCTGCATTTGTATGTTGGATCACATCAAAGAAGATTCATGTAGCTAGCATTCCATGATGGCGTCAAGAGATAGATGAGATTGTTTGTATGTTTGAGAAGGAACTGCCAACGAGTTTCATGGACTTGTAGTTTCATCTTCTATGAGGTTGAATTAGTTGGGGTGGTTTATTTTCATTAGATGTTCTTCTTAGAGAGGTACATGAATAAATTGAAAGTTTTTTTTCGACAAAGGGAAAAACTCGAGGGGTATATGGCAGAGGGGTACATATCGTATGAGTATTTCTATTATGCCAGTGAGTACATCAAGCAGATCGACAACAGACCAGGTGCGGTGATTTGGGACGATGAAAGGGATGAAGACAAAAGAGAAGGGGAGTTGCTCCAAACGAATGGAAAAAGGCACTTGATAAAGAATAAGTGAATTATAATTTTTAAAATTTACACAAAGTAAATATTCATGTTGAACTTCGATATAATGTATATTTTGATATCATATGTACTATATTTCGGTTTGATTTCATCAGTGAATGCAGAAATTGAAGCAATCAATAAATTCGTTCTTTACAATTCCGAAGTGACACAATTGTGGGTCGCATTGTATGAACAAAAGAGGATGAAATCGGATAGTGACAGGAAATAATTCATATGGTTGAATGGTATAAGTGTGCCTTATCCTGATCATTTAAAATAAAATATGCCAAATATATGCCCCAACAATTGGGTTGTTAACCAAGTCAGGGAGAAATACGGTGCAACTGGTCATTACCCGCGTATTGAAGAGGATGCGCTAAACGTAGGGATTGGGTGCACCCAATAGGTAATAATCTATTTATGTATTTTAAACTTAATAATGCACCTTTGAAATGTATTTACATCTATATTTCATATTTTAACAGTTGGGTTGTTATAAGACACATGACACGGTGATTTTTTAAACTTTTTTTAGGTCAATTTGTTCCCATCTATGTGGGCATATGGACACCATTTTCGCACAGAAAATGTCAATGATGGGACACAAGACTGTGGAGTGGAAGTCAAGTTCGATCAATCTATTCGAGCTAGCCACCATGATAAAAACCTAGTACAAGGGACAATAGGTTACGTTGGAAAGATACAAGAGATCATTGAAGTAGGTTTCTCTTCTTTCCAATGTGTTATTTTTAGGTGCAAGTGGTGGGACACCTTTGATCAGAATAATGTAAAGGAAGATCGCGATAGTAGGTTGATATGTATAAACTCTAGAAAGATGTGGGATGAAGCTAAGGAGCCCTATGTTTTCCCCAAACATTGCAACCAAGTGTTTTTCTACCCAGATGTTTTGAATAAGGATTGGTGGTTCGTATTAAGACATGACCCTAGATCAAAACATATTTTTGAGAACAATAGTGTTATCATGCCAAGTGAGTTGGAAGATATTAAGAGTGATCATGAGAACCGATAGTGATATGGTACATGTGTTATTTCATCATTTATACTTTTTAAGATGGGTTTTTATAAAGAAGAGGACTTAATTACCTTATAACTAGATCTCTTTTTTTCGAACATTATAATATATATTTTGAATTAATTTGTTTGCATTGTGTTAATGTTAAAATCATTTCACTCGATAATTTGCAATTATGTTGATCTTGAAAACAATGGCGTATTGTATAAAGTTCTTTTTTTTATAATTTCAATTCCTAAAATAATACAACTACTTGATTTCTTTAAATGTGTGTGAATGATATCTTCAAAATGTATACGATTATTTTTGGTATGCAAGATCATAATAAAATAATGATAGTTCTAAACATGAATTTATTTGCATTATTTTCTAAACTTTATTACGTTACAAAAATTCATATTATTCTAGATTTATTATTTTACAATAATTTATAATCATACAAATTTACAATTATGGTTATTTAACAATATTTGTGGTATACATTTTACTTACGGTAGTAATTATGGTTCAAAATTGACAATTAATTTACAAATTTACAAATTTAAAAATTTTAATAAAATTGAATGATGACAATACATACAATTACAATTTTACAATTTCACAATACAATTACAATTACAATTACAATTTTACAAATATTTTACATACAATTACAATTACGCACCAAAAAAATGGGTGCGCCCAAAAAAAAAGTCACGCGTTGGTACCAGTGTGTACGTTTTTATCACACACCGAGAGCGGTGTGCATGGAAATTGCTCGCGCACCGCAAAACATAAAATTTATTTTTCTGCAATGCGTTGACGAAACTATCTGCCTAGGGAGGATAGTTAATTCAACGCACCAACCAACAATTATACATGGTAAACAGTGTGGTCCTGTAAATGACCACACCGTTGACCATGTATTGTTGTTGGGTGGGCGGTGTGCTGACCAAAATATCCACCCTGAGGCGGATCTTTTGGTCAACGCACCACCCAACAACATTACATGGTCAATGGTGTGGTCCTGTAAATGACCGCATCGTTGACTATGTACTGATGTCAAGCGGGCGGTGCACTGACCTAACTATCCGCCCTGGAGCACATAGTTTGGTCAATGCACTGCCCTCCTGACACTGAACCTAGTCAATGGTGCGGTCGTTTAAACAACCGCACCGCCATGTAAGTTTTTAAAAAAAGCATGGTGCGCATTTTCCAGTACCGCATTGGAACCCGGTGCAGTTTCCGTTAGCACCGTTCATGGTGTTGCCTGTAAATTTACAATCAGCAATATGAACGGTGCAAGCCTAATGGCTCGAGCGCACCGCGCATTTTTTTTTTTTTTAAACAGTAAATTTTAAGGTTTTTTAAAAATTTAATCCACTAAAACGTTTAGTTATTGAGAAACAGGTAAAATAACTGTACATTTGTGCATCGAGGAGGCATATTTGCTGAGGAATTGGAGAAACCAAATTTTCCCACCATTTTCGAAAATTCGAACTCCACAAAGTGGGAAATTGATGGCAACAGTGCGTGCAATGGGAGCACCGATGGCAGGAGCAATGATGGCCCTTCAGGGATGTAGCCTGCTCATAAAGCTTGAGGAGGCCTACCTCCCTTAGAAACAACTGGGTGGTTGTCATAATAGGGCGAGGGTACACAAAGTCTCTCCCTCTCTCGTGCCTCCCACAAGTGAATCACATTATACTAGTCCTCCATATGTTCTTGTTGTTCCCTTTGTTCTCTCTGTTGACATTGTTGAATGATTCACATATTAAATACATTTTTTTTATTAAATGAGATACGTAATATATATATATATATATATATATATATATATATATATATATATATATTCAAAAAGAAAAATAAAAAAACAGTCGGTGCGCCCAAAAAAATAGTGATGCACGAGTACCAATTCGTACGTTTTTATCAAGCACCAAGAGTAGTGCGCATGGAAATTGTTCGCGCACTGTAAAGCATAAACTTTATTTTTCTGTGATGTGTTGACAAAACTATCTGCCCCATGGCAGATAGTTGGGCCAACACACCGCCCAACAATAATACATGGTCAACTATGCGGTCCTATAAACGACCACATCGTTGACCATGTACTACTATTGGGCGGGCGGTGCGTTGACAAAAATATCCACCCTAGGGCGGATCCTTTGGTCAATGCACTGCCCAACAACATTACATGATCAACGGTGCGGTCCTGTAAATGATCGCACCGTTGACTATGTATTGATGTCATGCGGGCAGTGCGCTAACCTAACTATTTGCCCCGGGGTGCATAGTTTGTTCAACACACTGTCCTCCCAACACTGAACATAGTCAACATTATGGTCGTTTAAACAACCGCACCGCCATGTAAGTTTTTAAAAAAAAGCACGGTGCGCATTTTTTGGTACCACATTGGAACCCAGTGTGGTTTCTGTTAGCACTATTCACGATGCGACCTATAAATTTACGGCCAGCACTACGAATGGTGTGAGCCGAATGGCTCGAGTGCACTGCGCAGAATTTTTTTTTTTAATGGTAAATTTTAAGTTTTTTTAGAAATCTAATCCACTTAAACATTTAGTTATTGAAAAAAAATTAAAATAACTATACATTTGTGCATTGAGGAGGCATATTTGCGGAGGAGTTGGAGAAACCAAATTTGCCAACCGTTTTCGAAAATTCGAACTCCACAATGTTGGCAATGGATGGCAACAGTGTGTGAAATGGGAGCACTGATGGCAGGGTGCCTCATACAATAGAAATTCACACCGATGCTTGAGAGGTCTGGAGCACTGAAGACGTGAAAATGTCATTTTTACAGCCGATAATTTTTTTTATTTAACCCTATTTCGGTGCGCGGGTTTTTGAGACACACCGGGCGGTATTAGCAATGGTGCACCGTTGTCGTTGCAGTGCACTAGATTACTGAAATGCATTGGGCCTATTTATGCGTAGAGCACCGATGCGCTATAGTAACTAGATGCACTAGGCGTGTTTGTACGAAAAGCATGGTATCTCGATGTGCAAATTCTGAATACGCACCAGGAGTGTTTGTACGGAGAGCACGGTGTCTCGATGTGCCAATTTTGAGTACGCACTGGTGCATTGTGAGTTAAACGCACTGGTGCAGTTTATGATGAGAAATGCACCAAACAAAAAACATCCGCAAAAACCTCCACCAACCAACCTCCTATAGAGACCTCCTCTACAAATGGATATCTGGCTATTTTTATAAAGGGTTTCTAAAAAACATCTGCTACAAGGTCTTTTCCTTGTAGTGGTGGATGCATCATTGCCCACTATTAGTCGAAGAAAACTAGCCATTTTTAAAAATACAGTTGTTAATTAGTTAATTAGTTAATAGGAAGTTATATAATTATTATTATTATTATTAAAAATTAAATTAATAGATATTATGATAAAAAGAAAAAAAACATGTAATGTTTATATATAAATCATTATGTTAGAGAATGAAAATTTATTAATATGAAAACAGGTGATTCTATAAAAATAAATAAATAATAATCACCTAGAGAGAGGTGGAGTCCAACTCTTACTCAACTTTCATCCATCATCCCTATTGAGATTTTTAGCATGTCACTCAATCTCAATGGCTTCCCTAAGCTTCCTATGTTGGAAGTGGCTAACCTTAGCAATGACTTTGAAGTTTTCAATGCACACATGGTGTCGTGATTTCTACACATGTTCTAAAAGAGCTTATGTGCAAGATCGATTGTGCCTAATGTCTGCAGCATGCTCCTGGATTCTTTGTCTAATGGATCTGTATGTTTTACCAATATAGGGTGTGAAACATGAACAAGGAATCATGTAAACACCTTTCATGTCTTTTGGGTTGATAGGGTCCTTGACAGATCTGAGAGAATTTCTAATAGTACATAGGGGTTTGAATGAAGTGGATAAATTATTCCTTTTGAGGACATGGGTAATCTTGTCCATGGTCCCTTGGATAAATGGGAGATGAACCTTGGAAACAAGATCCACTCGAGTAGAACATGTGGAGAAATAGTGTCACCATGTATGCATTGAAAATTCCAAAGTCATTGCTAAAGTCGACCACTTCCAACATAGGAAAATTAGGGAAGCCATTGAGGTTGAGGACATGCTAAAAATCTCAATAGGGATGATGGATGGAAGTTGAGTAAGAGCTGGACTCTGGCTCTCCCTAGGTGTTATTTTTTTTTATAGAATCATTTGTTTTCATATTAATAAATAATTTGATTCTCTAACATAACGATATATATATTTTACATAAAACTTTTTCTTTTTATCATAATATCTATTAATTTAATTTTTAATATAAATAAATAAAATAAATAATTTATATAACTTGGTTTATATAATTAATGACTATATTTCTAAAAACGGCTAGTTTTTAATGGTTGGTTTTTAAAACGGCTAGTTTTCTTCGTCTAATACCGCGTAATGATGCATCCACACTATTTATACCGCGTAATGATGCATCCACACTATTTACTCAATAAGATCGATTGGCTTTTTCACCTTGTCTTGAGGATGAACCACATTAGTTGGTTTGAAATGTCAACCAAATCCTAATGATGTGATTAATCCAAAAAGAGATTAATAAAATGTATTGTTAAAACACTTTTATGTATAAAAGTAATTTACTCAAACCCCTTTGGATCTAAACAAAAAAACAAGTTGTTAAAATTATTAAAATTTGTATGCCGAACTGAATGTTTGTTTCATACTCGTTCATTATCCAAAGGATAATGTAAGGACACATGCATTTGATCTTCCATTTCTTTTTTTTCTAAAATAAGCATAAACATTCTTATGGGTTTACATTTCTCCATCCCTATGACTCAAGAGGTAGGCGAAGTTATGAAAATTGTTCCCCCATGGGTATATGCTATCGATTTGTCGATTTGTTCAATGTTTAATGTGATTATACACATCTAAATATCTTTATTTATTTTTCACTTGTCTTGATTCAACCAAAATGTATATAAATCAACATATATCAATTTTAATTTTGGATTTATAAAGAGCCGGGAAAGATTAAATCTCTTTTCAGTCTAAAAGATATTTACATTTCAAGATATTTAATCTCTCTTGAGACTTGGTAGTTTCAAAGCTAAAATGGATATAGGTATTATTATTATAATTATAATTATTAAAATTTTATGTTTTTTATTTTATGTTATTTTATTTTTAGTTTTATGTAATTTGACCAAGTCAAAATGCTTTATTAATAATTATATTTATTAATTTTTTTATTTTTATTTTTTTTTATTTGACCAACTTAAAAGTTTATTACAACATGTCCTCTATAACTTTTTGCTTTTAAATTTAATTTAAAAAATGTTATAACATAAAATTAAAATAAAATATTTACAAAATATTTTGATTTTGAAATGAGTCATGGTTTTTGGGATATGGTATTGATAAGCCATGGTATTGTAACAAAGTCTATTTATAAGTTAATAATAGGGGTAGTCTAACTTATGGATGAAATGACTTTTTCACGACATTTTTTCTAGTTAATTTTAATCAAAATCCGACGGATATTTTTAGAAACTTGAATTTAAATTGTTTAATCCTGGTTTTTCAGGTGTTGAATAAATTTATGCATTTCCCAAATTTTGATAAATTCCGTGAAAAAGGTCATTTAATTTATAAATTAGACTATGTCATTAATAATATTAATGGTAAGATGGGTGTGAATATTTATAATTAAGAATATTGTTATATTGTAAGTAGTAAGTTTTATGTTTTTATCAATTATATTTAAATATCGTTATGGCATCATTATTTTACACCATTATATTTCCCCATACTTTTTTTCTTTTATATTTAATTTAAAATTTATTATAAAATAAAATTAAAATAAAATGTTAACCTTAATCATTGGCCCAAGAGCCATCCTTTCATATTTAAGCGATTGCTCAATTGATCAGTGTCAAGACCTTAAATTGATAGTGAATAAATACACTATTAAAAATCTCCTTATAATCAGTAACTTAGTCAAATCCCCATGAGTTATGTATACACTTACACCCAACTCTTAGTCTTGAACATATTTTTCATATTGAATTGTAAAGTACATTTCTTGTTTAAGCATATCACAAGTGTACATACTTTATTTTGTAAAATGGATCACTTCCCATATACTATTCGTGACTAGCAAGGGTGTTTCTCTATATCCCCTAATAAACAAGAACTGCAAGCATTAGCAGTCCCTGCCGGTTTGATAGGAGAATCGAGAAGTTTGATAGGAAATATACTTATGGTATTCGATATTCAAAGATAGATAAGGCAGCCCCCTGAGCGACTACTATCGAGAATAAATCTGCAAAATATTCTAAATTTTGTTACGAAGTTTATATTGTTGACGGATGCATTATAGTTTCAACTCGCTAGAGAAGAATCAGCAAACCTGCGATGGCCATCGGTTGAAGGAGCAGTGACACTGCTGGTTGACCTCTTTTCTTTCATTCATTTGGATGTACTTTCTTTTTTCTTTCATTCAGTTGGATGTACCGAAACAATAAAGAGGATTGAAATGGTAGAAATTAATTGCGGTTAATCAAATTTGGATGTACCGTAACAATAAGGAGGATTGAAATGGTAGAAATTAATTGCAGTTAATAAAATTTGTATGAGCTGTAATAAACATGCACCTCTTTGAAATAATTTCCCTATATGACTATGGAAAAATTCCTACCAATCATGCAGGCACAATAAATATATACCTGGAACTGGAATATTCAAAGAGTTTTCCTGACTCAGAAAACACAATCACTGTAGCACTTGGGTCGCAGAATAATGCTAACTCTCAGCCGTCTTGAACAAACCATGACGTTTCTTTAAAGAGTTTTCTTGACTCAGAAAACACAATGACTGTAACAACATGACGTTTCTTTAAAGAGTTTTCCTGACTCAGAAAACATAATCACTGTAACACTTGGGTCGCAGAATAATGCTAACTCTCAGCAGTATTGAAAAAACCACGACGTTTCTTTGTATATGTCATCTTGCCTACTTGTTGCTTCCTCTATTCTCTTTATTTCTCGCTTGCCTCGACATGCCTGCCCACACCAATGCACGCAATAAAGCAAATAAATTCAAACAGTCCGTCCTAAAAAACCAAAATTTAATGTCATATCATTTAAATATGAGACATTTCTAATTTATTATATTATAAAATTGAAAAACAACAACCATGTATTAATAATAAATACATGAATGAGTAAAGTTGGATGTATTGCATTCTTTTGTTTGTGTTTTTTTCAAAAATATATAATATTCAATAAATAAGAGGAAAAAAACAAAAACAGTGAATCGATTATTTTCTACTTATTAAAATATATATAAAATTTAAATACCAATGTCACCATTTTCATCCCAATACTAATTTCATCACAACATACCATTTTTATACAAATACTAATTTCATCAGAACATAGAGGGGATATAAGCCCAAACTCAAAGTAACAGGAAGATATGTGATGGTTTCAGCACGATATACATGGGAAATAAGCCCAATTCAAGTAACAAGGTATTTGAAAATTGGAAACTTTAACTTAGATACATTTAACTAGAATTCAAAGCTATTTATAAATTGGCAATTATTTTGACGGGTGTTTTTATGTTAGGTATTTAACTTTTAATTGTGAATTAAAACAATAAATTGGAAATGACAATTTATTTTTTTTTGAGAGGAGTGTTTTTATGTTCTGTATTTAAATTTTAATTGTGAAACAAAATATTTTTTCAAGCATATATAAAGGTGACTTCATCTCACTTATCTTTTGATAGTCATACAGATCAAGAGCATAAATTAAGCATATTGAATTGTATCTATACTAACTCAGCTCGGCTATGTTTACTGAGGCTTTTATCTCATTTATATTTGTGATAGTGATGCAGATCAAGGAGCATAAATTAAGCATATTGAATTGTATATATACCAACTCAGCTATGTTTAAGCATATTGAATTGTATCTATACCAACTCAGCTATGTTTATTGAAGCTTACAGAAATAGAGAAATAGATTGTAAGAATAATGAGCAAGTTTTTCTTAAACATTTTTCATTCATATATCTATTTTTGGAAATGTTCAATATAGAGAAATAGATTGTCAGAACAATGAGCAAGTTTTTCTTAAACATTTTTCATTCATATATCTATTTTTGGAAATGTTTAATATAGAGAAATAGATTGTAAGAACCATGAGCAAGTTTTTCTTAAACATTTTTCATCCATATATCTATTTTTCTGGAAATGTTCAAAAGAGAAATAGATTGTAAGAACAATGAGCACTCTCTCTTTTATGGATAAAAGTCTTCCCTAAACAATTTTCATCCTGGAAACATATATATCTATATTCCTGGAAACGTATGTTCTTCCTTGTCCTGGAAATGTTCTTGTTCACATGGTGATTTACAAAATATTTTTAAAATATTGACAATCAAAGATTAGTTACTTGAATTTTATATGTCTGAACCTTCTTTGCTTGCATGGGTTCCCTGGTGACCATTTTGACACTGGTTAGTCTCATTCTAACCAGTCTAATTCTTAAGAATGAATAAGAAAAAAAATTACAAATTTTTCATATGGTTGTTGTTGATATAAATGTCAATAGATTTGCAATAAATATAACATTTCATTGTTTGGTCATTGTTTTTGTGCAATAAATGACCTTAAAGGAAACACATAATATGTCGGTAATAGTGCATCATTTCCTATTATCCAATGGCTTTTGGGAGGCTCTAAAAACCGAAATTTGAGGCTATAAATATTATGACAAAAACACTGCAAAGCTGGTAGCATCTTCTAATATACATAGAAATATTACAACTGCAAACAACACATAAAGAACCTAAATGTACTTGACATCAACACTTCCAGAGCAAGAATTTCCTTAACACTGCGAATTGCAGAAAACTCTCAAGAAACTCTCAAGAAATTTAACCATGCCTAATTTTTAGAATCTTAGGAAAAATTAAACGCATATGTCATTTAAACATATAATATCGGTGAAAAGAAAAAAAATGCAGCTTTATAAAGTTAAAACAGTGAAAACTTCATATATATATATACCAGCTGAAATAATTACCTAAAATCACCTGAAATAATTACCTGAAATTGAATACTACCTCCGCACATAGTCTTGATAATGGAAAAAATACCCCGGTTCTAGCAATTGTACTGGACATTGTTGGGGCAACAAGAGCTTCACTCATGGTCAATCCGAATAAAGCTGTAAAATGGTCTTCTCCAGCGATTTGAAAAAATACCTGGTGGTTCGATGCCCCATCCCTGTCTTCAGAAGGCCTCGTGCAGAGAAAAGAAATGACAAATAGCCAAAAACAATGAAAACTTCATATATATACCAGTTGAAATAATTACCTAAAATCACCTGAAATTAAAGACTACCTCCGCACATAGTCTTGATAATGGAAAAAATACCCCGGTTCTAGCAATTGTACTGGACATTCTTGGGGCAACAAGAGCTTCACTCATGGTCAATCTGAAGAAAGATGTAAAATGTTCTTCTCCAGCGATTTGAAAAAATACCTGGTGATTCGATGCCCCATCCCTGTCTTCCGAAGGCCTCATGCAGAGAAAATAAATGACAAATAGCCAGATGACCTTGTTCTTGAAGGTGTTGAATGAAGTTGAAAATATGAAGGTATGAGTTATAACTGTGATGGTGACTTCAAGGAATTCCCATGCCCCCATCCACATAAGGCTAAAAACAACTTAGTTGATGGTAGAGATAAAAAGGAGAGGAATTACTAGGACAAGGAATTAACTCGATTGACTTAAGGACCAGGAATCAAACAATGAGAATGATCGAAATTGATATTACTGAGGCACAAGATTTGTTCCTGGCCACGCCCATAACAACGAAAATTAAAAAGTTTAATGAAAAATAATAAAATTACATCAAAAATAACCAAATTAAAACATAAAAGTTGTAAATTAAGCATTAGAGGGATTGCATGTAGCCCACGTACCATCTTTTGCAATTCCACATTAAGTATTCATGGTTGTTTGAGTCGAATGGGTTTCAGCCCAAATGGGTGCCGGTGGACAAGAATGGATGCAATGGTTGGTCAAGTGAATTAGGGCATCATTTATTTTTTGGAGAGACCCGATATTGCTGTGGTGATGCACGGGTATGAGGCTTAGAAACAAAAGGTTTCATTAATTATTTTAAAAATACAAAAAAAGTTTACAAGCAAAAGTGTTGGTACTTTTAGCTGTTAATTTATAGTTTTATTAGATAGGGTTGAACTAGTATCTAGGAGGATTGAATAGTTTTAGATTCAGCATATTTAGCTTTCAATTGAAAGATTTAGGGAAGATATTATGTAATTGGGATTTTGTCTAAATTAAGAGAATTCGATCTTCAAGAGGGGGTCCACTGTTATGTAAAAACCTATAAATGTAACCTCTGATAAGGAGGAAATTGAATTTGAATGACAAAAGATCTAATTGAGAGGGTTTCACCTCTGAGTTAATAAAATTTGCAAAATTTATTATCTGTTGTTGCTTGGAAAATTCCCGAAGGCTTTCATCTCTTCGAATCCATTGGATTTATGAATTTATGTGTATAAATCGAGAGTGATTAGCTTCTGTGTGAAGGAGAAATTAAGTATATTAAACTTCTGTATAAAGGGTTCAGAGGAATTGAAGAAAGTCTGGGTTCTTTGTTTAAGAGCAGATATTGATAATCAATTATATTTGTTGAGCCATAGAGCGGAAAAGGGAGGTTTCCAGAGGAGTGAAGTTAGAAGATAAACCAACGAAAATCCGTGTCAAACGCGACCGAAAAATGAAAATTTGAAAGTTAAGTGGTTTTGGAGAAAACCAGTCACTGTGTTCGCACAGCTTTTGGTGTGCGAGTGGTTTTATTTCAACCGAACGCAATCGAATAAGATTGTGACACGTCACGGGCACGAAACCGCCAATTTCGCGTGACTTTTGAGTGATAAAGTACGGGGGTTGATTGAATGCGATAGTCGTTCGATCATTTGCGTTGGAGATCCAACAGTGATCGCGTGGAAAGTTGCGCAGAGGTTTAAAAAGGTATGGACCCGATGGACTTTATTCAATAAAGTTTTATTAAAGTGTTTTGAAATCCAAAACTCCATTTCCGAAGGTTTTAAACATTGATTCCGAAGGTTTTTAACATTATTTCCTAAAGGTTTAACATTGGTTAAAAGTGAATTATTCTGTTATGAATGGATAAAGGGACTTTTGCTTCCGCAAGTCTTTTTTATTAGTTTTATCAAATAAATTTAATAAAGTTTGATGATCGAGAGTGGAAACAAAGATCAGGAATTAATTCCTCCTGAATTAGAGAGCATTGTAACTAGATTTGAACAGCTCTCCTTAACCCCTGCACCCACACTGCCATCATTTGTAGTATCGAAGCAGTCTTCAGAGCATTTTTCAGACACTAAACAAGCTTCCAAAAGTCAGAAAAGGAAACCCAACATGGCTGTCAGAATTGGTAGAGATGGTGTTGGTAGAAGAAGAGGTAGACCAGTTGCAAATGCTGAAGTACTAGAGACTATGCAGCAGATTCAAGTCAGATTGGAAGCAATGGAAACAAAACAACAGAGAGATCCTGAAGATGTCAGTGAAGCTGAAGCTGAAGAAGAAGAAGGAGGAAATGATGAGCTTACTCCTGAGATGAGATTCTTTAAATCAGTTTTAGGATCTACATCCAAGCCTAGACTTGAATTATCAGCTTTTGCAGGAGGATTGAATCCAGAAAAGTTGATAGATTGGATCAATGAAATGAATAAATGCTTTGATTATGAAGAGATGAGTGAAGAAAAAAGAGTTAAGTTTGTTGTCACAAGGTTGAAAGGACATGCAGCACTTTGGTGGGATGGAGTGCAAGCAGAAAGAAGGAGAGTTGGTAAGCAGCTAATCAAGAATTGGAACAGAATGATAGCAAAGTTGAGAGGTAAGTTTTTGCCTAGTGATTATCAGCTTTCATTATTTAGACAAATGCAGAGTCTTAGACAGAGATTAATGACAATAAAAGAATACACAGAAGAATTTTACAAAGTGAGCATAAGAGCAGGACAAACTCAAGATACAGCAGAGAAGATTGCCAGGTACATAAATGGTCTCAGAATGGAGATTCAAGATGAGATAAGTATATTGTCTCCTAAGACAGTAGAAGAGGCTTACTAGATGGCCTTAAAATCTGAAGAAAAACTCATAAGAAAGCAATCTACCAAAGGAAGAGGTACTTTCCGAAGAAGAGGAAGTCAAGGTGGTAGAGGAAGATCTACAGCACCAAGAGATGGAGCTAGCAGCAGCTCACCTCAATAGGCACCCATAGAAGGTGATACAAGTGGCAAAAGGAGTCCTTACAGAGGAAGAGGAGGCAGAAACAGAGGAAGACAAGTCAGATGTTACAGATGTAACAAATTAGGACATAGAGCCTATGAGTGTCCAGATAATGTGGGGACAAACTAGAGAAATGAAATTGTTGCTCAGACTGAAGAAAAGGCAGCAAAGTTGCCTGTAACAGAGAAAGAAATTGTGCCAGAGAAAGGAGAATCTTTGGTGGTTAACAAGGTTTTGTTAAAACAAACAAAGGAAGTTGTTGAGCCAACACAGAGAAAAACTTTGTTCAGAAGTGTGTGCAAAGTTCAAGGGAAGTGTTGTCAATTGGTAATTGATAGTGGCAGTACAGATAATTTGGTCTCTACAGAGCTGATCGAGAAGCTAAAATTGAAGACAAGGGAACATCCAACACTCTACAAGGTGTCATGGCTTCAGAAGGGACATTAGCTGATAGTAAAAGAACAATGTGAAATAGAATTGAAAATGCGCAGTTACAAAGATAAAATCATGTGTGATGTGATGCCTATGGATGTGTGTCACATATTGTTGGGTAGACCTTAGCAGTATGACAGAGCAGCAGTACATGATGGAAAGAGAAACACTTACAAGCTTTTCAAAGATGGTATGAATCAAACATTGTTACCTATGGAAGAAGAAGGTGCATCAAGTAAAAAGTCTGATCCAAAGGCTTTATTGTTGGGTGGAAAAGAATACTTGCAGCAGATTGAAGATGATGAGGTAAATTTTGCTTTAGTTTGCAAACCTAAGGTAGTATTTACTTCTACTAAAATTTCTGATTTGCCAATTGAAATTCAAGAAATGTTGGAGAACTATTGTGTTATTATTGTGGATGATTTGCCTGATGAATTACCACCTGTAAGAAGAATCAGCCATCAGATAGATTTGATTACAGGATCAAATTTTCCAAACAAAGCAGTGTACAGAATGACTCCTACAGAAAACGAAGAAATCAAAAAGCAAGTGCAGGAATTGATTGACAAAGGTTTGATCAGAGAAAGTTTGAGTCCTTGTGCAGTACCTACAGTATTAAGTCCGAAGAAAGATGGAGGTTGGAGAATGTGCACTGATTCAAGAGCAATTAACAAGATAACAATCAAGTATAGATTTCATTTACCTAGAATTGAATATTTGATGGATTGTTTGAGTGGAGCAAGGTATTTTTCAAAACTAGATTTGAAAAGTGGGTATCATCAAATTAGGATAAGGGAAGGAGATGAATGGAAAACGGCCTTTAAAACAAATGAGGGATTGTATGAATGGATGGTAATGCCTTTTGGTTTATCAAATGCACCTAGCACATTTATGAGGCTTATGAATGAAGTATTAAAGGAAGTTATTGGTAAATTTGCAATAGTATATCTGGATTATATATTAATTTACAACAAAACAAAATAAGAACACCTGAGACATCTTAATTATGTCTTAAGGAAGTTACATCAAGAGAAGTTAGTGATAAATTTAAAAAAATATTCATTCATGAAAGAAGAATTGGTATATCTAGGTTTTGTTGTTTCTGCTGAAGGATTAAAAATGGATCCAGAGAAGATAAAGGCAATTGTGGAATGGCCTTCACCTAAAAGTGTTTTTGAGGTAAGAATTGTTCATGGTCTTGCTAGTTTTTATAGGAAATTCATAAGGAATTTTGGCAAGATCAATGCTCCTATCATTGAAACCATAAAGAAGGACAAACAACCATTCAAGTGAACTGTTGAAGCTGAAAGGAATTTTCAATTCTTAAAGCAAAAGATAACTGAGAAACCTGTCTTAGTTTTGCCTTATTTTAATAAACCTTTTCAAGTAAAATGTGATGCCAGTGGGGAAGATATTGGAGCTGTATTAAGTCAAGAAGATAGGCTTGTAGCATATTTCAGTGAGAAGCTGAATGAGACAAGAAGGAAGTACTCTTCTTATGACAAGGAATTTTATGCCATTGTACAGTCATTGAAGAAGTAGAGACATTATTTAATGTCTAGAGAGTTTGTGCTATATTCAGATAATCATTCTTTATAGTATATTATGAAACATCCTAAATTGAATCAAAAACATGCAAAATGGGTTGAATATATTCAAAGTTTTAACTTTGTATTGAAGCGTATAAGTGGTCAAGAAAACAAGGTAGTTGATGCCTTGAGTAGAAAAAACATTCTTGTTCAAGAAAGTCAAATTGAAGTGTTAGGTTTTGATTTTCTTAAAGAACTTTATAAGACAGATTTGGATTTCAAAGAAGCATTTGAAGCATGTTGTAATCATGTTTTGATATACATAAGTCAGTGGTTAGATTATTTCTTGCAAGAGGGTTTATTGTTCAAAAGAAATCAGTTGTGCATACCAAATTGTTCTATGAGAGAAAATTTAATCAGGGAGAAACATAGTGGTGGACTTGCTAGACATTTTGGTGTTGATAAGACTTATGAGCAACTAAGTCAATTTTATTTTTTGCCAAAGATGAGATCTAAAGTGGAAAAGTATGTGAAGAATTGTAAAATTTGTGAATATGCAAAAGGGAAAAGTCAAAATGCAGGTTTTTACATTCCATTGCCTATTCCAGACAGACCTTGGGATATGGTAAGTATGGATTTTGTTTTAGGATTTCCTAAGACACAGAGAGGGAACGATGCAATTTTTGTTGTAGTTGACAGATTTTCAAAAATGGCACATTTTATTCCATGTTATAAAACCAGTGATGCTAATAATGTTTCCAATTTGTTTTTCAAGGAGATTGTCAGGTTGCATGGTTTACTTAAAAGTATTGTCTCTGATAAAGACACCAGATTTGTTGGTCATTTTTGGAGGACATTATGGAAGAAGCTTGGTACTAAACTAAGTTTCAGCTCAGCTTATCACCCTCAGACTAATGGGCAGACTGAGGTAGTGAACAGAAGTTTTGGTAATATTTTGAGAAGTCTTGCAGGAGAACATCCTAAATAATGGGATCATATTTTACCACAGGCATAATATGCATATAATGATTCACCTAACAGAAGTACAAGACAGAGTCAATTCCATATAGTTTATGGGATGCACCCAAGAGGAGTATCTAAATTGAGGAACTTGGGAAAGGCAGAAATGAGAAGTGCTTAAGGAGAGGAGTTTTCTTCAGAAATTCAAGCAATACATGAACAGGTAAAGAAGCAGCTACAAGATAGCAGCATCAAGTACAAAAATAGAGAAGATTTGAGAAAAAGAGAAGTTAATTTTGAAGTTGGTGATTTCATTTTGGCACACTTAAGAAAAAAAAGATTTCCAAAGAGGAAGTATAACAAGTTAAAATTCAAAAAGATAGGACCATGCAGGATATTGAGAAAGTTTTCTGCAAATGCTTATGAAATTGAATTACCACCTAATATTTGAATATCTCCAATATTCAATGTTGCTGATTTGTACAAATATGAAGATGGTGGCACAGATGACAGACCAGAAGACAGAGAAAAGATTGACTGGGTAAAACAGTTACCCACAGCAAAGACATTACAGCGAGAGAGGATCTTAGACAAGAAAGTGTTTAAGAAGACCAGAGGACAGGAGTATTTTCAATATCTGATCAAGTGGAGGGATCAACCGATTGAGGATGCTACCTAGATGACAGAAACCATGCTACAGAAATTGGGCAGTTCTGTGGAGGAGCTCATGGACAGGAGCCCATGAAGATTTTTTTCCTCAGGAGTCTGATGTAGGAGCATGAGGCTTAGAGACAAAAGGCTTCATTAATTATTCCAAAAATACACAAAAAAAAAATTACAAGCAAAGGTGTTGGTACCTTTAGCTGTCAATTTACAGTTTTATTAGATAGGTTTGAACTAGTATCTAGGAGGATTGAACAGTTTTAGACTAGATTCAGCATATTTAGCTTTCAGTTGAAAGATTTAGGGAAGATATTATGTAATTGGGATTTTGTCTAAATTAGGAGAATTCGATCCTCAAGAAGAGGTCGACTGTTATGTAAAAACCTATAAATGTAACCTCTGAGAAGGAGGAAATTGAATTTGGATGACAGAAGATCTAATCGAGAGGGTTTCGCCTCTGAGTTAATAAAATTTGCAGAATTTATTTATCTGTTGTTGCTTGGCAAATTCCCGGAGGGTTTCATCTCTTCAAATCCATTGGATTTATGAATTCTGTGTATAAATCGAGAGTGATTAGCTTCTGTGTGAAGGAAAAATTAAGTATATTAAACTTATGTATAAAGGGTTCAGAGGAATTGAAGAAAGTCTGGGTTCTTTGTTTGAGAGCGGATATTGATAATCGATTATATTTGTTGAGACACAGAGCGGAAAAGGGAGGTTTCCAGAGGAGCGAAGTTAGAAGATAAACCAGCGAAAATCCGTGTCAAACGCGACCGAAAAATGAAAATTTGAAGGTTAAGTGGTTTTGGAGAAAACCAGTCACTGTGTTCGCATAGCTTTTGGTGTGCGATTGGTTTTATTTCAATCGAACGCGATCGAATAAGATTGTGACACGTCACAGGCGTTAAACCGCCAGTTTCGCGTGACTTTTGAGTGATAAAGTACGGGGGTTGATTGAATGCGATAGTCGTTCGATCATTTGCATTGGAGATCCAACAATGATCGTGTGGAAAGTTGCTCGGAGGTTTAAAAAGGTATGGACCCAATGGAATTTATTCAATAAAGTTTTATTAAATTGTTTTGAAATCCGAAACTCCATTTCTGAAGATTTTAAACATTGATTTCGAAGGTTTTTAACGTTATTTCCGAAAGGTTTAAAATTGGTTAAAAGTGAATTATTCTGTTATGAATGGATAAAGGGACTTTTGCTTCCACAAGTCTTTTTTATTAGTTTTATCAAATAAATTTAATAAAGTTTGATGAACGAGAGTGAAAACAAAGATCAGGAATTAATTCCTCCTGAATTAGAGAGCATTGTAACTAGATTTGAACAACTCTCCTTAACGCCTGCACCCACACTGCCATCGTGTAGAAATTCCAGTCATGTGAAATGTTGTTGGGACTAATGGTTTTAGTGAGGCTTGTGCTGGGAATACTTGTGCAGGTGTTGTTGGTGATGATGTTAAAACTTATGGTTGTTTTGGAATTTCGATCATGTGGATTGCCGCTAGAACTCCTACTGCGGGGAATAATGCTGCTGATGGGAATGACCGTGTCTGAATGCTGTTGGGACTGCAACGGGTACTTCCAATGTTCGAATGACCGTTTCGATAGATGCTGGGAATTTTGGGCCTATCCTCCTCCCTCTTACTTCTCCTACTCCTACCCTTATTCAAATGAGGGGGGAAGTCACTACGCTCCAGATTCAAATGATGTTGGTTCGAACATTGATGGGAATGATGCCGGTTCAAATGATGCTGCTGGGAATGCCCCTGCTCAACTAATGTTGGATTGTTGGTCGTGTGGAACTTCCCTATATGGGAATAATGTCAGTCTGGGAATAATAATGCTAGGAATAATGTTGATGGGAATACTTCGCTTGGTTGGACCTTCGGAAAGATGGAAAGTACAGGACCAAAAGATTGAGATCGAAGGTGAGGGCCATTTTCAAAGACTCTTTCCTGGTCCTCTGTGTTGGCAAATATATCAGGGTCTTCTTCTGCTCTGGCAAAGAAATCGGGCTCTTCTTTTGCTTGCCAAATCTGTGCCTATGGCCTATGTTAACACTTAATCTATGGCCTTGTTGGGTGAGCCCTAGTAATGGTAGTGCAAAGCAGGGTAAGAAACAAGTAGCACTATACAACATAGACAGACAGGGTAAGAAACAAGTAGTATGAGGCAACACAGACAGACATAGAAGTGCTAAAATTTGCTTAAATTTGTTGGGAGTTTTTCAGGTAAACCTTATTTGCGAGTTTTTTAGGGAAGCATGCTTTGAAATCAGGTACATGCTTTACATGCTTTGAAATTAGGTACATTATTTGAATTGGAAAGAAAGTTGGAGATCGCTGACCTGTGTTTCAATATTTTGAAGATGTTTCTTCTCTTATTTTTCGGTTGGCTTCTATTGTCTATCCATAGTTTATTGTCTAGCAGAATGAGTTATCTATGTCACTCCTTCTGTTTTATAAAGAAAATAAGCCCTATGTTTTATAGATAAATAGAACTCTTTTTGGATCCCTGTGTTTTACGAGGAAATAAACTGACCATACCCATAGCAATCAAGTAGAATTAAAGCTACAACAACTGACCATACCCATAGCAAGCAAGTAGAATTAAAGCTATAACAAAAATTATGTTGGCTTCCACTGCCTGTCCACAGTTTATTGTGTAGCCGAATGAGTTCTCCTTCTCGCTCCCTCTGCTTTATAAAGAAAATAAGACTTTTAATTTATAGATAAAATATACCTCTATGTGGCTCCCTCTAGTTTAAGAGGAAATACACTGACCATACCCATAGCAAGTAGAATTAAAGCTACAACAACAATTCTATGAGAAAATATTCACTCCCTTTTTTTTCTACCGCACAAACAACACCCATCATAGGCCTCTCTGAATAGTTTTTTCGCATGTAAAAATATAATACCAGAAACTCCAGAATTAATAACAATGACAATGAGGAAGACTGATTAGCATGTAAAAATATAATTCTAGAAATTCTAGAATTAATAACAGTGACAATGAGCAACACTGGTTCAGATGTAAAAATATAATTCCAGAAACTCCAAAATTAATAAGAATGATAATGGGAAAGACTGATTCGCATGTAAAAATATAATTCTAGAATTAATAATAGTGACAATGAGCAAGATTGATTCGAGATTGATTCACATGTAAAAATATTATTCCAGAAATTCCAGAATTAATAACATTGACAATGAGCAACACTGAACTGGCTCAGAAATGGACACAGGCGTAATAGACCCAGACACAGGATCATTACTTACCAAAAGAAATGGTTGAAGCCAACAATGACAGCGTTGGCACTGGCAATTGACAAGTGTAGTACAATGATGGTACAATGACAACGCTGGCACTGGAAATTTACAAGTGTGGTACAACTGTTGCAAGTGTGGTACAGAAGGTAATGGCAAGTGTAGAAAAGTTGTGGACATAATGAATTACAATAACATTAAATGTCTTCCAACTAATGCCAACTCCAACTCCAGTGACTTTGGATATAGAAAAAACGTTGCATTAGAAAACTTTGGATATGATACTTTGCCACAACTGAACTTTGGACTTTGGTTAAAATAACTTTGCGCCAACTTTTCTGCATTGGACTACAGGGTAATTGTTTATAAAAATTCATTTATCCAAAATTCGGACCTCAAACCTTATTGTCCAATCATATTTAAAATAAATAATTTTATTTTTATTATATAATTGAAATATATTGTCAACGTAGATTAAAACACCAATAACCATGTAATTTTAAAAGTCAAAGTTTAGATTAATAAGTGGTCAACGTTCTATCGAACGCTATAGTCCGGGCAGGGACTAATAACACCCTTTACTCATTTCTCTTCACCTCCTCCTCAATACATGAAAAAGAACTAGCTCCCATCATGTTCGCTCCTTTTAAGGTCATCTATAAAGTTATATGATGAATTAAAGGCATGAATGGATAAAACCTATTTGAATTTTAAAAATTCATGAGTGTTTATGAATATCTAAATGGACGAGGTGGAGAGTTATAACAAACAAATAAATATAAAGGTGTCCCCTCAATATGTGGCTCTTCACTAGTCCTTGGTTGGTCAATAAAATATTCAATGAAACAAATATTGAAATTAATTAGAGGATATTTAAATGATACCATGATTGGCTAAAGCCAGATGTATTGAAGACTAAATGGCTTGAGACCCCTGTCATCGACATAAAACCATACCTAACATACCATAGTTGAGCATCACGAGAAGCATAAAGTTCAGAAATTGGCGGCATTCAATTTTAATTTTCAAGTTTTTAAAATTGTCTAATAGGAAAAACAAATTTAGATCAATTTCTATACAAGTAAATTAATAATAAAAATTTTAATTTAAAAAAAAAAAAAAAAAAAAATTAAATAAATATTTTATTTTGATTTAATTTAATTTTTTTTGGTAAGTCAGTATTTGTAAGGGGATTAGAAGCATTAGAAGCACTAACTTATCATGTGGAGTGTTTTAATAGTGCACTTTTTACTATCAAATCAAAACTTCATAAACAATAAAAATTAATTTCTAAATTTATAGATTTTTGCAATTAATTATAATAACAAATTATTTTAACAATTTAATATTAATTATAATATACATAAATCAAGATGAAAAATAAAAATAACATACTTCTCATTTTAATAAAAGAAATTAATAATTTTAATAAATCATTATCATTTTTTTTTTAAATTAGATTTAAATATTTTAATAGATTAAATTATATAATCTATATTTTAATCATTTCAATTTACTATATAAGTCTATTAAAATTATCTAATAAATGTCAGTTTTGGATAGATGGTGATTGGGTGATCTATTAAGGCACTCATTGATGTAAAGTCACTGATTCAATTCACGGTCCCAGTTGGGGTAATATATTGGACATGTTGAAGATGTAATCCACCCAAGTTTACAAAAAAAAAACTTGATGAATATAAATAATTATTAAATATTTAAATAATAAAATATTTTTTAAAATATATATGTATTTAAATTATTTAAATGGTTATATAATTTAAAATTTAAGTGCCTTTTTTTAGGGTGTTGAATCCATTTATGCATTCAAAAATGTATTTTAAACAAGAAAAAATCACAATCTTGCTTGAAATTGTATCAGTCAGGTATTTCATCTATAAGTTAAAGTACACCATTTTTTCCTTATACTTTCTCTTTTTAATTTCCTATTTTTCATCAACTTTTAAGTGATTACATCATTGTAACTATAACCTCCTCATTTGCTAAATTTACTATGCCATCTACATGGTTTATATTTCTCACAAATTCATAAGTATGTTATTTTTATTTGTGACCTTTCATCATCATTATAAGTTCAATTATGTTATAAGTTTTAATTTTATTTTTAATTTATGAAAATAATCAAGTCAACATTACATATGATAAATTTCTTTTGTATTAATGAGTATCTATATATTAGATCTATTGTTTTTTTTTGCAACTCAAGGTGTTTCACGTATAAAGCAGAGTTATATCCTCTTGCCTTAATAAAAAAAAAAAATCTACCTGCCTTACTCTTACCATATTTATTGGTTGGTAAGAAAGTTCATAAGATAAATATTCTAAGCCTTAACCATCTTGTTGCCCAAAACTGGAGAGGTATACAATACCAAAAAACATCAGAATCAAAATACAACATATCATCACTAGTGTTGTTAGTCAGGAGGGGGTCATGGTTGTTGTTAGAGCTCGTAATGGACATGATGTTCCATGTGGCCCAATCTACTATCTAGATTATCCACATTATTCTGCAGGTGCCTTTGCTTACGTAAAATTTGTGCTAGGATGTCCTACATATTCCATTGGTTGCTTTGGAGATCATTCATAAAATAAATGATATCATTTTAATCTTCATGCCAGGCTTACAGAATTTGTTATATTAGTTCTTGTCATTGTCTTTGCATTGTGAGAATTACACTTTGAGATTCAGAATAAGATGTGGGTAGCCTGTCACGGTTGGTCCTCCCCTCTTGGTAGCGATTTTTTTCTCACCCACTAAGATAAATGGGGCCACGATCTAGACTTAGTTTAGCTAATGCCATGCATCCACATGGAGATGACTGGTTTGACTTCTTTCCCCTACCCTCCTCTTATCCTGGTCATGCTGGCATGGCATCTTAGAGTTATCCACAAACTAGTAACCAATACAGTGACAAGGATTATAATGACCACTATTAAGATGAGTTTCTTGAACTTACCCATAGGCTTGTGTTACGAATATGCCTAACTAAAATGGATGCACAAATTCAGAGAGTTAGCCAATGGCAGAATTGCAATGTCCCCCAAAACAACTAAATCAGGGAGAGAAATAGATGACAGAAGGAGCTTGATAATTCAAATACAAAACACATAGCCTCTCCTTTTCTCTTGGCATGGAAAAACTACAGGAACCACCAAAATAAGAATAGAAGAACACAATTCAAGGTCGTTACTTTAATTAACAATATAAATACCATCCCTGCTAGTGAACCTTAATTAGGCATGACATTTCCTCACCATTTGAACTAGGACTTGACCACATAAAAAAAAATAGAAGGAAAAATATACCTAGGGTCCTAAGGCTTAAAGCTTGACCATACGCATAATAGATAGTGTTCCACACCCCCCACAACAGAACATATGAGCCCCAACCAACCACCTAGAATACAAGTCAAAGAGATACACCAAAGATATTCAAATCTTAACGTGTCCCCAAAATTAGCAACATCTAAAAAATATAACTAGGAAAGCCGGTGAGCCCAAATTACTTTTAGGGCCTTCAAAATTTAAAAGGGGTCTTGCCACTATAGGTTCGTTGTTGTAGGATGCAATCTATGGTTCCTTCCTTCTATGCTACGTGATTTCCCAATTGACACAATGACATTGGTACCAGGATCCCAAATTTTCCAATTTTTCATTCTTCCTCCACTAGTTTTCATAATGACTAGGTAGAAAAGCATAAAATTACCAAATCAAAGGTTTAATACTAGGATAGCAGGGCCTCCCTCAGGCTTACCCTTCTTCCCAACATACCCATAATGAAACAACGTCAATTGAGAACAAAGAGAATGAAAATGAACTTGAGTGGGTGTCATCATTAATTTAACTTGTGCGATATGCAAATTATAAGGGATGAGTGTGCCATGCCACCCCCTCCTTTATTATCCTAATTGGGATTTGGTGGGGAGTTTAGTGCCTACTCCCTCACCAAACCCACTTTCACCTTGGTTAGTCATCCCCATCGGGGCAAATATATCAATATTAATATCTTAATAATATATATTGTAATTTATATTTTATATTACTATTGCAAATGGAATTGAATTTGGATTATGTGACCTTAAATGTTGCTATTATAATAATATTTTACTTAGCAGGGCATATAAAATAAAATTTCAGGTGTAGGAACCAAATTTTAATATTCAAGTAAACATTAAGTATCTATTAAAATATTGTAATTTAGATAATACTAATTAGTTAGTCACCACCCTTGTTAAAGATGATCTTCATTGATGTTCACCCTATTTTTATTCCACTTTATCTTGCAAAAGAAAAAAAAATCAATATAACTTACTTCATGGTGAAGTATTTAGATTACATTGGGTATTGTCGTTTATTAACAATTATAAATGGTAGAAGTTATTTTGTACCCATATAGTTTGTTTTAATGTTTTATGATTTTCTCCTCCTTTATTTGTGTAATATGACTTAGATTAATTTGTGTTGCCATCTAGGTTTGTATAGTACATTATTCATATGAAGGTGTGTTACATATACATATAACATATGCATTAAATTTTGGAATCAAACAATGTAAAATGAAGTTAGACAATTGTTTATTGTGATTGGGATTTATAGGTTTCTTAAGAAAAATACCAATACCCATTAGTAGACCCATAAACAACAAACTGTTATGAGAGATGTGTTGTAACTTTCCTTAGTTTTTTTTAGGTGTGGTGTTCCCTCCATTAAATATTAAATCCATAAATTTAACTTTGATTATTACAATTTTTTTTAAATATTCAATAAAATAGTGTGAACTGAAAGGAATTTAGAGTAAATGAATGACTCATTATAATCAATTGACTAACAAAGAAAATTAGAAACCCATTTAGTATAAAATATTTTCATATTATCTTTTTAAAATTATTTTATACAATTTCACTTAAACTCAATTTAAATATCTTCAATAAAATTTAGCTTAAACTCAAAAGGATTTATAAAAAATTAATGAGATATTATCATCAATTGAATAACAAAGAAAATTAGGTTCATCCATCATACACTAATAGATGCATGCTTGTGTAATTTAAAGATGATATTTTCAATATTCAAAATGATATATATATATATATATATATATATATATATATATATATATATATATATATATATATATTTATTTATTTATTTATTTATTTTATTTTTTTTAAATCAATTACATTAAATAAAAATCCAAAAGAAGTAGCACACATTTTAAAAATGACATAACAACACGGAAATTTTTTTGACGTATGGCTTGGGCCCATATCCCATGATTTTAAAAACTAAATATAGAATATGAAGTTAACTTGTCCAAAATATGGAAATACCCCACCTCATGTATTCAAGCACCCATATATTTGCCACATTTCACCATTCATGACTATATTCCTTCACAGCCATGCATTTTTCGTCATTGCACATGCTCATCCCTTTGCACTCATTTCTCCCCCATTTTACCTTTGAATTTCGTTCCCTATACCACATATTGGGTCGTAATCATTATTGTGACAAACATCATTACATCACATGTAGCAAAGTGCAAAGACATGTGTTCTCACCCATCCACTTCTTACTTTTTCCCACATAATCTAACTTAAAAAATTTAAACTCTTAAAAAATTTAAACTCTTGTGGCCTCATTTGATAACATGTACTCTTGGTTATTAAAGTTGTCCAACTAAAATTATAGAGGTGGAAAATTACCACTTATCTTCCGCTACCTTTTCCCTTTATTTGTCAATATTATCTCAATTATCATGGTATGATGATGGCATCAAGTATCTATTCAAAGGGGATAGTGGTATGCATCTTTTTGAGAATATATTTGAGATATGACACTTGGGAGAAAGAATGAACCATTCATTAGTGGCACCATGAAGTCTTCGGATCAAAAGGACTAGTAATTTCATTAGTCAACATGTATTGCCCCTCCTAACAATATGTTAACTAAGGACATGATTAGTCAAAATGAAACCCATTTTTTATATTAATATGAATCTTTTATGGTAATAAATGTAATGCATATTTGATGTTTTTTTACTTCGCTTTTCTCTGTGAAGGAAAAAATAAATATTTAATTTTATTAAGTATTATTTCTAAAAATCCATAAGCTCACGGTATCCACTTTCTCCAAGAATCTAAGAAATACACCATCATAATTTGTTTGTAAGAGGATGTTTTTGATTCCTTGGTGTTGGTACTTAATTTTGAGGCCTTTACTACTGTAAAAAGTGCCATTTTTTCCCAATTCCACTCCCTCCTATGGCCTATTATCAATATTTTTTGTCTCAATCAGTTTGTAATGGTCATAAGATGTTCATGGCGTATGATGTTGTTTACTTTGATACGTTTCCCTTATTTTTTATGAGTTAATTGAACTAGAGTTCACCTTTGGTGATAAGGGTATCGAATCCTATAAGCCCAGTATATATCTGATAACAAAGATTATTTTTTATCATATGTGAAAACTCCTAGGGAGAAATATGCCACATGGGTTTTGTTCCCATGTGGTTATGTCAATAACAAGGTCAATGTGGTGAAGTAATGAAGAGGTTACTATACACCAACATGAATAAATCCCATGTTATAATTGCTACATAAAGAAATTTATAGCAAGATATGGATATTTAAAAGGATCGCTCTATGAGTTTCCCATCTGTTGGAGCCTATATATAATTGTCACCACATGAAAGATCACTAAAGCGATGACTCGGTTAGCACTAAATTCTACAAGAATTATTAGTGTGAGGTAATAATTTGTCACCATGAATGTGACAAACTCTCTCTCTATCATATTTTGATATACTCGTTATTCTCTGTAAACCTCATACTAATATAAAATTATATATGTGACAAGTGAATGAATGAGTCATATCTTGTTATGACATTGGCAACTCCAAATATAGAAGAAAAGAGAGATCAACGCCTTAGAAATCAGCCACTTCAAGGGGGCAGCCTCCTTTACATTACATAAATGAAAAATTCTTGGATGATACAAATGACAAAACCTCCTTTCTATATATAGGAGTCCATGGGGTCACAATATAATCCTAGCCGACCTAAAAATAATAATGTAAGGGCACAACAATAACAATAGTGGCTTTTATGGGGCACAATAAAAAAAATATGGGGGCTACATGGGTACAACAATAAAAATAAGGGGGCTACACTAACAACAATAAGGGAATACACTAGTATTATAGGGACCTAACATGCCCCTTTGCTTCAAACAAGTGTTGTCATCAACGCTTGATTATTTATGGATTCTTCTATATAAAATTATCATCCTCCCATGTGGAATATTTAGCGAGTAAGTTCTTCCACTTGCTGAGATACTCTGAAATTGATCAATTTCATACTTTTCTAGTTATTGTTTCTGTGACTACTTCAAAACTTATTTTGTTCCAATGTTGATCTTCCTATTGTTTAATTCGATTATGCACAAAAGTTAGGTTATCCTTTGAGAGTTGGAGAACTTGTTGTTGATGCTAAATGTGATCTTCCACTACTCTATCATCCATATTAGCTTTCATTTGATCCTTCAAACCATCCAAATTAGCCTCCATTTTTTATTTTAAACCATAAATGTCATCTTTGATTGCTCTTTGTAAGATTGAAATTTGTTGCACTTGGTACCATAATTTTGATATATCATACTGCAATTCTTCCTCTTCATGCATCATAGTAGATATTTCTGAGGGCTTAATGGGTGTGGAATTATTTTTGGGAGGAATTATATAACACAATACTGATATCTATGCTTCAATATGCCCTTGGAATCACTTCAAACTGATTTTTCAAACAAGACTTATAGAATTTGAAAAAAAACAACACACATTTTTCTTTCTTTTGAGGAGCACAATATTGAAACTGAATTTTCTCTATGATTTCGGATCTTCAATATATGAAATTAGGTCATGTAGTATCCCTCTGAATCTTCTTTCAAATTCCACAGTTCTGACCTAATTTGGATTCTTCAAGACAAAGTATGCCCAATCTCCCACAATGACCTAATTATGAAATGGTTCAGTAGAGTGAACTTGTACGGCGTGCCACGTGTCAATGTTTCCTCTTTCAGCTCTGAAATTGATACACAGGATGATAGAAATAACTAAAATCACACAATTATTAAAAAACACTCATATATATTATACACAAATGGTGTATGTGTAAACACACTCACACACCCAAATTACATTCAGATTACTCTATTAAATAGAGTTTCTGAGATCCAACTTATTCATAATTTAGAGAGAGAGGTTGAGAAAATTTCTCAACCATCACAAACCAACTTCTCAAATATGGAAAGTAAGCATTAACTCCAACATCCCCCCTTAATGATTACATTACATGAATTTATTGAAATCACTCATAAATAACAAAATAATCAATCATTCTTTAGCTTATCAGTAGATGCTCCATCAAGTTGCCTCATAACCCTTGTAAAGGTGTAGTTGGCAAGTTGGATTCCCGAGTTCTCTTCCTCAACTCCCGAATCAAGGACCTCCCGAAGTCAATTACTGGATAGCATCTCAATCTGTCACATAACCTCATTAGAAGACCACTCTTCGTCTTCAACAAATGAGGGATCCTTCCCTAGATCCGCAACTACCATACTATCTGGACAACCATCCATGTTGAGCCTTACTGCCACTCGATCTTTTAAGTACTGGCTTCAGACACATAGCTTAACTGCTAGTCATTTCATGGACGAGCTCCCATCTACCGAGATACATGGGTGCAAACCGTTGTATTCGCTAGTTATATAGAAGAGCTGTCTAAATACGAAATGTATCTAGATTCAACTATTACATCATGACTTTCTTATCTAGTTTGAAAATTCATCCTCACTTAATTTACAAACAATTTATAATACTACTTAAATCACAAATATTTCAACATGCCAAATCTAACCATAAAACTCAGCAATCAATTTCACTGATCTTCAGCTACAACCGGGGATATTTCTTACGCGACTCCACTCCAAAATTTGTAATGATTCTGACGATCCAGGTCTGCTATATTGACTCGGGAAAATCAACGTCAATAATTAAGTCGAGTCTTCGTCTATTTTCCGTAATGACTGGGCCAAACAGACGTACAATCCAGGGAATGGACACCTCAAAAATTTCCATATGCAATTATTGATATACAAATAATTTTTCCTGTGGTGCGCAGAACAGGACTTAATTGTGAAGAATGAGCCTACACCACCAATAACCACAAGAAAAGCCTGATTCTGTCTTCTTTGTAGCACTATGATTTAAGGCAACAGGTTGCCCTTATGCGCACATTTAATTTACAAGCCTTTGCACCGACATAACTGAAACAAACACATCACAGTAAATTCCTTTGGTGCAGCTAGAATAACGATCAGATTTTCGGCATTTCCCATCTAGTAAAGAGTCTTGGGACGGATAGAACTCCCGATCAATGCCAAATCAACAACAACAACAACAAAAAATTATCATCGGCTTTCTGCTTCTCCTCGGCCACTTCTCTCGGCAATCTCATGAATTCTGCACAACCACACATGTCGGATTCACAAACAGGTCACAATCACTCAACAAAGCTCAATTACACACAGGCCTCTGATCCTGTGCTTCGATACCATGATAGAAATAACTAAAATCACACAATTACTAAAAAACACTCATATATATTATACACAAATGGTGTATGTGTAAACACACTCACACACCCAGATTACATTCAGATTACTCTATTAAATAGAGTTTCTGAAATCCAACTTATTCCTAATTTAGAGAGAGAGGTTGAGAAAATTTCTCAACCATCACAAACCAACTTCTCAAATATGGAATGTAAGCGTTAACTCCAACACAGGAAATTAATGGCTGTGTGCTTTCGGCCACTTTTTACAAAATTCCAATCTGATGCTCAGAGAGATATTTATGACAATTTTCCCAAGGTCAACTCTTTTAGATGAAATTCGGGAGCTTGCAAAAACCTTAAATTCCACAGCTCATATCTCTAAAAATATTGCGAACCAAGATCTGAAATTTTTATACAACATTCCTCAAGATTTCTTCGAAATGGGTTTTTATTTTTAGTGTTTGAACCCTCGTAGAAATAATTTTATAGCAAAAATTCCACGATGACATGTTTGAAGCAGCAAAACCCTAGAATCCAAAGCTCTTATACCAAATGTTATGAAACGAGCTCCAAAAATAGAAGAAAAGAGAGATCAACGCCTTAGAAATCAGCCACTTCGAGGGGGAAACCTCCTCTACATTACATAAATAAACAATTCTTGGATGATACAAATGACAAAACCTCATTTCTATATATAGGAGTCCATGGGGTCACAATATAATCCTAGTCGACCTAACAATAATAATGTAAGGGCACAACAATAACAATAGTGGCTTTTATGGGGCACAATAATAACAATATGGGGGCTACAAGGGTACAACAATAACAATAAAGGGACTACACAAACAACAATAAGGGAATACACTAGTATTATAAGGACCTAACATATCTTGAATTGAATGTCTTGAATTGAAGTTGAAAAAAATGGTTTTCAATCAGGTTATAGTGGTGTATCCATTACTTAGTGTACCATTTATTGTTTGTAGTGCATATATTTTGTTTGAAACAATAAGGACTTATAAACCTAATATAAACTGATCTATATACTACACTAATATTTTACAATGGTCTTTTACTATGGTGTTAAACACTATATATATATATATATATATATATATATATATATATATATATATCTCATTTTCATATAGGTTTATGCATTACCAATTTTTATATTTCCATTGGTGTGTTAATTATCATGATGGGAGTATTTCATCATGTTTTGGAAAGTCAGTAACATGCTTTGTTAAAAATAGGTTTTTTAGGATTATATAATGAATATATCAAATGAATGATACATGTAGGATACATTATTACACTTAGATTGTTAGGTTCCCATCGTAACTCCCATAGTTAAGATATTAAGTTGTTACTTAATATATTGTGACCGTATCTATGAAATAACGTCCAGAAGGTAGTAGAGTTTGAAATCAATAAACATACATTGTCATCATTAAAGAAGGCCCACTAGTTAGTGGTTGTGGTCTTATTAGGGTTTTGTTCAATTAGAAACTATATATAGTAGTAGAATCTATGTAATCATGTGTTTAATGAATCAAAATTGTATTTAAAGATATATGTAGTATGAGGTTTTCCCCTCAAAGCGGTAAGTGAACTTTGATATCTATTATAAATATGAATAAATTCTTATTCACTATTGTCAATATTTCCATCCTCCAGTTATGTTTTATTTTTTTCCATAGTTATATTTTTGTTTATCATGTTCTAAATGCTTTGTTTCCATTAATAAGGAACACCGCAAGTGGTATGAGTGTTTTTCTTGTGCCAATGCATGCCTTATTTTTCATTTCTTTTAGGTTACATATGTGGATGAATGTCTTTGAAATAAAAATATATCATTTGATAGGTATACTTATGTCTAGGGCAGCATACACACAAGAAACACAAGTGGAAGTCGCTTGGTTGGAGATCCTTATAAGCCCTAATGGTTCCCTTTCAAGTACTACCACATCAATCAAAATCTTCTTACAGATTCACTCTTCCATGTACCCTCATGTGTGTCATATGCTATCTAATATCACTTGAAACTAGCCTTATATAAACCTATTTACTGTCTTGATATCATAAAACACTAGGAACTACACTTACGGAGATCACTCTTTTGTACATAGGAACAAAGTAGTACAACTAAGGGTTCTAGCCTCCTTATTTAGTGTCATGAGAGATTTGACTAAATATTGTTGCTAGAAACTTGTCAATGAGAACTAAAACACATAACACTCCTCTTCCTTTAAGACCATTTAACCATATATTTTATAGAATGTGTTATTGAAAAAATAATTTTGTTGCAATATTAAGAATTTTGTAATTGCATCACCACCATACATATGATGGGATACCTAGCTCATAAGACTCCTTACACAACAATGATTGCATTGGTGTAGTTCTCCACCTATTTTTGTGACCCATTTCCACATACTCCTCCTAAAGCATTGACCATGTTGTTATTAAACAAAATTTGAGGTATAAAATACCTCCTAAGAAATATTATAAAATGATAGTGGAAATAATAAAATAAGATTAGATTGCACCATCAAATTTTAAATGGAAATAAACAAAAAACTAATTTTTCAACTCATATTTTCAACTTTCCTCCCTGGGGTTTTACTCAAATTTCGAGCTGGGGCACTCATTGACTACGGAATTTAATTTCTCATCCAAGGAGTACCCATGTTGCTTACGTTTGATGAATCCTAGTACATGAAAAATGTGATTGCAATCATGTTTTTCATGTAGAAGTTTTTATCGAGAGTATGCAACATGGGTACTCTTTGGATTAGGAATTAAATTTTGCAACCAACGAGTGCTTATGCTCAAAATTTGAGTAAAACCACAGGGAGATAAGATGAAAATATGAGTTGAAAGGTGAATCATCCCCCATGGTTGACGTTGTTGGGGTCCTAATATCGGTTTATAGATTTAGTCCCTCTTTACATTTATTGTCAACCCGGGTTCATCTAGTTATTTCAAGATTATCATGAAAGGTCTATGCAGGTTATAGGTTCCCTACCCAACATTGATCAATTGTGAAATACAAGGTCATTGGCCCAAAATAATTCTAAATCAATCCAGCATAAATTAACAAATCAAATAACAGCAATCTTAAATAACATCAACTATGAGTAAAAACGATCAGGAGTAACAGCGATTCTGAGTAACAACATGTAAATAAACAACAATCATAAAACATTAACGATACCAGTAAAATACATATCTAAACCACATGAACTATATTCCAACAACACCTGATCTAAAGAGTGGGCCCAACTCTTCGATCAGGTTTGTGGCTGAAGATTATATATCACACCAAGTTAACGATATGCTGATACTTATATTAATTCATAAAATATTACAAATTAAGTTTTGTTGTTACAACGTAAAAGAAGATCCTTCAATATCTGATCTGCTCTATATGTGTTATCTCCCTTTTCTCTCTGATTTGTGTATTTTAAATACACAAACAACAAAAGGAAATTTACAACAAACTGATTACAAAATGATTTCCCTTACAATTTAGATTAATTACAGAATCTCAATAATCAATATGAGATCTGAAATATCTTTCCATCATGATTGAGCTGGAACAAGTCGAATATGTTATTGCAATTGGGGCAATTTGAAAAACGGCCACAACAGAAAATATACGAAAATTTCCTTCGAAGAACCTTATGTTTCTTTCAATCCAGACCGAATTTTGGAAAACTGCTCCCTAAAAAACTAATTTGGTTCATTCTGCACAAAACCTGTGTCTCGAATTTTCAAGATTTATCTTCATTTTCCCGAAGCATCCAACGAAAAACTATCACTTTTTATCCCAACGAATTTCCGAGTTGGAATATTTGATTGAGCTGAAGATCAAATCTGCAATCTGGAAGAGATCTTGGAGGCTAAAATCGTGAGTGATGTTATAATAAATTAATAAACCATAATTTGAAAAATCATGCATAATAATCATCAATTTATTAAAAATAAAAGAAGACAAGTATTACTTATCCACAAGAGTATAAGTAATTATGAAATTTAATTATATGATAAATTATGATAAACAATGTGGCAAAAGAACAGTGGTAATGGATGAAATGGATGTTGAGAAGTGATAATAATAATGACAATTAGTGGCCCAACATCTCTCCCAAACTAAACATGTTGCATGTCCTCATGCAATACAATGTCTTTGTACCAACCAAGTTATAATACATTAATCAGAATGCTCACCCCAGCTCATGATATTGATGGAACAAAAAGCTTCTTCCCCAAATGCTTCTTTAAAACAATAGTTGCTCAATTCTAGCAATGTTGGTGAAGATGTAACAATTTGCACATTGACTTTCAACCATATGTATATGAAGTTGTAGCAAAATATGATACAAGTAACAACAAACTTCATTAACCATTTTCTCAAAAACTACAAATCAGATCTTGCAAAAATTTTGCAGGAATATTTCTACTATATTAATACCTCTCCACTCCAAATATTAAAGCTATATGATCCACATATCTTGATATATAAGCAGAATGGTTGTAGGTGACAGTGCATGATTTTTAGAGTCTTACAAACTAGTTTAGCTTGAAAATTTATGGGTTTGTGTATTTTAATAACACCTCTTTGTTGTCCAAAAATCACAAGAATCTAGTTGATAGTTTTAAAGATGTACGCAAATCAATTTATGCATTGTATAAAAATGAAATTGTATGCCTTGAATGAGGAAGAAATGAGAAAACATCCATCATGCATTGCAACTCCTCCCCAAAACTGGGAAATTAGCATGCCCTCATGCTACACTAAAAACAAATTGAGGTGGTTGTTATAATCATTGTTGAAATCTTTGTTTGGTGTATAACAACATGGAATAAGGGAGGTTTTGACAATGAATAAGGATATCGATGGATGATAAAGAGTATTTATGGCATGGTTGTGATAAATAACTTAATAATAAGTACACTCCCCCAAACTAAAAGCTTTTGTTTCTCTGAAAAAATGGGATGTTGTAAAGAACGGGAAATAATGTTTGAAAAATATGAGTGAATAATGCTCAGTGTGTTTTCATGAAATTCTCCTAAAAAATTATAAATCAAAAACTTATGCTATTTTACCTCAAGTTTTACCTCCATAAAATTGTGGAATGTCATGTATGGACTGACATTTTTTGAAGCTAGTGTAGAATGAGTTGATGCTTAAAGTAATGCGGAAGGTGGAATCCATGCAAGCTGAAAGAAAGTAATCAGAAAGTGTAACAGGGTTTCCTTCCCCCAAACTAATTAGTTTCCATGTCATCAAGATTTCTATAACATATCTCATGAGTATCCTAAATCAATAATTAATCACTTCAATTACCTCATTATATATAAAAGTGACATAATCATGTTGTGAATGTCATGAGATAATAATGGACAAGAAGGGAATATAAATGAGGGTAAAAAGGATGAGAAAAATATGTATTCCCTATACCCATAAGCTTTGGTTGTTATGAACACAAAAATTGTGAGAATTGGTTATCTCATTCTTTGCTTCTCAGGGTCTAGCCAATTACCTGGGATTCAAAATCAGAATTAGGCATCTTTATTCTACCCCAAAATAATAGTAATGTTGTTTAGCTATGAATAAATGGAAACTTATTGGGAAAAGCAACTATATTTGGTTAAAGATATGAAACTTGTAGAATAAAGGAATGATAGATTAGATGATACAAAATTTCAAATACCAAATATCCTAAAAGTTTCATCCATCACATGTAAATTTAATATTTATAACCCAATATATAAACCATAACCATCTTCACCTAAGAACTGATTAAATACTACCCCATGAACCACGAGTTATAGCAAACCTTATATATGCAACAATAGGCTTTATCATAAATTAGTTTTAAAAAAACAAGGTAACAAAGTAAATCATAGTATTGAATTAATTTCTATACCATATGCATGGCCACTTCTTCTAGCAGACATCCATAGCCTTGATAGGGATACCTTTTTAATCCATTGAGATGCCACTGTCCCATCTATTAGCAATAAGTACATAGTTACAAAAGCATTTCAATTTACTTGGATGTCTATTGAAGATCGTTGTTTTGGCTTTGTAACTAGTTAATAACAATGTCATTCACGGGAGCTAACAAAAGTGAACAAGTCGTCTCGTGATGAGACCTCTTGTCCTTCATCTTTACGACTGACAACCATCACCCTGGCTTGGTGACTAGTAGTGGTAATGTCACTCTATTAGGACCTATGACCATGGTAGGTCAGCTCATTATGAGACCTCCTATCCTCCAGTTTACTATTTATGTTTAAAATTCAACTATGGTTATTGTTAATCAACAAAATATTACTTAATAGATGGGGTGGCAGGTCAGCTCCTTAAGAACTAGGGATGGTGTAAAACGTTTTGTAGTAACTATTTTCAACTTGGGTAGTTTTTCTTCTCAAAACTAATAACCTTCAAATTATCGTTGATAAATATATTTTTCTTTGTGAAGATTGGGGTTGAGGAACAATTCATTAGATAGTGACGGAAATATTTAAGTACAACTTTGTGGTCATCATAATAAATTTTACAAGATCATGGACTTGACAAATTATGAAAGTTAAAAGTTGGCATGATGAAATCATCTTTGCATAATTATTCCTTAAAAATAAAATTATTTTTATAAATAAACAAAGGTAAATTGACTACCCCATCATTATGTCAAAGAGGACCTAGAACATTAAAATTATTTCCCATTTACGAAGGAGAAAAAAAATTAGAAAGATCTACATGTGTTGAATCAAAAGTGAAAATTGACTAATAATAATAGTTTTGACTAAGGTAACAATGACCATGACTTAGGTGATAATAGTTGTGATAGAGGTAACAACAACTGTGACTAAGGAAACAGCAGGGAAAGGGAAAAAAGGGTGGTGTGACTGGAGTAGCAGCAGGGAGAGGGAAAAAGGGCGTTGTGACTGGAGTAGCAACAAAGAAAGGGAAAAAGGGCGCTACGACTGAAGTAGCAACATGGAAAGGGAAAAAAGGGCGTTGCGACTGGAGCAATAGCGGGGAAAGGGAAAAAGGGAGTTGCGACTGGAGTAGTGGCAGTGAAAAGGGAAAAAGAGTGGTGTGATTGGACTAGCAGCGGGAAAAGAGAAAAAAGGGCACTACGACTGGAGTAACGGTAGGGAAAGGGAAAAAAGGGTGTTGAAACTGGAGTAGCAACAGGAAAAGGGAAAAGGAAGCAGTAGTTATGACTGAGGGAACTACAACTCTGATTTAGGAAACAGCAGGTGTGACTTAGGGAATAACAACTGTGAGTTAGAAAATAGTAGTTGTGACTTAGGGAATAGCAACTGTAACTAAGGTAGAAAAAATTATGATTCAAGATTTATTTATCCAATAGCACCATTGTTGCATGTTACAACCTCGAAACTACCCATTCCATTTTAAGCTTTTACGAATGAAGTATCAAGTATGACTGTGGAAATCCCTCCCAAAAACTAACTCAATGGGTGATCCTAACAAGGTGACATGGAGAAGGATTAGTCATCCAACAGTGATAGTCACTTTAAAAAATAATGAGAAATTAAGAGTGAATCATTCCTGACAAGACTCACCATAAGAGTTTTTGATATGAAATCTGAGGCAACAATATACTTGATAATATTGGAGAATAAAATGATACATGTGGAGCACCAACATGAAACTTAAGAGTTGCCCTCCTTTATTTTGATGAAGGAACAAAAGTTGTGACTTTCAAGTAAATAACACCTGAAACATAAAAACATAAGAGAAATTAGAAAAGAAACAACACTTTATTGAAAGAAAATAAAAAATAACTTAAGTTACAATGGTTGTTGCAGCAATGTTGTTTCCAAAGGGAAAATCAATATATTTCCAAGAACAAAAATCTGTCAATGGTGAATGAATGGGAAAAAAAATGAACTTTCGGAAAAATTCTTTGGCGGAAATGACCTGGACGTTCAAATGGAAATAAATTCTCCATTTCTCATTTATGAATCCATTAAGTAATGAAAAAGTATTCATTTTGTTTTCTCCATGTTGGTGAGAAATAGCGGGAACAATTTTGTAACAAGCTCTTATGATCCAAATTTTCTAGATCGCGGCACCTAGAAAGATTCAAAATCATATGATATTAGATTTCTTAATAGATTCTTGGATGAAATTCTCTTATTCCATTAACATTTCCTTCAAGAATCACTCGTTCATAAATTCACCTCCTTTATTCTCTTGGGAACTACAAAAAAACGAGCATCTACCTGCAATCAAACATGAAATCATGGAAGAAGAAAGGTGATAGGGCTCTCTTAATCCAAGATATATGCAAAAAATAAAAATTAATTACTCTATAAAACAAATCCATAGAAATATAAACAAAGAAAAATTTGTTTGTCACCTGCGGGAGAGCAGTGGTCGACCATACTAACCAACAGTGTTTTAATCATAACTTCTTTCTTTTTCATCTGATTTGATTGATTCCAAAGCCAAATGAAATTGAATTCATATTTATATCTCCAATAGAAATAGATTTTAAAATTTTCATGTGATGATATGTCAAATTTACTTAAAACAACCTCCATAACAAAGTCATTTTCGATTTCCCAACTTAGACCAACAATCCATATTTTGAGCGTAACTCTCTCGTTTAATGATGGATTTAACTGGTTCAAATTAGATATTAAATTAGATTTATTTATATATCTCCAATAGAAACGGGTTTTTAATACAAGAATAATTTCTAGGTCAAATGTACTAAGTAACGGCCAGGAAAAACAGATTTTTAAGAATGTTGATTTACAATACACATCAAGTATTTTGGTCATAACTTTCTCATACGATATCTAAATGGAGTGATTCAAATTTCCTTGTAAACTAGATTCATATAATAATATACCATAGAAACAAGTTTTCAAAATCTAGCCATTTAGGTCCCCAAAAACCACTTGTCCCAACTTTGTTCCTGATTTGCTTACTAGACACCCTGTCAATGTTTTGGTCATAATGTTTTTGTTCCAAATCCAAATTGAGTGATTAAATTTGTATTAGAAAGTATACATAAAGGATTACTTAGGATAGAAACATTTTTCGAAAATATTCCCATTTGGTACCTCAAAACATGATTGTACCAATTGTTTTTCCAGAAATCTCATCAAGCCTACAAGCCATAAGATATGATAATCAAGCCATTTTTCCAAAATAGTGATCAAAATGAATATGAGTGTTTGTAGAAATTCTATTTTTAATATAATACATCTACATACATAAATAAATTCAAATATTTATCACCGATGTTAATTTTCACAACGTGTTGCAAAAGAAATTTATTTATGTATCCCCTTATTTATTCTATTTTCTACACTAACCTACTCTACTTTGAAAAAATAAAATATACTTACGTATAAGAGTATTCCCAATGGAGCCATGTTCGAAATAACGCCTCAAGTATGCACATAACCAAATTAGGAAAGTTCACATTAATAAATACCAGGGTAGAGGAGACCAAGTTCCCTTGAAAAGATGGTGCAAAAAATTGTTGAAGTATGGAGTGATGTTGCAAACAAGTGATGGAGTGAAATCAATCTTCAATATAGCATTTACTTTCTTGATTTCCCATAGTTGTCATATCATGAATTTCTTATTGATATTGATTGGGTCCTGGATTATGTTGATCCTTCCTTCTTCGACCTCTACCACCTGCAAGTTTTGGGGGTCTCCCTCTGCCCCTTGGATTTGTTTCCATGTTCATACAAACTAAGAGACCGCAAATTAAATTTTAAAAAATCAGCACAATCCTAATGCTCAGGTCTTGGTAAAAGGGTTAGTGCAAGCCTCGCCTGATCAAGACGAGAGAGTGGGTACTATGGTCAATACTGGTTATACTTTTGTGCCTTTGATAGCCTCCTCGGAAACGATGCCAAAATGTTGGGATACTAATATCGGTTTATAGATTCAGTCCATGTTTACATTTATTGTCAACCTGTGGTCTGTCTGGTTATTTCAAGGTTATCACGCAAGTTCTATGCAGGTTTTAGGTTCCCTACCTAGCATTGATCAATTAGGAAATACAAGGTCGTTGGCCCAAAATAATTCTAAATCAATCCAGCAAAATTTAACAAATCGAATAACAAAAATCTTAAATAACATCAACTTTGAGTAACAAAAATCATGAGTAACAACATGGAAATAAACATCAATCATAAAACATTAACTATATGAGTAACAGACATACCTAAACCACACAAACTATATTCCAACAACATTTGATCAAAACAGTGGGCCCAACTCTTCAATCAGGGTCAAGGCTGAATATTATAGATCATACCAAGTTAATGACATGACTGTACTTGTATCAATTCATAAAAATATTACAAATGAAGTTTTGATGTTATAGCGTAAAATAAAATCCTTTAATATCTGAGCTGCTTTATATGTATTATCTCCATTTTCTCTCTGATTCGTGTCTTTTAAATACACAAATTACAAATGGAAATTTACAACAAAATTATTACAAAATTATTTCCCTTATAATTTAAATTGATTACAGAATCTCAATAAGAAATATGAGATCTGAAAAATCTTTCCATCATGATTACGCTGGAATAAGTCGAATATGGTATTTCAATTGGGGGAATTTGGAAAACAGCCACAACAGAAAATCTACGAAAATTTCCTTCGAATAACCTTGCTTTTCTCTCGATCCAAACCGAATTTTCAAAAACTGATAGATTGAAAACTAATTTGGTCCGTTCTGCACAAAACCATGTCTCAAGTTTTCAAGATTCATCTTCATTTGCCAGAAATGTCCAATGAAAAACTGTCACTTTTTATCCCAATTAATTTTTGAGTTGGAATATTTGATTATGAGTTGAAGATAAAATTTGCAATCTAAAAGAGATCTTGGAGGATAAAATCGTGAGTGATGTTATAGCAAATTAATAAACCATCATTGGAAAAATCATGCATAATAATCATCAATTTATTAAAAATAAAGGAGAACAAATATTACTTATCGACAAGAGCATAAATAATTATGAAATGGAATTATATGATAAATAATGTTGTAAAAGAACAGTATAAATTGATGAAATGGATGTTGAGAAGTGATAATAATAATGAAAATTAGTTGCCCAACAGACGACATCATCTTGAATCCTATCGGTTCTTATAAAGTTGATGTTGGTTGTACATTTTTGTTTTGAGGCCCATTTTAGACCTCAAAATTTCTCTAATGGCTAGCTCTTGCATAACTTCTCGGGTGGTCCTTCTAGTCGGGTGGTCCTTCTGGTTCCATAACCCACACCCACAACACGGAAACCATGTAAGACCTAAAGTAAATGGGCCAATGTCTCATCCAATCAGTGAATGAACTTGAGACCAATGTTACTACCCTAAATGCAAAAGGCATCATTTGTCTTGATTAGATTAAGAAGTGATAGGGTAAGGATGATGGTGATGGAAATTTAATTAGTGAGGATTTTCTAAGGATAAGCGCATTTATGAGGAAGAAGGTTACAATAATGACCACCCCTTTTCAAATTGTTTCCACAATCTAGTGCCCCACTTACCTAAATTAAACTTGAATATGTTTTATGGGTTGAATTTGATAGCTTGGATTAACTTAATGGAACACCACTTTTCCCTCCAAACCATAAAGGATCTTCTATTGAAACTCCAATTTGTGTTCTATATTTGAATAAGGAAATTTATCAATGGTGACAAATCAGCATAAGAAATCATCTCCAAGGTTCATTACATTGAGGTAGTTTTTGAAAGTCTCATTTTCATGTTTTATCTAGGATATTACATCAAATTTTCATGTTTTATCTAGGATATTACATCAAATATATAGAATGGAAGAACTAAATTGATGTTTTCAAGTGATCGGCCATCGAAACAAAAAAATGAATTGATTACTTTTTTAGTTAATGTTTTAATAATGGTCTTAAGGAGGAAATCAAATCCCAAGTGGAGATGAATCACCTAGCTACCTAGTTGGAGGTCACTTAGCTTTCTTGTTGTGGACAAGTTATGATCTATGTCGAGCAAAATGCAACTTTTCTCCATGTCCATTCTTAAATGTGGTGGCCCCTCAATATATTTCTCCACCTCTCAAGGTCCATAAGTTAACATAGGGTTAAATGGGAAAAGACAAATTCAAGGATCTCTACCATAATGATGAGAAAAACATCATTGTTTTTTGCCAATACAAGACCAAAAACATCATTGTTACTTAACAAGCGATGGAAAAACACATCATCACTTTTACAGTTAAAAATGCAACACATGATTTACAAAACAAGGCCATGACACACTACCACATCTAGGAAAACCATATTTTTCCTAATAAAGAGGACCACCATGAATGTGTTGGATTCAATTGTCGACCAATTGTTCCAACTGGTTCATTGATCCAGGTGGATATCGGTGGCCACCCACCTATTCCATTTGGACCAGCACCATCAATTCTTGCAGCTTTTCACATTCAGCACAACTTACTATTTTTAGCAGGTTTTCGGGTCCTCCACTCTCGGAGCCGTTTTGGGGGCTTAATGATCCAGGTGGATATTGGTGGCCACCCATCTATTCCATTTGAACCCCCATCATCAGTTCTTTCAATTTTCAAGTTGCAGCATAACTTACTATTTTTAGCAGTTTTTCGGGTCCTGAACTTCCGGAGCCGTTTTGAGGCCCTAAACGACGTTTTTTGGGTATCGTTTTTTGGGTATCATCCCGAAAGTTGTAGTCCTCGGATAGATATTTCTAACGAGCTATTGAGCGCATCAAACGGAGATCGGGTGCCAAAGTTACACCCCCGGGAAGTTGAACCACCAATTTACCCAAACGGGCGCCCACAGTTTTGGCGCCTCATCTCCTACGGTTAGGTTTTTGGACGTTTCGGATTCTACATTGTTTCTCAATAATAAATAGGCCCTCGAGCCTCATTGTAACACAGTTCAGAGGTCTGTAGCTATCACATCTCTTCTCAGATATTCGCTACCAGCACCCTAGCTATTTTATTTCCATTATGTTTGTAAGCTTATTGCAGTCATTCTTTTATTAATAAAATGACACATTATTTCCGCTGCATCTCTGTATTTATGGTTATGTGTTTATTCTGTTGCGTTCCTGCATAAATCTGGATCATTCATGCACTGACACTTCGTCCTTAAGGTGATGCTCTGAATGGAGCCTCGAACACGTGGATCTTTGATGACCACTTTGGTTGTAATGGCTACAAAAGGTTTTCTTCCTCCAACCCTTCTTAACCAATTTCTTTCCCTGTTGTGGAGAAGGCTTTTCACGCCTCATCCTCCTTTGTGTTGCCATTCTTTTCCAACACTCTGCAATGACATGGTTACGTAAACCACAAAAATGACAAGTTTTCTTATGCCATGATTTATGTTCATGATTAGCAACATGATTATAATCAAAATGAACTTGTGAATATCGAGACTGATTATACCTTTCCTAGTGGTCTCTGGTGTGATCATGGTGATGAGAGCTTGTCTCAGATATTCTATTGCGACATGCACTTCCTTGGGATGACGGTGAAGTGTTCCCATCATTCGTTTCCCCTGAAAAGTTCAGCAATGTATGTTTTCCTTTGTTGTCATTATGGCGATGAGAGCTTGCCTCAGCCCTCTCTCTGCAATATGTGTTGTCATAAGATGATGGGGAAGTGTTCCCATCATTCTTTTTCCTCAACGGTTACATCAATGTCGTGGGAACTTCTGACACCTTTGAGCATTCTCCTTCAGTGTATCCCAAACCTGCATATCGAGGTCTATGTACAACCTCCAATGGTTGAGTCATGCCTTGGCCATGAATGCCAAGTCCTCCTCCTTTGTAATCCATCTTGGTAAGGAGTCTCATGCCAGTTCCTGTAATGCGGATCTCCACATTTCCAATAGAAATAATAGCATGTGAAGATGAAACTGAAGAATGATCACAATTGTTTACCTCATATGTCAATTTGGAAACAGGTGAAGAGGGCTTCTTTGAGCCTTAGTTATGTCTCACTTCCTCCAAGGCCTCTGTCGTGGCTTGTAGCTGAAGTTTTAATCGTTGTTTCTCCTCCTTCTCTTATCATAGAAGTGCCTTTAATGCATCATGATATGTTTGAAGACTTTCGTCGTTGTGCTTCAATTCTTTCAATGCCTCTGTCGTGGCTTGCAACTGAAGTTGCAATCGTTGCTTCTCCTCCTTCTCTTCCTATAGGAGTGTCTTTAATGCATCATGATATATTTGAAGACTTCCATCGTTGTGCTTCAATTTTTCCAATGCCTCTGTCATGGCTTGCAGTTGAAGTTGCAATCGATGTTTGTCCTCCTTCTCCTCTTGTAGAAGCGTTTTCAACTCAACATTATCTACTGCTTGTTTCTCATAAGCTTCATACAACATTCTCGCTTTCTCAGACACCCTAAGCACGGTCTTGTACATGTTTTTGACATCTTCCATTGTTGCACATTCAATGGTTCACGCTTGCGGTTCACATCAACAAGAAGACCGCTCTAGTACCACTTGATCCGGGTAAATTTCTGCTACCCTTTTAACCAAGACCTTTTGCTTTAGATGATGTGTTAGAATTACACTTTATCAAAAAGCATTAATGAACACATGTAGATATAATCAAGAGGAAAACATGTCAACAATCACACAACAAAAACGTAAGATGTTTAATAACGAAGTACGTCCAGTGTGGACTACATCTCCGGGCCTCGGTGTCTCGATGGTGTTGGCCACTTCATTCAATGTTGTAACTAGTGATGATGTACATGGACATTGTTGACTTGTCATACAAGGAAAATCCTTCAACATGTGTGGAAAAGCCTCTCCATGAGATGTTCTATTACAAGGAACTATCACTCATCACAGACCCTCTATCAGCATGACAACTTCACACATGGGGACAAAGAGTATCCCGTCATCAAGGAAACAAAGGGATATCACAACATAAATCACCATCCATGATAAATACATACCACATCAACACACAAAGATTATGCATATTACATCAAGCAGGAATCAAAAACAGCAAATAAACATAAAGGTTTGGGATCATACATCAAGCAGGAATCGACATGACATAAAGCATCCTACAGCAATAAACAATGAAGTACATGGCAACAACACTTCATATACCTCAACTCTGATGATGGCTGAAGAATAGGTTGCTCAATCACTGGATCTGAATGCACCATCAAAAACGTGGTGTCGAATGGCAAAAAATCAACTGTCCACATGCTGAAATATGACATCGTTATCCCAATCAGGGAAATGGACGAAAATATATGGCTCATATGGAAAATCTAACTGCACCGCTGGATTTGTGTCGCCGAGAGGTGTAGGATCAACTGTAAACTTTCTGAATTCTGACACTGTCGAATATTTGGGTCATAGGGAATCTTTTAGATTCCCCCTAGATTCCTCCAATATGTTGCTCCACCGCTGATTGGAAAATCTGCAACCCAAAACAAGAATCTGATCTCACCATTAAGATCCTTGCGAAATTCTGAGAAGAATGTGTATAAATTTGACCTCATTCCGACTCCGACGAATTTTGGCCTCTAAGGAATTCGGAAGATTCCCTCAAGATTCTCGAAGATTCTCTTCCACTAGGAATCTACAAAACCGCTGCTCAAAAGGAAAATTTGACCTCGCCATTGCATTTCATGTGATTACTGTAAACTTGAATGCATTCTGACAAAAAGAAATTTTACCTCCCAAAGAATCTTTGGGCATTAAAAGAATATTCTTTGTCTCGAACCGTTTGCTATCATTCTGCCTCTTAGAACTGCGTCATGGTTCCATTATACAGAACCCCATTCCATTCTTCATTCTCCATTCTTCGTTCTTTGTTCTGCCTCCTCCGTTTTCCCCACGCAGATTCTGAGTAGCTAGTTAAAGAAGTTCGAGTCGACGGAGTTTACAAGGCCACCCTTAGTGGCGCAATGGTGAGGTCGTTCGGGGGGAGGAGGAGAGGTCGAGGAATCAATTCCTGACCCCTCAACATGGAAATCGTTGGCCCGCATGTTTTTTTTTTGGATTGGGCGCATTTTAAAATGGTTGGTACGTGGTGTATGTTGGTGTATTGTTATAAATATATGTTGGTTGGAGTCGTAATATATGTTGAACGTATGGTTGGTAACCATAACCCCATATATAACCATAACCCCAACAATGTTAACCTCCAAACATATTTTCGTTGGTTTGGGTTATTTATAATGCTTTTCTTTATATGGATTTTTAATTATAAATAGTTATTAAAATAACTATTTTAAAATTTAAATGATTTTGTTATATAGTTATTAAAATAACTATTTAAATGATTTTGTTGGTTTTAATTTAATGATTTTTTTGTCCTTTTGTGCAGGTTGAGGACCAATGGAGGAGCGCCATGTGTCAACGGAAAAGGGGCTTTCCATGTGGGTCCCACGTGCTTACTGGGACTCCATGTGGCATGTTGTGGGCCCCACTTCCCTTGCCTTAACAAAACTTCAAATTGCTCTAACTTTCTTATACAAGCTCGGATTGACGTGTCGTTCGCACTGTTGCAATCAAGATGACAAGCTCTTCAATCTGACGCTGAGTTTTCCATCTTCCTGTCACTTTTAATTTCGAGCTTTCATAAGCTCTCTTTGTCCTATTTGTGTCTCTGGAGCCACCTAGATCAAGGCTTCACGGATGCATATTGGGCAGGCAGTCCATCAGATAGAAAGAGCACATCAGGAGGGATCTTCAGCATAGGATCGACTGTAGTTTCTTGGTACAACAGGAAGCAGCGATCTGTGGCACTCAGTTCAGCCGAGGCAGAGTACATGGCAGTGAGTAAAGCTGCATGTGAGGCCATCTGGATGAGAAAAATCCTGGTTCGTTTGTTTGGTTCTCAGATGGATCCCACTGTGATACGTTGTGATAACAAGAGATGCATTAAACTCTCGGTTAATCTGGTATTCCATGATAGGTCCAAGCACATAGACATCTGGTACCACCATCTCAAAGATTGTGTTCAGAGGCGCATTATGTTACTTCAGTACATTCCCATAGAAGATCAGGATGCAGATATTTTGACGAAGGCGCTCGCCGGGAGAAAATTCGAATACCATAGAGGCAGGATCGGGGTGGCAGATAATCCCTTTCTTATTGAGAGGGAGTGTTGAAGGTCAATAAGAAACTGCAACGCACACATTAGTGTGGGACCACAGGCCCTAGCGATACATTTGTGTGATAGCCAATTTAATTTAATAAATTGGTGCAGTGTCTAATTTAATTATCCCTAATTAAATTGGGCAATAAAATGTAATATTATCTCATAATCACTTGTAATAGTTAATTGAGTGTCATAAACTCAGTTAGCTCATGAATTTCGAGTTGAGGGTGGTTGGTGAGGCATGCAAAGTGATTCTATTAGTTATGTTGTTCGAGTTGCAGTTAGTGCATTAGTTTAATGCATGAGTAATCAGTTAACTCAGTTAGGCGAGTTAAAGTCAGTTGAACTAGTTGTAACTATTTGTTGCACTAGTGAGAGATCAAGTGAATTAAATCATATTTAATCCACAATCAGTGACTGCCATGCAACTGATGATTTACTATTAATAGTTGCATGCATGTCAGTTCTAGTGGAGACCCAGTTGAGACAAAGGTTAAAGGGATGTTAACTATCAGTTGTGTGATTAGTAGGTTGCCCGCATGCAACCAAACATCCATTGGATTGCCCATGATCCTTTGCGCAGTTTTGGAAGGCTAAAATTCCTAAAGAATAGGGATTACATTCCACATGAATTTTGCAAGCAAGGCAGGCCAATTAGAGGCTGAGAATTGGTTAAGTGTTGGTCTATTTTGTCCAGGTCAATGTGAGACAATTGTGAGAGTGCAGGAGACTCTTGTGAGAAGAGTGTATGTAATTGTTTCATGATTCCATGGTGAATATACAATAGAAGATAGAGGGGTTTTGAGCAGTAAGATTTCCTCAGGAAAATATTTGTGTTGTGGTTTGATTTGATTCTTTCTTTGCTTGTTGTGATTGGCGATCGTGTTTATTTTCCCCAATTGATTGTAGAAGGATTCAGTATCTAGATTTAGTACATTGCTTGATCGAATTGAATCCATTGATATACATATGTTTGTATAATTTCTATAGAAATCAATGTCATGCAAGAATTCTTATAAGTTGGGTATCTCATAATTGATATGATGGTGATGTTATTCCCTAATTCTTGATATTGAAACAAAAATATATTTTCAACAACACATTCTATAACGCACAGGGTTAAAGGGTCCTAAAGACAAAGGAGTTACAGGTGTTGTAGTTCTCATCTGCAAGTTTCCAACAACCATATTTAGTCAACTTTATCATGACACTAATGAAGGAGGCTAGACCCCTTAGTTGTACTACTTGATTCCTAGGTACAAGGAGTGATATCCCTAAGTGTTGTTCTTAGTGTTCTATAGGAACAATATGATCAATAGGTTTACATAAGGTTGGTTCCAAGTTCTCTTAGATGACATCTAATATGCCTGAAGGTACATGGAAGAGTGAATCAATAGGAAAACTTTGTTTGACTTGGTACTACTTGAAGGGCTACCATTAGGGGTTACATGGATCTCCAACCAAGTGAATTCCACTTGTATTTCTTGTGTATGCTTCCCAAGCCATAAATTTACATACCAAATGACATATTTTTATTTGAAGGCACTGGAACATGTATGTAACATAATTCTTTTTTTTTAAATAAAGCATGCATTGGCACAAGAGAGAACTCTCATACCACTTGTGGTGTTCCTTGTTAATGGAAAAACAACATTTAAAATATCATAAATTGTTGGGTATGTGTCATATTCTTTCCACAACTAGCTCCATGTGATGTATGTTGTGTTGAGTGCAGTGGGGGGGTCAGAGGGGGGGCGGAAGCCCCTCCCTGTCAGGGGCTTACTGCCGCCCTACATGGGATCTAAGGCAGCACCCCAAGAATTTTTTTTTGTGGACCTAATAATAGTTGGGTGGACCCAAAGATAGTGGGTGGACCTACCCATGGTTTTCACGCATGTTTTTTGGGCACAGTGGTTTTTTCCCATGGTATTCTATAGGTCTGGTCAAGGGAACTAAGGTTATTTTCTAATCCAGGGTTAATGGATTGGAGTTCATGAACGCTTCGTAATGTATATATATGTTTTGTAACATTGAAAGGAATATAATTAAAAATCAATTTGGTTTTCCTGGTTTGGGTTCCAGGAGAAAATATTTGTATATTTTATTATCTCTCCATTGTTTGTATTTATCTTTTAAGAATTTGTTTGCAAGTAATTTTTGTACAAGGTTAAAACCTACATTTGGTATCATAATGTTTCTACTTCAAGGGGACGCCTTTGGTGTTGATGGGTTTTTTGCTCGGTCCTATGGTAGACCCTGTTACAGTGGAAGATTTGTGGGATCGATTCTTGCGGTGAAATAAGATGGAGAATAATGGAAAAATAGAGATTGATAAATTCAATGGACAAAGTTTTGATTTGTGTAAGCTCAAGATGGAGGATCTGTTGGTGGACAAGGATCAGTGGATCATTGTAAATCTACGTATGGCACCAACAAAAAACTAGGAAAAATTAGATCAAAAGATGAAGAGCACAATACGATTGTGTCTCTCAGTTTCAATATTGTTGAATGTATCAAGGGAAGCTACTACAAATGCTTTGTGTGACAAATTAGGTAATTTATATCAATATAAGTCTCTAGTAAACAATTTGTTCCTGAAAAAAAAGTTGTATTACCTGAGGATCAAGGATGGAGACTCGGTGACAGAGCATCTAAACGACTTCAACGCTGTGGTAAGTCAATTGTTATCTATTTATATTAAAATTTCATACCATGATAATTGCATGAGCTTATTGTGTTCTCTACCAGACTCGTGGGATAATTTGGTTATTGCCATAGGTAGCATTACAACTACCTTAAAGTTTGATGAAATAGTCTCATCCTTGTTGATGGACGAGCTGAGACGGAAAAATATGGAGAGCTAGAATGGAGATGCCTTGTCTGTAAGAGGATGATCCCAAAACAGGGACAAAAATAAGTCATCAAGTAGGAGAGCTAAATTTAGATGGAGATTTAAATCTCCAGGAAAATATGTAAAGGTATGTTGTAAATGCGGAAAGGAAGGGCACTACAAAAAGGATTATATATCTAAAGCCCCTAAGAAAGGAAAGGGATTTGATGATGCGCCCTTTGTAGAGGTGAAAACCACCTCAGATGAAGGTAGGGATGTGTACTAGGCCTCTTATTAAAATACACATGTAGATAATGAGGTGTGGTTGATTGACTCAGGTGCATCCTCTCACTTCACTCCCTATAGGGGGTGGTTCTGCAAGTATGAGAAATATGATGGTGGTGATATCTTCCTAGGGGATGATAGGAAGACTATAATCATGAGACATGGAAAATTCAAGATGAAGTTGCAAGGTGGAAGAATTATAACACTTATCGGTGTTCTACATATTTTTGTAAGCAAGATGGATGATGTATTGGAAACCTTTGAGCACTAATGAGAGGGGGGGTAAATAAGTAGTATGACTTATATACGATTTTTACCTTTTATTACTTCACTTACTAAATCACACATACATGCACCAGCAACTCATTAGATTATTCATCCATATAACATATAAGCATCTAAATCATGAACCATGTGAGCAACATAAACAATAATCAACACATCAAAAGCACACCCACACAAGAGACACAGATTTCTGGTGGAAACCCTTCCGGGATAAAAACTACCATTGTTGTTGTTGCTATGCTCTAAATTTCTATTAGACAAGCAATTGGTCTTTTACATAGTGTGTCGACTCCCCCCCCCCCCTCTGAAATCTACTCCATCCTGCTATCGCCAAAAGAATTAGTCGTTGAATATTTGCCCCTCCTCCATCCCAATTACCCGCCACGTATCTCCTCATCACCACTCCCTTACCACCACGTATGTGTCCTGCTCAACCCCGCTCCACTTACCGTCACACTCCCTACCCAACCAATTCCAACCACATGGCCTATAAATTATTTTATCCAACATATACCCTCTAATAACAGTCAAAACCCGAATGGTAGGTCTGTTTCTGTATAAAATGACATTTTCCCCTTCTGGTGGCCCCTCCTGTGAATTGTTTTAAACTGTTCAAAAACCCTATTTTCCACAACGAACCAAATAACTATTGAACCTGCCACCACGATCCAGATCAGTGAAATCAGGACCTGTACATCATTCAGTCACCAAAATTACCTGTCACTAGCTACAAATTATCGAGCCCGACCTCAAGTCGACCAAATTTCTAGGTAATTGCAGAAAACCTCATGTTTTACTTTTCATCATGGCCCCTAAAGGAAAAGCTAAGAAAACTGATGAAAACCCTATGATACCTCCTGCTGTTGATTTGGACCATCTTCCCCTAGTAGATCAGGAGGATAAGATACTTGAAACCAGTTCTGAATTCGACCTTTATGAACTTCACAACTGGTTAAATCAAAATTTCATTGAATAGAGTGATGAATTGGGTTTGTGGGACTCCTTCCTGCCCCAATTCATCTTTCCCCAAATCCATCATTTTCCTGAATTTGTTGCATGGTTCCATTCCAAATATACCGCTAGCCAAAGAGCCATTGTAGCCTAGAATGGTGACATTCTTTTCACCATAACCCCTAAATCAATTAATAAAATGTTGCAATTCCTCGAGTCAATTAATTTAATGTTACAAAGCCCAAACATTGACTCCCTAAAACCTTTCTCTAAAGAACCCCTCATGAATCTTTATAAAAACCTTACTTTTCCTAATAGTGCCAAGATTTTTGAGATTTTCCTTCTTGAGGATGCCCAATTACCTAAGAAGAGTCATCCATATCCATCCTCCATGTTCCCTAAAATGACTAAGAAGATCATCTCTATAGTTTCATGTTTACTGGGCTATCAATCCGATCAGTGGGTTAATAAAGCCATCATGGGTTTTCTGTCAATTTTCTCAAAATATGAAAAGCCCTCAATCATTTTCAACTACAGTGAATTCTTAGCCAATGCCATCCATGAACAATTCCTTAAATTTTCCACTGAAGGAAGTTTTAAATATGCTTCAATTTTAGTGTACTTATTTCTATTTCATAAGGCAAACCGTTTTCAATGTGCATTATAGAAATTTGATAAGCAAGGAAATGCTCAATCTGTTATTCATTGGACTTCCTTCGTAACGGAGAATACTAATGAATTTACTTATAGTGACTATGTTGACCAATTTTTGTAAGTAGCCTCCTGCCCACTGAACAGTGATGTTAAACTAAGAATATGGCCAGAGATAAGGAGATTTTTGCATCTCAGTGAGCAAACTAAAATAGGTGATTGGTACTTGTACTAAAACTATACAAAAATCAAAGTGTATGGGTGTGAATTGCCTCCATACAGGTTACCTAAGTATGTTCCTATGATGATTTTCTCATTAGAATGTATCAGACATATGATCAATATGGATGATCTGAAATTTGTTGCAGCAAAGAAGAAATCTCAGTTTAAAATTAAAACACATGTTGGTCCTCCTATTTTTAACACTAAGGAAGCAGGCAAGGAAGTTGATTCACTTCTAAAACAAATGAATTTTAAAATAAGCTTCACCTAGTCATATGAACCCCTTTGGCATCATCTCAAAGCTTAGAGTAGCGCAGAAAACTACTCTCTATAATCACACTCCAAGGCTTGAAATAGAGAAATTCATGAATCAAGAGCAGTGGGAGGAAAATACCTTACAGGAGGCGGAAGAGCAGGTTATATCTACAACAATTACACAGACTCCAGAAGCAAAAGAGAGACAGGATAAAAGGCCCAGGCAGGATATTTCTCCTTCAGTCACAGAGATTGGAGCAAAATATTTCTTAATCTACAAAAAGAATCAAAAGGCCAGTACAACAACAGATTTCCTGCATGAAGATGATACACGGTCCAATATAGTTTTGATAGGTTCTTGTACTTCTATTTTTCCAAGAACCGAAGATATTTTCAAAGAATCTCTATCCTCCTCGATCTCTCAAGAACCTCTAGACACATCTCAAACAGCAGAGTTGGTTCATAACCAGGCTTAGCCAAACATATTTTCTAAATACAAAGAAATTAAAAAGAAAAATGAGATGCTTAAAGCTACTACTTATACACAGTTTTGGAAACAAACAACAACTTCACAAAATAGACTTCTTTCTACCTTTGACACTAAGAAAGGACAAACGAAGATTGCATTCCTCCAAGCATCAGTTCCTGCTCCCAAAACAACAGATGACTATGTTATCACTCTAGTAATTCTTTAGTTGTGAGATTTTTGGTTTTTAGTTAAGAAAACTAGAGGTAACCACAAACCAACTTTTAAACTCTAGGATCTAGCCTTCCTAGGGTTCAGAGAGGGTTCTCTTTTTAGCTTTGTTTTGATTTATAAAATATTAGGCTAGTTATGATTGTGCAATTTTGTTTTGGTTTGTTTGATTTGGTGGGAAAAATTACTTAATGAGATGGATAGTGGAAAATCTATTTGTCCATTGGGCTGAGGAGTCAAAAATCAAGCAAACAGAACTAGGATCTATTGAGATTCAACAAGATTATGAGCTTAGTGAAAAGAGTCGCCTTCACTAAGTGGGCCCGCAGGCTATTTTTGGCGCAAAGTCTATTTTTAGACTATGTCTATTTTTAGACATGTCGATCATATTCTATGAGTTGTAGGATGCTATTTGTGGATGGTTGGCCAAGTTGGAAAAATAGATGGACTTCTATTTTTAGACATATTGGGCGGAATCTATTTTTAGATTGCCAGTCTAAAAATAGATATGTCGAATATTACTAGCTCTTAATACTATTTGGACTCTAAGCATTATCTTATTCTCTTGGAGCACTTCAGTTAAGTGCATAGATGTGGCACGATAGTTGACAGAAGGAATTACGCTATTCCTAAGGGTTTACTGGAGCTATTTCATGGAGGAATTCAGTTAGAACTCATGTGACAGAGTTTGGTGGAGTTGGAGAAGTAGTTGGTGGAGTTGTATTTAGTTTAACTCAGTTAGACTCAGTTGAGCTAGTTGTATCTAGTCTAACTGATTGATACACTAGTGAGAGTGGATTGAATTAATTAGTTAATTAATTGCCAAATATCGTGTCAATGAAATATGGTTAACCTATAGGTGCATATGGGTTTAGGTGGAGACCGGTGGAGAGATAGGTGAAAGAGCAAGTGTGACTATCAGTTGTGACTATAGTGATGCATTGATTGCATCCAACACTTAGTGGAGATGCCATTGAGGATTGTGCAGTGAAATCTTGGTGAATTCAAGTTCATTCAAAGCCATTCTTCAGCAGGTATTGCGCAGTAGAGGTAAGAAATTTAGCATGAGAGATCGGTTACTTCGTTTGCTAGACAGGACCTAGTGGTGTTATTGTAACGATTATTATCTTAAGAAACTTCGGCATATTGGCTTGGGAATGTTGTGATCTCTATGACATATATTATATACAGATAGTTGGGGTTTTTAGCTTTAGGCTTTCTCGTTAAATCACTGTGTTAATGTGTGTGAATTTTTATGGTTTCATGTGTGCATTGCAATTGATTTAATTTCCGCATGTGATGATCAATGGTGGAATAGATTATGTATTGTGCATGAAGTTAAATAGTGTGTGATCAGGAAAATCTTGGATATATAACACATAAGTTATATAATTTCTACAGGATCAAAGCCAAAAAGTCAAATGTTTTCAGGGCAAGATAGATAACCCTTGAAGATCTTGGAAAGTTGTTTTGTGAGGTGATATGATCGAGATAAAGAGCAATGAAGTGTTCTTTGATCCGGAAAATGGAAGTAGTAGGCAGAGGTCAAACGAAAGATGGAGCAATTAAGGGTTCCCTACTCTGGAAATCAGAAGAAAACATATAAATGACAAACAGTAAAGACATGGTGCTTTTAACAAATCCTGAAGTAATACTCTTGTTCATTCATTCAAATTTAGAACACATAATGGATTGCATGTAACAAAGAAAGATAAACAATGACAAGTAGGAAATACTTCACTTCAATAGCTCATCACATGAATCCTGAAATATGATGCTAGTTGATCTGATCCACTCTGCTACTCGAAATTTGAAACACAAAACCTTTCAAGTCCACAAAAATGACTATAGAAATCTTTAGCAATTTATCCCACAAATATACTTCAAAAGATGAAGTATTTATACATAATTGTTTACAAAATATCCTAGAATGCTTCTAGGCATTATCTAAGGGAAATAAAAATATCTTTACAACAAAAATAGAGACAGTTGCTTAACAAATCAACAAGTTGTCCTATCTATCCAAATAAAATAGAAACTGATTATGGATGAGGTGCAGCTGGCTACCTTGGTCTCCTCCTTGCTGGCTTTAGATATTTCAAGTTGGTTTTGAAATCTGATCTGCTTTATCTTACACTCTTTCACTAATTTTCTTTAATCTATGATACTCTTTTAAACTCGGATATTCTTTAACCACTGTAAAATAAGTTTACTGCTATGATAAAAATTTGTTTTGACTGCAAATCAGCAAACTGCTTTCTATTTTATCTTTCTGCCTTTTTACCTTTCATAGTAAATCTATAACTGACTGCCAAGCTTCCTCTTTTGGAATTTGTATCTTCTTGAGCTTCCTGGAATTCTCATCTGCTTCTATATATCTAGAAAAGGTTGGTTTGATAACAAACAAATGTCTTATCTCATATTGTAAATAAAATAGATCCTCAAAACTTCTGAGTAAGACTTTTCCAGTGGGGATTCCTTGTTCATCTGTTTTGTTGACATGTTCCCTTGCATATTCTCTGATCTTTTTATTGTAGTCTTCTTGAGGTATAAGTTTATCATTGATAACCAAAATGTTAGGCAGACTTATTTGCCTAAAATTTTCAAATTTAACCATGAATTTGGTTACTGTTATGTTCATATTCTCACACTTCTCCTCAAGTTGTTTCATTAGGTTCTTCTTGGTGATAACTTTCCTTATTTCAAGGATAGTTTCAGCCCTATCAGTGATTTCAATCTCTTCTAAATCTTGCTTATTTTTTTTGTTGAGAAACTTTATCAGTTCTAAAGCTTGCTCGGGTTTGTTGCCTAGCTCTTCTTTAGTCTTCTTGATTTCTGCTAGTGCAGCTGTTAACAAATCTTTTTGTTCAAAGATTACCTGAATTGAAGGCCACACATCATTGATGGCTTTAATGACTTTGTTCCATAAATAGTTCTTCACATATGAAATTGGTTCTTTTAAAGTTAAGTCCTTTTGAAGCTTCTTCAATTCTTCATTTAATCTAATAGCATTTTGCTCATGAGTTTTGGCATTAATTTGAGCCAACTTCTTTTGATCTTCAAGATTTTCAATCATTTGTTTCAATCTATTAATTTCACTTGTCTGAAGTGACATTTCTTCCATGGCCTTTACCAGTTTGTTGGCCTCATTTGTAGAGTGAGTCGCTGTTGTAGATGACTCTGTAGCTAATGTTGTGGATGATGTCACTAGCACTGCAGTAGCCAGTGGAACTTTAGGTGCCAACTCTTCTACTAGAGTTGATGGCACAGCTGTAGTAACCATAGGGATGCCTATAGGTGTTTCCTGTGCTTTTACTGTTTCTTTTTCCTGGACAAGATTGTCCCTCTGAATCTCCATTTCTTTTATTTGTGCTGTAAGCTGAAATATTATGTTCATCATATCATCTTTCTCATTCTGTCCTTCTATAAGTTATTCGGCCTGAGGATGTTCACTTGAAGGAAGTTTAAGATGTTTCCTTAAAGTTGCAATGTCCTCTTTCTTTTTCTTTATTAATTGTTCTGATGTCTTGGCATTTGCAGGGTCATATCCAACCTGCAAGACAAATTCTTCTAAAAATTTGATTATGAGATCTTTAGCATACAAAGATGCTTTGTCCAATTTCATTTGATCCTTCATATTTGTGATGGTGTTCTGAAGTTTCTGAACACTCATGGATTTAGTTGTAACAGTAAAATACAGCATCTCTGAACTCTATTTGTGAAACTCTATTTGGTCAAGTGCATGTATGTTTTCTGTTGGCACTTCTATATCAATCTTTTTATAATCTGCAACTGACTTTGGAGTCTTCACTGTAGGCTATAATACTGACATGATCAACTTTTTATTTGAGTAATCAAAAGCAAATAAAAATCTGTTTTGAATACTAGGTGTTTTCTTGAGATATTGAGAGTAAATTTCATTTTTAATCTCTTCATTCTTTGACTTTATCTGTTTGTACTTTTCCCTGATATCTAGATCATTTTCCTCTACTGTCTGTGAGGAGGAAGCTTCCATATTTTGTTGTTTTTCTATCATTTGTGCATTTGAATTATCAACTCGTTCTTCATTCTGATTCTCAGTAACTGGCTCATTAGTGATGATTGTGGCAGGCTCTATATTTATTACTGAGATATCTGCATCTTCTACCTCAATGGTCACTTTTTCTTTACCCACTGAATTTAACTTAAGCCTTTTATTGTATCTTAACTTGAACTTAGTTTCAGTGGTGGTTTGAGCAACATAAGTACCTTCTTCTCTTACTCTCTTGGTGGCTTTCTATGTTTGATCTGCAGTCTATAAAGTGTGACTAGTATCACTTTTCTTTACTGCATCTACTAAAGTATTCTCTATCCACTCAGTATGATTGGCATTTTTCTCTATCTCTGGTTTTTTCTCATGAATGAAGGGCGTTAGCTTACACTTAACCCTCATTTTACTTAAAATTCCTTGGGGATCATAATTCCAGGAAAAAATCTCCTCAAATCTGTATTCCAATAATTGTTTAGTTGCTTCTGTATCTGCATCTCTATGATTGCAAATGAATGGTCCTACTTGATTCTTCAATTTAAACTATGTTTCTTCTTTGTTGCTAGGAAATTGATAGAATCAGAGTTTAATATTTGTCTAATATACTCCAAGGCAAAAACCCTCATTGATACAAATTTGGGTAGCTTGTAGGGTAACAAATTGGATCCAAACACTCTAATCTCAGTATGTTTTTCATCTAAGTACCAATCACCAGTCTTGGTTTGCTCTAACAACTGTAAAATCTTCTTCATCTCATCATTTATTCTTGGTTGCTTAGTATTTGTTAACATTTTGATCAATGGATGGATGAAGAAATCTGAAAACTCTGCATATGTGAACTCTGTGGACTCTTTCCTGATCAAAGAGGTCCATAAAATAACTGAAAGAGGATTTCCTTCTATATCAAGCTTTTGAAGGGTTAATGGAAAATTATTTGCTTGAAAATACAAGAACATGTGGAATAGGAAGGATGTATATCTAAACACTCCTTCAGTTGGCAACTTCATCAATTGGTCATGGATATTGTCTACAATATACCCAGCATAATCAAAGATAACAGATGGAGGTTGACCTGGTGTGAAAGTGGAAAGGAAACCTAAAATGGACTCATCTGTATGTTCATCAGTGAAATACCCTAGAATAAATGAAAGTATAGAAATGATATGTCTTGAACCTTCTGGGAACTTTGAGGAATAATATGGGGGATTGATTTGAGGAATTTCTACATGCATGGACATGAATATTTGGAATATTTGGAATCTCTAAGGAAAATCAAGGCCAATGTACAACTTGGTAAGGGCCTCTATGGACAAAGGGACTGCTTGAGGATCAAGCTGGAGCTGTGGCATTTGGTTAATGGACTCAAAGTAATGGTAAAAACTACTTCTTTGTTGGCATTGACTATTACTCTTTGCCCAGGCATATAGAAATGATGGCATAACCTAATGACTTTTGGGCATGAATGAGTAACTGAAACAACATATTTGGGTAAATGTGATTCCCAAATTTGTACTTATTCAACATTATCTAAAGATTTTTCAAAGCTCTAGTTATGAAGTTCCAACAAATTGAATTCTAAAATAGGGTCTGTTATCTTATAGTCAACCTCTGTTAATGGAATGTGCTCAATTTCTACAACAGCAGGTTGTAGAGGGTTTATAATAATAGCAGTTTTGGAAGATGAAGTTGGAGTAGTTTTAGACATTCTGAGACTTTTTGGACTACAAAACTCTGTTTTGAAGCTTTTCTGGCTACTTCTGCAAGATAAACAGTTTGTAGAAGTATTTTTTACTCTGACAGGGATTTCTTTGATGAAAATAGGCAAAATATGGTCTTTCCTTGGATTTTTCCTTTCAATTTTGGACTCTCAATAAGATTTACAGACTTTTAATGGTTTAGAAACAAGAAACAGGGATTTCTTGGGTGTGTTAGCCATCAGTAAATTTTTGACTGAGCAAATGATGGCTAAAAATAAGTCCCAAGCCTTCAAGAGATTGTTTTCATGAAAAAATGCTCATCCTTGAAGTCTTCCTGTGTTGTTTGAACTTTGCAAGTAATCTTCACTATTGTTTCACTATAAATAAACCAAGTTACAATTGTTGCCCCCTGCAAGATTGTTCCCTAAATAACTTCCTCTTTCATCATTTCATTCACTCATTATTAACCCTTTTACCCTCCGTGTCCCTCTGAAAAATCCCCTTTCTCCCTTCGTTTTCCCTTCAAAACTTATAAGTTCCCTATATCAGTTTTGAAACCCTCCTTTCCCCCCTATCGGAACCTCTAAAAAGCCTAAAAACCCAACGTTTTGGGCTAAAAATCCATTTTTCAAACAAATAGGACTAAAGTGCCTTTCAGCTTAGCCCTAGCCCCCACATTCTTCTTGGAACCACGCGCTATGACCAAGCGCTTAAGGCCTCATCACATCGGCTTCTCTCGTTACAAACCCGCTCTTTCTTTATAAATTTTTCCCGATGCGATAGGCCCCTTTTTCCCTTTGGCTCCGATTCTGTGGTCTCCCATAAGACCGTGCCATTTTCCTCAACAGTTGAGCCCCCGCCTTATCACTTTGCGAAGTAATCCCAACCATTGATCTTTAAAGATCAACGGCTTCCGCGCCTCCTTCCCTACCTTTCCCCTATCCAAATCTTGTCATCTATTCACCCCAGCCGAACAATCTGCTTCGTCGATCTATATGATCTAACGGTCCACATTGAACTCAATAACCCGACTCCCTTGGGACCTACCTCCCACCCCATAAAGCACTTGTACACTCGCGCGCTGCCACTTGTCTTCCACCATAACCCCTGCTCGTGCACCTTTCATATCGCGCTCATTCCGCATCGTTGGATCTGGAGCCTCCGATCCAACGATTGTGGCGGCATATCGCAAAATCTTTGCGCCAGAGGTTTAACACATAAAAATTTTGCGAAATCGACGATATCGAAAAGGACAGGTGTCGACTGATGTATGGAATTGCACTCCCTCCGACTAATACCGCTTACCCCCCAAATGTCACGCGAAAACCGATGTCGGTTTTCCAAAACCACCCTTCCTCATTTTCGCGCCATAATTCAAATTTTAACCGGGTTAGCTGTTTCTGCTAGGGTTTCTCCCTCCGTCGTTGCATTCCATCCATCCTCAAGCATTTCTGCCGCCTCCATTAAACCTCTGAAATGCAGTTTACCATATCCACAGGGTTTCTTAACGATTTGTTGTGTTTTTTGCAGGGTTTAATGGTGGTTGTTCTAAGAATTTCCAGAGTCACAGTCAAGTAACATTTTCGGCCCAGAGTGACGATTCTGTGGCTTTTATCAAAGAAGAAAGGGAACTGCGGGTTTGAAATCCAAGTTTAAATCAATTAGATCACAATCCAAGGTTTAACAGAAACCCTCCAATAGCAGAAAGCCACCTGTATAAACAAATAACAACAAAGTGTATCAACGATAAAGGGATTAATGCCTAAGATTAAATATCAGAAAGCTAATCCACAGAATAAAGTGATCAAGACAGTGTTAAAGAATGAAGACCCGAATATGAAAACAGAGAGCCTAATCAGGCATAAACACAAATATTAAAGTAAATCAGTGTTTTAAAGGAAATGAAAGAAGACAAAACAATAAAGGACACCTCAGTGCCACCTCAGAGGGGCTAATTGAATCCCTAGCTACTCAAATGCCACCTGCAGATCTATTTTTACAAAATAATGCACAATGAATGCATAGTCAGATATCTTTTGCCAAAAACAGCTCAGAATTTATGATCAGTTTGCCAAGGCCCCCCAAAGTCAACAATAATAAATAAGGATGATGAAACTTAATGTAAAATCATTAAAACAGAGATGAGCATTCGAAATTTTCTCCCTTATGCCTCCCAAAGGTCAAGGCACCATTACTTTGTATTAATTGAACTAATAAACCCTTCCTACACTCCACCTCCTCATTCTTCTATAAATACTGTTGTAGAAGACATTATAGAGGTTGGTCTCTAGATATCTGTTGCATGTAAATAGCTTTTTGAAGTTGTTGTAGCTCTGTTTGTAAGTGAAGACACATAAGCTGAGATGAGAAGTTTGAAGTTGTAGAGGCCTATTGGACTTGAAGATTGTAACAGGTTTGAACATCAAATACAAATAGTTGATTTATGGGATCCTGGTCTATGTCAATGGTGATGTGTTTCTCACTATGAATTGTTATTTACTTTTTGTTTCCATTCTGTCCACTTTTCTCTGATAAAGAACAGCAAATATAGATTAGGATTTACTCCTGAAGCACCCTAAATCTCACTGAAAATATTTATCCTTTATGTTTTATGCTGATTGTTTATTCAAAGATGATTCAATAATGTATAACCAGTGAAGTGTTGGTGAACCCATATTTCCTGAGTACAACTTGAGATATTGTCTTTGAATGTGCTTGATGAGTCTGCTAATTAAAGATTGAGCTAGGGAAGTCTATGGTTAGCCCTGTCCTCTAGTTTCTTCTCCAACAGTGGCTTTCAAAAGTTCCCTAAGAGTATGCCAAAAGCAGGATAGGTTCAAAGTCCTTACCTGATCTTAGGCTATTCTTTGTTTATCTTAAATTTTGTCTTGAAAACTCTGCTAATTAAAGTTGAACTAGGGAAGTCTATGGTTAGCCCTGTCCTCTAGTTTCATCTCCAACAGTGGTTTTGAAAAGTTCCCTTAAGAATATGCTGAAAGCAGGCTAAGTTAAAAGTATTTACTTGATCTTAAGCTATTCCATGTTTTTTAATGTTTTCTCTTGAAAGTATATCAAAAGCAGGCTAGTTTAAAAGTACTTACCTAATCTTAGATTACTTTGCGTCTTTCCTTAAGTGCATGCCAAAAGCAGGATAGTTTCAGAGTACTTACTTGATCTTAGGCTGTTCTTTGTTTCTTCATCTGTTTGATTTCCCTCATTTCACTTTTTAATGTTTCATTCCAGAATATCAACTTAAAGAGATCCTTTGACATAGATGACTTGCCCCATGGACCACTCTTGAACCTTGTTGTTTCAATTAAACCCTCTTATGACTCCATAGCCCAATGGATTGATGCTGCTCCTTGCCTATCTTATTCGTTGAACCATTCTTTCACCTACTTTCACCTTCACCCTTCATAAAGACTTCCTTCATCTTCATAATATCCTTGCCCAACCAAAACAAACAAAAACCCTTGTTCTTCATAACTAGCCTAATATCATATCTAAAAACCTTAAAGATCATATCTTTGAACTTCTACATAGAGAGATCCCTCTCTGAATCTAGGATGGCTAGGTCCTCAGATTCCAAAGCGGTTTTGATGTAGGCTCTGTAGTGTTTGTACTTGCCAATCTTGCAAACTACGGAGACCCCAACATACTGGCGACCATACTGGGGACATCTAAGTAAAATCCTTAAAACTAAATACTCAATTTTCAGTACAGAATGAATATCTTTCTTCAAGCACTACCAAGCATGTTGGTAATCATGATAGGACTTGTTTGAAATAGTGACAATCTAAGAACTTCTTAGGATTCTCACAGACCCTTATCAAACCTTGGATAAACCATCTGGTAAGCCACAGAGTAAACTCTGTTTGTCTTATCACCATAGCTAAGTGTTGAAACATATTTAGGACACTCTCATAACCCACAGGACTGTAAAAACTCAAAAAACCCAAAAATATTTCAGATTGGTATTCAAACCTATTAATGGTGGTGGACCATAAAACATTTTACCTCCAAAGGAGCTAAAAATTTCCACCTGGTGACTCCACTGGCCTCCAGAAGGCCTATTACCCTTCCAGTCTTTCTAGACTCCTTTGGGAATGCATTGAGCAAACCCAATCATACTGTTGGTGGACAATAAAATTTAAATCATCCACCTGACGACTCCACAACTCTCAGAAGACCAAAATGACTCCACTGGTAGAAGACCCTGAACTAATTGACAAGATACAGTGACCTCTTTTCTGATTTACAAACATGAATTCAAATGTAGACCCAGAAGCCAAACTACTGGTCATGATGGAAAATATGATGTACATGCTTGGAAAGAGAATGGATAGGTACGAGGCTAATTTAAATATTGATGATCTAGAGCAATCTATGCCTTTAATTATCAAACACAAGCTCAACCACTACAAGACCTAGACAATGAGCAAGGTATGTATGATGAGCAAGACTACAGAGGAAACAATGAAGAAAGTTGTCAAGAAAGTCTTGACTGCATACCTCTATCTTATATAGCACTGTTAAGAGAACTTCATGACCAAAATGTAAATATTAAAAGCAGTGCTTTGAAGAAACCGTAAGCCACTTAGAAAACACCGAACCTGAAATAGAAGATAAATCAACACGAATAGGGACTCTCCCTATGTGTTATAACTCATTTCGGATTTTAAGAGGAGAATGGCATCCTGATAACGTAGAAGAAACAACTCATGAACCTTGTATTCAAATTGAGCATCATAACAATCATGAGGAGTTGTTTAAAACAGAAGTAGATCAGGAAATAGTAGAAAATCCTCTAGGTTTCCCTTCAAGCACAAGTCTTGATTCACTAAAAGAGGCTCAAGAAGACATCCAGCCTCAAAACCAGTCAACACAAGGTAAAGAGGATTGTTGCACTTCTATCTATGCTGAAAGAGAAATCTCTCCTTTGACGGAAGAAGAAATTGATCAAATACTAAACAAGCAGCTACCCTCCAAATCTTCATTTGAACAAGATAATCATCAACATAGTGCCTATCCCATAGAACAACTCAATGGCACTCGAGGTAAAGAGGAGAATAAGGAAATTAATGATAAAACTGAAACTAGTCCTCTTTGGAGTATGAATTTTGATGGGTCATGTAGTAAAACTAATACAGGTGCAGGAATATGGCTTTACAATACAGAAAACAATCATTCTGAAGCCTATTCATACAAATTGAATTTTCAATGCACAAATAACATTGTAGAGTATGAGGCACTACTTTTAGGGCTGCACTTATTGAAGAACTTGGGAGCCCAGAGGATAACAATTCATGGAAATGCAGAATTGGTGATTAGGCAAGTGAATGAAGAATGCATGGTTAAACATCCCAGACTTAGAGCCTATAAGGATGATGCCATGGATTTGATAAAATCATTTGAAGAGTTTCAACTTACCCTTGTTCCTAAAAACCAAAATACTCTTGCTAGTGGATTAGCCCTTGTTGCTAGTACATGTCTGAGACCTTGTGAAAACAAGCAATACACTATTCAAGAAAAATTCAGACCAGCTCTCCCAAACAACCAAAAGTACTGGCAAGTTTTTGGGGAAGAAAAACAAATAGAAGACTGTCATGTTGAGGACATATCATCTTTTCAAGAGAAACCTTCTCCCATTGCTGATATCAACATGTCATCCAAAGAACCTGAGTTTACATCAGAAGCAAGCATAGATTTAGAGAAAGAAGAGATTTCACTGCTTGTTGATTTGAAGGAGAAGGATGATGATGCTTCCAAGGAACATACTGAAGATGCAGCCCTCAAAACTCCATATGAACAAAACACTTCTACTCATCTATTTACTGAACCTTGCTATCCCGAAACAGACAATAAACTTGTAGATCAGATTAAAGAAAAACAAACTAATAACCCAATATGTTTAATTGGTGAGAATGTTTATGCTAATGATTTTCCAATGTTTAATCAGCGTGATGATGATAAGCTTCCAGCAGAAACTAATCATGCAGGGCAACCAATAGTGGATTGGTGTCATAAACTTCACTATCATCAGCTTGAAAATAGTAATCAACCAATCTAGTCCATCAGAAACAGCGTTCACATAATTGGGAATCGATAGTCTTTTAGCTCAAAAGAGGAAGAGGAAAACAAAGAAGAAATTCTTGAGCATGATGAATATAAAGAACCTTCTCCTGAAAAAGTTGAAGTAATCAAAGAGAGCCATGCTCAAGAATGTAATGACCTCTTCACTGGGTTATGTCCTTCAAATCAAAACATACCAGGACTACAAGAGGACAGCACTGCCAAATATGATGAGTCCTCCAGTTCAGATAATAATGAAGATAAGGAAGATTTTCTTTCTCAAAAGAATCTTTTTCTTGATCCAGTGGAAGAAAAGATAATCATGGTTGAAAAATATCTTCCTAATATTCATAACCAGGCTTTATTTCATGATCCCTATGCTCATTTCTTGAATATATTTCAAGAAGGAATAAATATTGTCAGAAGCAGTATATTTCCAAAAGTCAGAAAAAATTTTAACACTGCTGCCAAGAAACAAGTAAGTTGGGAGTGGCCCTATCTGTCCAGTATGCTCAAGGAGATGAGCAAAGGCCAGTCATGGAACCATCTGATTGACTGGATGTACTGGAAAAGAGAGTTTGTCAGCTAAACTTGTAAATATTTCAGAATTAGAATAGGTTAGACAGGAAAGCAATAAAGCTCAGCCTAAGAGCATTTAGTTAGTTTCTTGTCTTTTGCTTTGAATTTGAAATAGAGAAAAATACAAAAAAAAATACAAAAAAGAAAAAGAGGGCATATAAAAAACAAGAAGGTTATAGCCCCATACCAAAAAAGAGAAATTCCGAAAGTGTGCAAGCTTAAATGCCACTACCAAAAACAACACTGTTATTTTAGTCATACAGTCTAATCATGACTAAGGTAGATTTAAATTTTTGCTAATAGATTAGTGAAGAATATTTGCCAAACTGCTAAATCTTGGCTTATCAAATAGGATAAAAGACAAAGGTTCAAATAAACTGAAAAATTGAATCTGTTAGATTGATGAAAACTGGTTCTAATATGCTCAAAATATGAACCAAGACAAAAGAGAAGAACAGCTCAAAAATATTAAATCCAGAGTTGAAATGAAGAAGGAAAGGTGACTCTAAAAGCTCAAAATTTGAGTCACAAAGGGATGAAGGATATTTTAAAATTTTCAGATCTTAAGCCTTCACAATTTTGTTTTAAATTCCTGAAAAATAAATTCTGTGTGCAGATTGTCTTTATGCCATGGACCCACAGCAAATCAGACAGCCTAATCCTGGTTTGCCAGTGTTTTTCAATTTCTATTTTAGAAGATAGAGAACAAAAATTTGTCAGACAATCTAATCCTGGCAGATAAATAGTTTAGGTAGAGAATTTATGAGTTCAACAATCTAATCTGAACTCATGGAAGAAATGAGGGAAGACTTAGATTAGTTTTTCCTGTTTTCAAAAAGAATAAAATGTTGATGTTTAAAGGTCTGCAAGTCCAAATGCACTTTTTTGAAGAAAAAATATTAGGAAGTACGCTGAGTAGGTAGTTGTTTGGGAGATAACTCGGTTTGATATAAATGTTGATCATCTTTCAAAACTGCATAATCAAAGAAGAAAAGGTGGTTAAATGGATGAAGGCACAGGTCTACATCCCAGAGATCAAATTCTGAAGATTATTGACACCTCCAAGGAGCTGTCATCCCCAAGTGGAGCCACTGTTAGCCATCAATAAATTTTTGACTGAGCAAATGATGGCTAAAAATAAGTCCTAAGCCTTCAAGAGATTGTTTTCATGAAAAACTGCTCATCCTTGAAGTCTTCCTGTGTTGTTTGAACTTTGCAAGTAATCTTCACTGTTGTTTCACTATAAATAAACCAATTTAGAACTGTTTCCCCCTGCAAGATTGTTCCCTAAATAACCTCCTCTTTCATCATCTCATTCACTCATTATTAACCCTTTTACCCTCCATCTCCCTCTGAAAAATCCCCTTTCTCCCTTCGTTTTTCCCTTCAAAACTTACAAGTTCCCTATATCAATTTTGAAACCCTCCTTTCCCCCCTATCAGAACCTCTAAAAAGCCTAAAAACCCAACGTTTTGGGCTAAAAATCCATTTTTCAAACAAATAGGACTAAAGCGCTTTTCAGCTTAGCCCTAGCCCCCACATTCTTCTTGGAACCACGCACTTAAGGCCTCATCACATCGGCTTCTCTTGTTACAAACCCACTCTTTCTTTATAATTTTTTCCTGATGCAATAGGCCCCTTTTTCCCTTTGGCTCTGGTTCTGTGGTCTCCCATAAGACCGTGCCATTTTCCCTAACCCTTGAGCCCTCGCCTTATCACTTTGTGAAATAATCCCAGCCATTGATCTTTAAATATCAACGGCTTCCGCGCCTCCTTCCCTACCTTTCCCCTATCCAAATCTTGTCATCTATTCACCCCATCCGAATAATCTCCTTCGTCGATCTATATGATCTAACGGTCCGCATTGAACCCGATAACCCGACCCCCTTGGGACCTACCTCCCACCCCATAAAGCACTTGTCCCACTCACGCGCTGCCACTTGTCTTCCACCATAACCCTCACTCGCGCACCTTTCATATCGCGCTCATTCCGCATCGTTGGATCTGGAGCCTCTGATCCAACGGTTGTGGCAGCGTATCGTAAAATATTTGCGCCAAAGGTTTAACACATAAAAATTTTGCGAAATCGGCGGTATCGAAAAATACAGGTGTCAACTGATGTATGGAATCGCACTCCCTCCAACTAATACCGCTTACCCCCCAAATGTCATGTAAAAACCGCTGTCGGTTTTCCAAAACCACCCTTCCTCATTTTCGCGCCATAATTCAAATTTTACCCTAGTTAATTGTTTCTGCCAAGGTTTCTCCCTCCGCCGTTGCATTCCATCCATCCTCAAGCATTTCCACCGCCTCCATTAAACCTCTGAAATGCAGTTTACCATATCCGCAGGGTTTCTTAACGATTTGTTGTGTTTTTTGCAGGGTTTAATGGTGGTTGTTCTGAGAATTTCCACAGTCATAGTCAAGTAACATTTTCGACCTAGAGTGACGATTCTGTGGCTTTTATCAAAGAAGAAAGGGAACTGCGGGTTTGAAATCCAAGTTTAGATCAATTGGATCACGATCCAGGGTTTAACAGAAACCCTCCAATAGCAGAAAGCCACCTGTATAAACAAAGAACAACAAAGTGTATCAACAATAAAGAATCAACGATAAAGGGATTAATGCCTAAGATTAAATATCAGAAATCTAATCCACATAATAAAGTGATCAAGACAGTGTTAAAGAATGAAGACCCGAAGATGAAAACAGAGAGCCTAATCAGGCATAACACAAATATTAAAGTAAATCAGTGTTTTAAAGGAAATGAAAGAAGACAAAACAATAAAGGACACCTCAATGCCACCTCAGAGGGGCTAATTGAATCCCTAGCTACTCAAATGCCACCTGCAAATCTATTTTTACAAAAGAATGCACAATGAATGCACAGTCAGAGATCTTTTGCCAAAACAGCTCAGAATTTATGATCAGTCTGCCAAGGCCCCCCAAAGTCAACAATAATAACTAAGGATGATGAAACTTAATGTAAAATCATTAAAACAGAGATGAGCACTCGAAATTTTCTCCCTTAGGCCTCCCAAAGGTCAAGGCACCATTACTCTGTATTAATTGAACTAATAAACCCTTCCTACACTCCACCTCCTCATTCTTCTATAAATACTGCTGTAGAAAACATTATAGAGGTTGGTCTCTAGATATCTGTTGCATGTAAATAGCTTTTTGATGTTGTTGTAGCTCTGTTTGTAAGTGAAGACACATAAGTTGAGATGAGAAGTTTGAAGTTGTAGAGGCCTATTGGACTTGAAGATTGTAATTGGTTTGAACATCAAATACAAATCGCTGATTTATGGGATCCTGGTCTATGTCAATGGTGATGTGTTTCTCACTATGAATTGTTATTTACTTTTTGTTTCCATTCTGTCCACTTTTCTCTGATAAAGAACAGCAAATATAGATTAGGATTTACTCCTGAAGTACCCTAAATCTCATTGAAAATCTTTATCCTTTATGTTTTCTGTTGATTGTTTATTCAAAGATGATTCGATAGAGTATAACCAGTGAAGTGTTGGTGAGCCCATATTTCCTTAGTACAACTTGAGATATTGTCTTTGAATGTGCTTGATGAGTCTGCTAATTAAAGATTGAGCTAGGGAAGTCTATGGTTAGCCCTGTCCTCTAGTTTCTTCTCCAACAGTTGCTTTGAAAAGTTCCCTAAGAGTATGCCAAAAGCAGGATAGGTTCAAAGTCCTTACTTGATCTTAGGCTATTCTTTTTTTATCTTAAATGTTGTCTTGAAAAGTATGCTAATTAAAGTTGAATTAGGGAAGTCTATGGTTAGCTTTGTCCTCTAGTTTCATCTCCAACAGTTGCTTTGAAAAGTTCCCTTAAGAATATGCTGAAAGCAGGCTAAGTTAAAAGTCTTTACTTGATCTTAAGATATTCCATGTTTTTTAATGTTTTCTCTTGAAAGTATATCAAAAGCAGGCTAGTTTAAAAGTACTTACCTCATCTTAGATTACTTTGCGTCTTTCCTTAAGTGCATGCCAAAAGCAGGATAGTTTCAAAGTACTTACTTGATCTTAGGTTGTTCTTTGTTTCTTCATTTGTTTGATTTCCCTCATTTCACTTTTTAATGTTTCATTCCATAATATCAACTTAAAGAAATCCTTTGACATAGATGACTTGCCCCATGGACCACTCTTGAACCTTGTTGTTTCAATTAAACCCTCTTATAACTCCATAGCCCAATGGATTGATGCTGCTCCTTGCCTATCTTATTAGCTGAACCATTCTTTCACCTACTTTCACCTTCACCCTTCATAAAGACTTCTTTCATCTTCATAATATCCTTGCCCAACCAAAACAAACAAAAACCCTTGTTCTTCATAACTAGCCTTATATCATATCTAAAAACCTTAAAGATCATATCTTTGAACTTCTACATAGAGAGATCCCTCTCTGAATCTAGGATGGCTAGGTCCTCAGATTCCAAAGCGGTTTTGATGTAGGCTCTGCAGCGTTTGTACTTGCCAATCTAGCAAACTACAGAGACCCCAACAGGGTGTTTTCAATGAGTAATTGGGCTAAAAGCCCTTTGAGATTAGGCACAGAAGTTTAGGCTACCTTAAGAGGGTTTCTGGGCTCAATTTGGAGTTTAAAACAATGCGCAGCATAAACAGGGTTTTTTTTTTTTTTAATTAACAAGGTTTGGCCTGTTTTTTGGATCTTTTAATAAGTTTCTTAGGATAAGTTTAAACTATGAGTGGAATTTTTCTTTTAAAAGGTCCTTTAAAACTGATAACAGGCTCGAATTCTGGAGGACTACCTGTTATGCATAGGTACAGGGCTTTGAAGAAGTCTAGGTGGTTTTTTGAACGGATTGAATGATGTCTTTCTGATCTCTGAAGCAATTCAAAGCTCCTTGGCAATCTTCAAATAGGTAAAGGCGGAAATTTGCAGGTTCTTGGCACGAAAACGGTGGAAAATGCTTCTTCTCTGTGAGTCTGAAAGGCAGATATAGTCAATAAGCACTAAAAGGGATAAATGATGCATTTTCAAGGTTTTTTAGGCAAATTAGGTTTAATTGGCGCTTGCAATAAAAGGCGGTCAAGTCAAGCAATGGCGATTTTCGGGCTCAAAGGGTATAAAACTCGAGTGGTTATCGCGTTCGTTTTAGGTGGTAAGCAATTTTGGATGAAACGAACGTGATCCAGTAAGAAAGAACCACGTGGAGGAGGGAGAAAATCTGAATACCAGCCATTTCACGTAGAAATGAGATGGTGGATATCGCGCAACTTTATTTGCGATATGGATTTTCCATCGTTGGATTAGGGAGTTCGATTGCGAACGGTTGAGATCTAATGTGGAAGTTGCATCTGGATTGGAGTGGGGCCGGGGTGTATTAACGCAACGGGGACAAGTTTATACTATGCAAATATATATTTACAACGTTTAAAACTTTATATTATATGATGGCGAAGGGGTATAGTCATATATGCTTTTTAATTAAAACATTAACAAATGTTCCAATTACGGGTGTGGGTTTTATTATATACTATTTAAACATTTTGATAAATGTTGAAACCCATAGGGGCGGGCGGGGTATTTTGTTTTATTGATAAGTTTAAACCAATGGGATAAGGGCGGGTTTTAATTCATCACGTGGGATATTTAAACATTGGTTTAAAACTTAAATATTGGGTTTGTGGGTTATTTAAAATAAAAGGTTTTAATACTGTACGGGAGGGTGTAGTTTAGGGAGTTAATAAATATAGTTAGAAGTTAATATAAAAAAGGGATAATGCATATAATGAACAATATACATATTTTAATACTAAGTAAAGCGTAAATTAAAGCATAGCTTGTCTTTGTTGTATTTTTTCACACTTTAACTTAGGATAAATGCATTTTATGGGTTTTTGAATGATTTTTGAAAGGAAATGAAATTAGTTATTTAAGGTTTTACTTTTACTAAGTAAAAAATGGGTTTTTTCTTAGGAAAAAGAGATTATGATTATAGAAGAAGGATAAACGCTGATGAATGTGGGTTTTATGTAGGGAATTCAATATTTTTAACCAATCAGTCATCGAGCCTTGGGTCTGGTCCCAACAGAAGTCAGAGAAATGCTCCGAGCCTTTTTAACTGATAGTTTAAAGTACTGAATAACTCTAGGGGAGGGGAAATTAGTGATTTTTTCCCGATGATGCTTTATTACATGCTTACACCACTGCTTTTTATCTACCCATCATTATTTCTAGCATTTTTTACTTCATTTTCATGGGTGCATTTAGGCTTGCAACCCTAAATCAATTTTTCTTTCAAAGCATAAATCTATCTAAGTCTAGCCTTATATAATCCGAGGGCTCAAATTAAATTGTTGAGCTCCTCATTTATTCTCTATTTTATCTACTGATTTGTCAAGTTTACACTGTTTGACATATCTTTATTCTCTATCTAAAACATGAAATTCAAAGCATAAAAAGTTAAAATTAAGTTGTTTAACTGATCATGGATTATGGCATTTATTGACAATCTGCACATAATCATTATTCTTGCATTAAAGTAAATAGTAGTGGAATTTTGACTTGCTCACTTTCAGGTCTTATTTTTTTCTCTTTTTCCTTTTTGGGGTCTATTTTTCGAAGTCCTTTGATCATTATTTTAGGACTTTTACCCTCTTTTCATTTTTTTATTTATTTTTCATTTCTCAAAATATGGGGAAACAACTTACAGAAAGCAAGGTATGTACATATTTACAAGACTATCAAAGTCAATTCAAAAATTATGAATCCCCCTAACAAAATATAAGAAGTCTGTCTTTTCCTTTGACACTGATCAAATTCATCCCATTAATCAAATGGACCTGCAAAAAAAACAGGTGAAATGTTGTATTCAACCTTGACCAATAAGGCAATGACAGCTTCAAAATTGAAAGCTTCAGTGACTAACATCTAGTCTCAATTAAAGCTTGAGAAGATATCCTCTTTGGCCAAAGACACAAAGATTAAATCATTGGAGGATTTAGTGATAAAATTAGGATATGATCCTAAAGATGTAAAGGTTGCAAAAGAAATTATTAAGAGAAAGAATGCAGATATTGCAGCATTGAGGAAGCAGCGGAAGCTTCCACCCATTGAAGATCTACAAGAGAAATAAGTTGGACACTTAGAGCAAGATAAAGAAGACAAGTTCAAGATTATCATTGAACAAAATGTCCAAATTAAACAGATAAAGGTTGAGATGGATAAATTGTTAAAAGAAAAGGAATGGTTCTCTCAACTAGCAGTTATTCCACTCACAACAATTCCTATTGCAGGCACAATTCCCATTGCAGGTACATCAACAACATAAGCATCCACTTCAGCAGCCATCACAACAAGGGTATATCCCAAAGATGCATCAGCAGAATTGATCAAGGCTATGGAAGACATGTCCATCAAAGGGCAAGAAATTGAAAAACTGAAAGCTCTGCTTAAAACCCTTCAAGAACAGAAATTAAAGATTGATAATTCATATGTTGCAAAGCTTCAAAAAAGTCACAGATTAACACAGAGGATTGAACATCTAGAGAATGATTCTCTTATGGCTCAAACCATTTACACAGGCTAAGGAGACTACATGGATTGAAATAAATGAAGAAATCGTTGAAATATGGGCTTCTATTAAGATATTTGTTTAGTAGGAGGATCTAGTATAGAAATCAAAGGAGATTGTTGCAAAGGTAAAGGACAATTTGGGACAAATGACAGGTGAAGCAAATACATTGATAGAAGTCCTAAATTTAAAAACTAAGGATGAGTTAGAAGAATTTGAGATCACAAACAGAATAGAAACCATCATTGAAGTTAAAAGCGTCCTTACCAAAAATACTTTAATGTTCCAATTGGAGAATAAATTCCACAACTTGGAGGCCAGCATCCAGAATTTTCACAGAAAACTTGACTTGCTGCATCAAAAGGTGCTACCGGGGCTAAAAGGATTTGGAGATAAGTTGGTTAAACTAGAGGATTATCAGCGAAGGTTGTGCACCATAGCCAAGTACAAATCAAATTTTTCCACTATCAAAGAAACAATTACAGGAAAAGCCTTCATGGAAGGTTTGGAATTCGACTTTCTCATTAGACATGAACTAAAACATTTGTTCCTAGTCAAACCGAATTTTCAGAAATATATCGAGGTGGATGAAACTTACAGAAATTTGGCTAAAGTTTCTATCCTAGATGAAGATAGATGTGATAAGTTATGTAGAAATCTAGAGTAAAAGGCAGTTTCATATCTTCAGCAACAAAGTTTTTAGGTCGAGTCATCCCCAGTAACCCTCGAAGATAGTGCCAGCAGTTTCAACAGTTTTTGTTATCATATATTTCTGTACTATTTTTGTATAAATAGTTTTAATATATTTTGAAATAAATCTTGATATTTTAAATCAAGATATTTTGTAAAAGATTGTATAAATACTTCATAATACGAAGTATTATGGGTTGGAACTTTTATGAAGAAAGAAGTATTTTGATGTAAAGTTGTTCACTGAGCTAAAGGTGATCATTTTCAAAAATACAGAAAGTTGTTCCAGGATTCATGTGTCAGAGGATTTGGTGATGTTTTCCTTCATGTGATTGTTATTTCTTTGTTTTTTCCATAAGTTATTCTTATTTTGTATTGTTTAAAGAAAATTAGGGGTTGGATTTGTTTAATTACACTTTGCTCTGACTTATAAAAAATATCTATGTTTTCCAACTGAAATTAAATATAGAATTCATTTTTAAATGCTCTATGTTTAATTGAATCTGAATCTTTTCTTTCAATTTACTCCACAAAGCTCCAAAGATCCAATAGTCTGCCTACCTTTCCCTGCTACACTTCATCTGTTATTTTTGCACTTGATTTACTTGAGGTTTTATGAATCCATTGCCCAATGGTCGTTCCTTGCATTTTCAACCAAACCTTTCAAAAATTAACCTCTAAACTCAATAACTAGCCTAATACCTTTAATCAACAAATCTAAATCATAAAGAGATATCCCTCTCTGAAGCTGGAAGGGCTGAATTCCAACTTCCAAAGTGATTTTGTGGTTACCTCTGGGCTTCTCTCACAGCCTTGGGAAATTACAAATGATAACATAGTTGCGACATACTAGGGAAAGAACTCGAATACATCAAATTTAAAATCAAATTTTCCCTGGTAACATTTATTTTTATGCTTAAAGCGATTTCAAAGTGTGTGGCTGAGAAATAGATCTTCTTAAGGTTGTTTTCCACTTAAAGTTGTACATATTTTACATTTGTAAATATACTATTGTAGATCTAGCTCCCAAAAGGACATATACCAGATCCAGATCCTAATCCTCCTAAAATTGTTGAAGATCCTAAAAAGTTGTTAAGGAAGAGAAATCCTACAAAAACTCAAGCTAGTAGTACCTCCTTATCAAGAACAAATTCTTAAACAAAATTTCTTGTGACAATTGAAGATATAGACTTTGACTTACAATTTGAGAATAGTGTTTTAAGATCTAAATCAGAGATTTTTATACCTGAAACTGTTTTGGGTGAAGCCCATTTAAAACCTTTTCGTAAATTCCAAAATACACATGCTTCACAATTGACAAAGACACTTTAGAGCAATTTGAAAAGCTTCAAGATCTGGTTAGAATATTAAACAGGATAACTGAAGGTGTTGATCAACACTCTTCTGTAAAAAGGTTGTTTATGATGGTTCCTCACACATTAATATGCTTCCTCGTTTCCCTCATCTCCTTAACTCAGATATTAGAGTTCCTTGCAATCACACAACACCACTTAATTGCATAATATATAAAGCATCTTGGTGAAATTAAATTATAAGAATCTCACTAAAATTAAATTGTATGTTGTATTTTTTATGTTGTAATTTAAAGTGAATTTTGATATTTATATAAAATATTATATTAGTTCTTCACTGTGTAGATAATACAAAATTATAATAAAAATACAAATTGACAATAAACATATATGAATAGAAGAAATATAAAAATTTGAATACAACAAGAAAAATATCATCCAAATACAAAATTATTATAAAATACAAATTGACAATTAATCTATATATATATATATATATATATATATATATATATATATATATATATATATATATATATTAAAATACAAGAAAAATATCATCCTTGCACATTTACTTTGAAACCTTTTATAATTATGTTTTATAATTTATTAATATTTTATATATTTTGTTTCTACAACTATACATTTTGCATAAATCTTTATTTTTTTAAGCTATAAACCATATTTTTGTTTTTATTAAATGTAAGCGAGTCTATTAAATATAAAATGTTTTTTTAATCATTATTATAATGTATTTTTATATTATTTTTATATTTGATATGATTGTTATAGTTTATAATTTGGATTTTTTTCATTAGTATTAATATTTTATTTTTTTAATTATTTATATATTTAAAATATGTTTTATTTTTTATTTATTATAATAATAAAAAATTGTATTATAATAAAATTATTCATTTATTTTATTTTAATTTTTTATTTATTATAATAATAAAAAATTGTATTATAATAAAATTATTCATATAGTTTATATATATATATATATATATATATATATATATATATATATATATATATATATATATATTAAAAAAAATTAATAGTGTAATTTACTTTCTAAAAGATAAATTAGAGTAAATTTTATTTTTACAAAATGTAAATTATAGATTACAATGAGCAAATGCACTTCGAAACACTTCTAATCAATTTTTATAATTTATTGATATTTTATATATTATGTTTTTCAAATATATATTTTACATTATTTTTTAATATATAATTTATATTTTTGTTTTCATTAAATGTAAGTTAATATATTATATTTCTACGGCGAGGGGTTTCTGCGGTTCTGCGGTAAACCTTTTCAAACTTTTTCACACCTCCTTCTGCGACATAATTACATTATTGTGGTGTGGTTCTGTGAATCTGCGGCGAGGGGTTTCACATCTCTTCTGCGGCGAGTGCAGTATCGAGGGGTTTCGTTTATGATATCTTTTGAAGTGAAGCGGTAACTAATCCATAAGTGGAGAGGTATTTTCGCATCTCTTCTGCGGCGTTTCACATCTCTTTTGTGGTGAGGGGTTCCGCATCTCTTCTGCGGCGAGTGCAGTATCGAGGGGTTTCGCATATCTTCTACGATTCTGTGGTAATCTAGTTCGAGCCTGGGGCGAGTGCAGTAAACGGGTCTCGCATTTCTTACCGGCAAACTAACATATGGTTCTGCGGTAAATTAGTTCGGGGTCTGCAGTAGAAGCTTCTCAACAAACATAAAATTTCGCAGTAGCGTTGACGAGTTCTGAAGATTGGAACCTTATCGAATCTTCATCAAAATATCTCTCATGGCCAAAACATAATTCTTGGCAGTATAATTCTAGGGTTTCCATAGGTTTGATTTTGGAAGATACAGTAAAGTGTTGTCTAAACCTTCGCTCTCTTCTCTTCATCGAATGGGTTTCGCATCTCTTCCACAGGGTTCAATAGCATCTCTTCTGTAGTATGGCTCCCAGCTTCGCAAAGATCATTGTCGACCTAGTTCCGTCCGCCTCTGAGAGTCAAGCTCCTGCCCATATTGTCAGTGAAGCCCCATCTCCCACTATGCAGGTGGTCAAGGCCTCACTAGATGAGGCCTTGAAGTTTTCTAAAAGTGCCTTAATCTGTCGGTTTAATGGCTTTTGGCCGCCGCTGACAACTTTCCACAGTTGGATCTCGAAGATATGGAAGCCTCTCATTTCTGATGAAATTAATATCTACGCCTGTGCTAAGGGTTTCTTTATAGTAGATTTTGAAAACTCTGAAAGCAGAGAATGCATTTTAGATTCCGGCCCTTGGTTTTGAGAAAAATCGGGCCTATTCATGAAACTATGGAACCCATCATTCGATCCCTCAACAACAGTCATAACCTCAGCACCAGTTTGGGTCAAATTGCCAAACCTACCTTTGCATCTCTGGAATCTCTCTTTGCTAAAAGCCATTGGAAATGCAATTGGGAAATTTTACTGTAGGTGCCCAGAAACAGAGGAATATGTCAGAACCACCTATGCACGCATCTTTGTAGAAATGGACTTCAGCGCCGGATTCCCAGCGGAAACAATCCTAACAAGCAAAGACTATATCGAACCAGAAACTCGACTATGAAAGTGTCCTCTTCAGATGTCGATCCTGCTTTCAGACAAGCCATCTAGCCAAAAATTGCCCAAAAGTCTCCCAAAAAAATTATGCTAGAAAGAATCACCATAGATCTACATGGTGGGAAGGAGCACAAAAGGAACATTACACTGTCATCAAGGAAGAATACTCTCCAGAAAAATATGAATCGCAAGAAATCAAGCAAGAATGAAACAACCCTCAGGACAAGCAGGGGGAAAGCCTCGCCCAACAACAAAAAAATGAACTCGACAGCTCCTCAAACATCAACAATTATGACAATTTGAATACCGCGCAAAAGAAATCTTCATTTAGCAGCAAAGCAGATCTCCCAGATCCCAAACATAAGACACCAGTGTCCCAAGGATCAGAACAGATGAAGGAGTTGCAAGATAAAGGAAGTTGGAAGACCGTAAAGAAGAAAAAGAAAGCTACAACAGCAATCTCGCCAAGAAAGACGAGAAGCCAGACAATTAAGAATTAAGAAAATAAGGTCCGATAGGCCAAATTTTAGTCTCAATGGACGTTAACCATCATCATCATCATCATATCAAATGGATTTTTAAATTATTATAATAATATAATTTTATAATAGAATGATTGTTATGATTTATAATTTGGATTTTTTTCACGTATTAATATTTTATTTTTCAAATAAAATATGTATTTAAAATAGTTATTATTGATTTTTAATTTATTATAATACAAATGTTATATGGTTCATTTTAATTAAAATACATATTTTAAATTATTAATATTAAAAAAGTAGTGGAGCATGCATTTTATTTTTTTAATAAGCTAAAGTACATTTTATTTTTAGAAAATGTCAATTATAATTTAAAATACATTTTATTTTTAGAAAATGTCAATTATAATTTAAAAGACAATGTGAAAATGTCAATTATAATTTAAAATACATTTTATTTTTAGAAAATGTCAATAATAATTTAAAAGACAATGTGCAACTTCTTGTCTAGTGGCCCTAATTATAATGTTAAAAAAATGAATGTCCAAATACATTCATTCTTTATTACATTACATTAAAATTGTTAAAATTTTATAGGAGATCATATAAAATCATTAAAAAATTCAATAGTTTTATAAAAATATCACAAAAAAATATACAATTTGCATATTAGCGACTATTAAAAATCACAAAGATTTTTAAAAATCACAAAGATTTCTAAAATATAAGATAAATTTCTATTATTAAAAATTTATCTATTTTCCAATATAGCAAATCACAATTTCAAAGTTGCGAAAACTTAAAAATAACATATGAAACCTTATCATGCTCACTATATAATGATGTATTACATAGATATAAATTGTCTATATATGTGTGTATATTATATTATGTTTTTAACATAATTGATAGATATTATGATTTTAATATATTTGATAAAGGTTTATGAGAGTTGGTTATGTTTCATTCTTGTTAATTATGGCTGCTTATATTCAAGTGTGGAAAATCTTAAATATAATTTTATTTTATTTTTTAATTAAAACATTATAATTTAATTACATAATATATAAAGAAATTGGAATTTCAATGAAATGAAATCTGGTATGTTGTATTTTAAAGTGAATTTTGATAAAATTATAATTTAATTAATTTAAAAAAAAAACATTAAAATTATATTATTATGAAACTTTTAATATATATAAATAAAAAAACCTATTTACACGAAATATATATGAATAAAAACCTATTTACACTAAATATATATAAATAAAAGAAATAAAAACCTATTTACACTAAATATATGAATAAAAGAAACATGAAATATGAAACTTTAAATATGAATAAGAAATTAACATCCATTGTATATTCACTTTGAAACATTTTATAACTATATTTTCTAATTTATTAATATTTTATTTTTAAATATATTTTTTATTTTTATTTATTTTTTAATATATAATTTTTATTTTTGTTTTTACCTCAAGATAATTTAGGGTATATAAAATAACTATGTTTTCTAATTTATTAATATTTCATTTTTCAAATATATATTTTATTTTTTTTATTTTTTAATATATATTTTTTATTTTTATTTTTATTTTTCCAGAATGTAACTTAGTATATTCTATATATCAAGTGTTTTTTTTAAATTATTTTGATGATGTATATTTATATTGGTATCTGAAATTGTTTTTTAAATTGTTATTATAGTACATTTTTACATTAGTATTTTTTTTAATTATTATAATATATTTTTAAATTAGTATCATTGTTATAGTTTGATTTTTTTTTATTAGTATTGCTATTTAATTTTTCAACATTATTATATATTTAAAATAATTATCACTCAATTTTAATTTATTATAATAAAAAAAAAACTATAAATAATGTAATATTTTTTTTTAATAATAAGTTAATGAGGTAAAATCTTGATTTCTGTTATTTAAACTAGTTTTTTTACTATAAATATAAATTCAACACCCTAAAAAACTCCCAAGACACTTCCATGGTGCAAGTTACCCATCAACTTTATGTTTTCAGTAAATTATTGCCAGATTTTAAAGAAATTGGACGGAAAAATCCGCCGAAAAAGCCTTCAAAAAATCACACTAAAAACAACTCCCATTTTTTCAATAGACAATGTGCACTTCTTGACTACTGGCCCAATTATGATGTTGATGTTAAAATGACGAATGTACAAAAACATTTATTCAACATAAAAACATGCTTATGTTGAAAACTTTACTATTTTATTTTAAATATTGTAACATATTTGATAAAGGTTTATGAGAGTTGATTATGTTTATTTTTGTTAATTATGGCTTCTTTTATTCAAGTCAAAGTGTGGAAAATTTTAAATATAATTTTATTTTATTTTTTTAATTAAAACATTATAATTTAATTATATAATATATAAAGAAATTAGAATTTCAATTAAATGAAATTAAAATTTAGAATTTTAATGAAATGAAATCATTTGTATTCTGTATTTTATTTAAAGTGAAGGTTGATAAATTTATAATTTAATTTGACTTCTCAAAAACATTAAAAATATATAAAAATTAATCAATTAAAAAATTAAAAACCTATTTACACTATATATATATATATATATATTTACCAATAAAAAAAATATGAAATTTTACAAAAAAAAAAAAAAATATATATATATATATAAAACCTATTTCACTAAATATATATGAATAAAATCCTATTTACAAAATAAAAGAAATATGAATAAGAAATTAACAACCATTTTATATTCACTTTGAAACGCATTTTATAACTATGCCTTCTAATTTATTAATATTTTATTTTTCAAATAGATATTTTATTTTTATTTTACTTTTAATATATAATTTTTATTTTTAACGAAAGTAAGTGAGTGTATATAAAATAACTATGTTTCTAATTTATTAATATTTTATTTTTCAAATATATATTTTATTTTATTTTATTTTATAATTTATTAATATTTTATTTTTCAAATATATATTTTATTTTATTTTATTTTATTTAAAATAGTATAGTTTAAATTTTTTATTACTATTAATATTTCATTTTTCAACATTTTTAATGTTTAAAATCATTATAACTCATTTTTAATTTATCATGATAAAATAAAAAATTAAAAAAATTAAAAAAAAATATATGAATAATGTAATTTATTTTTTTTATTAACAAGTTGAAGTACATTTTGTCAATAGACAATGTGCAACTCTTGTGTTGTCTAGTGGCCCAATTATGATGTTAAAATGATAAATGTACAAAAACATTCATTCAACATGTCTTTGTATATTGGTAAAATTTACTATTTCTCAACATGAATGTAGAGAAATTTACTATTTTACTTTAAATATTGATAAAAATTTATGAGAGATCCTATAAAATTATTAGAAATTTCAATATTTTTACAAAAATTGTACAATTTGTATATTGGAGACTATTAAGAATCACAAAAGTTTCTAAAATATAAGATAAATTTCCATTGCTAAAATTTTCCCTATTCTCCATCGTAGCAAATCACAATTTCATAGTTGTGAAACCTAAATGAAATTATTAAAATTAATCGTAGCAAATCACAATTTCATAGTTGTGAAACCTAAATGAAATTATTAAAATTAAGAAATTGCATATTTCCGTACAATCCTTGTGCGGGTGCAGACGTGCGGTCTCCACACTTCCTTATCTCTGCACATAACTCCTTTCCCGCACATCTTTCTATTGTTCAGGGGACACGTCTCCACACTTCCTTGTCTCCGCACATAACTCATTTCCCGCACATCTTTCTTTTGTTTAGGGACATTTAACCTCCTGTTATATTCTTTAGAATATATATAATTGCACTAGTTTATATTTATGTAATCGACTTCTTCTGGCCATTGATCACATCAGATCATTGATGCTAGTTTATATAAATATAATCAGCTTCTTCTGGCCATTGATCACATCAAACCATTGATGCTAGTTTATATAATTGCGCTAATTTAGAGTTTTTGTAACCAGCTCATCAGAGCATTGATCACATCTTCACCCTTCACGCAGTGATTGAGGAGGCACAACACCGCTCTTCGAAAGTCTATTGTTTCGTAGATTTTCATAAAGCTTTAAACTTTGTTCTGAGGGAAACCTTATCCAAAGACTCAAAGATGACATCTAGGTAACCCTATTGACAGTTATTATGCGCCTATATGAGTATGTCCTTAGTCGTCTTCACGCAACGCATGGGATATCTGATTTCATCTGAAGCACTATTGGGGTTAAACAGGGTTGTCCATTGTCCCTTACCCTGTTTGGGATCTATATTGATGAGTTGTAGGCATTTCTACACGAGCATATCCAGGATACCGATGGTTGCCTTCTTCACCAGGTTTTGATATATATTATACTCTTTGTTGAGGACGGGGTCCTCCTCTCCTCATCCCCAGAAGGTTACAGAGGCAATTGGACGCCTTAGCTCTATTTTGTGATCTTCGACAATTGATGGTCAACCTGGGTAAAACCTAGGTTATGATCTTCAATGGGGTGAAGAAAACCTCGAACCTTCACTTCCTATTTAGAGGGGAGGAGATTGAGATCACCAACACGTATACTTACTTAGGGGTGCAATTATCCAGTCCCAACTTCTGTTTGCGACTAGTGCTTCAGCCTCGGATCAACAAAGGATATGGATCCTTAGCCCTTCTCGAGAGAGAGTGCTTTCAACATCACTTCCAGGATATCTCGTCCAAGATAAGCCTCATGTACACCTTGATCCATCCCACTGTTCTATGTGGCTCAAAGAATTGGGGACCATCTTTAGTTGAGTCAAATTGGGCTTCAGCTGAGAGAGTCCATATTCTTCTTCTTCGTCGCATCATTAGATGCCAATAAACAGTATCGCAACACATCATCCTTGCAGAGTTTGGAGCATCACTTTCGGCTTGAGACGGTCTTCATATTGGTTTCATTCTTGCATCATGTTTGGGACTTTGTAGACTCTAGATCGATATCTTTACTTGACATATTTCTCTTCTGAGACTATTTCCTGTTCTACTCCCTCGAGTTAGGCTAGATGTTGGTTTACAGGAGTTTCAGATCTCTTAGAGACAATGGGCATTCAGTTGGATTGTCTCCCTCCTTTCTAATATGCCTTAGATGCTCCTGGTCACCTTTTACCTACCTACTTAATTTTTGGATGCTCTGTCTACTACGAGATCAAAGGAAGGTTCCATTACTTGTTCAAAGATTCTCAAACCCTCGCCAACTTTTTCAGGTATCCCAATCACAGATGTTTGGTCCTATATATGCAGGAGGCTCTCAAGTTCCAAGCGCATATTCTTTAGCCTACCATTAGACCAAACCCCACATAGAGGATCACGACATTTTTTAGGGTACTACCTTTAGTCAGGGACACCAAAACACCGATTGATACCAATACATATCCAGACTCTAGATCAATGAAGATATGTGGGACCTCACCCAGCCACACAAGATCTTAGCAGCAGACTCGTCTCAGATCCGTTCCTAGGAGACGGTGTTCGAAAACATCCTAGGGTTAAGATTACAGGACAAATTGCTCAAACTCCCACAAGGATGCAAACAACATTTGTAGAAGAAAACTGGATTTACTTGGTTACAAATACTAGGGTGATTAGTTCACGGCAAACCCTAGACTTCTCGAGACGCAAGGGTTTGAATGAAATCGGCATCCTAAAACATCCTAGGGTTCAGATTACTGGACAAATTGCTCAAATTCTTGAACAAAAACCCTACACTTGACATTAACGGTTAGTTGTGGAACCAATGATCTTTTTTTTGCAGTTGTGTTGAACTGTTGTGGTTTGGAACCTAGAATCTGATAAAAATGATCGAAACTTTGTTTTCAAATGTAGTGATCTAAGTAAATTCCCGCACTAGGTTTTCCACACTTTTTTTCTTCAAACAATAGTTAATTAATACAAATACAGGTAGTGTATTCTTTAGTGCACTGTGCCAAAATACAATAAACTAAACAGAAGAATGTATGAACTCCAAACTCAAGCCAATCAGTACAATAGGCCCAATAGTCCATACAACAATATGGCACAATGTTATTAATATACATACACAACTTGGTCCACGTTCGATGGAGACGGATAGAACCAAATTTGCAATGAAGCGATACCCTAACAAGAGGTTCCTAGAGAATTCTCGCATGTTCAATAATTCAGGAATATCTTCACATCCCATAAATTTCAGACTACATAGAGATTCGGTAGTCTTCCTTAGAACTCGCACTTCTTGTTACAAAACATAGTAGATCTTGTTACAAAGCTCACACTTACTTACCCGTCTTAAGACCAGTCTGTCACGGAATAACTACTCCACTGCATTTTGTCACAGCAGGTATACTTTGTTAATTTTTGCAACTAGAGTCAAATTCCACTTTCAACAACTGATATGGTTGAGATTTTAATTGCATTAAATTCTTCTTTTCGAGGTGACCAAAATCGACCTATAGATCGCCCTAATTGGTTAAGAAAAAGTTAAATTATGAATTATTTTATTTATTAATGAAATGGAATGGGTTGGCCTCAACACATGTGGATTTGGTCAAAGCCCCCAGCGGTCCCTCACAAAAGTTATAAATAAGAAGTGACCACAAGCTCATTTTCACACATTCACTCATGAGATTATCCTCTTGCACTCTTTGTCTTGGATCGTCTTTTTTTGTTTTGGTTCGCACAGTTTCGACAGAAGAAGCTCACGCAGGGTTTGGAATCACAGGCGAGAGGCTTGCTCTGATCTAGGGCTTTTGGGCCATATCCGTCGGCACTGAACTAGTGAAATCGGGCCAGAGCCGCGGGCACTGAACTAGTGAAATCGGGGCAGAGCATGGCAAGGTAGTGGCCAAGCTGCCATAGCTATGAGCAGAGTGTGACAAGGTCGAGACCAGAGTTCAAGGACTAGAACAGGTTGATCAAGAGCAGAGCCACGAGCACAGTGTGTCCCTCCAGCGGCCAGGGGCGCTTTAGCTGCGGGCACAATGTGTTGAGTTCACGGCTAAGGGTTTTTCTAAGCAGATATGGGTTAGGTCATCTTTAGTTGCTTACGCAGTGCTTCCAAACATCAGTCACTCAGTCACAAAATTGTGTGATCAGTGTTTGATATCATCCTGGATTCAGATCTAGGATTTGGCAGTTGATATCACTTGGCCTCAGTGATCTATTGGATCCAGGTTTCTTGTTGTTGTAGATCTGTAGATATGTAGATTTAATCTATTTGTTTTCGTTGCATATGTATTGGGCTCATTGTACTCTCTGCTAAAAACTTTTTATGACGATCTATTGAAGAAGAAGATTGAAAGGGTTTCCCCCTTGTGGGGTTTTTCCCTGGTCTTTGACCAATTTGTTGTCTCTTATGGTTGTGGTGTTGTCTTCTTTATCATTACATGTATTTCTCTATCTTCAGTTACAGTTTATGATTAATTACACTGTTATAATTGGATGCATTGTTTATGAAGAAGTGATTTGGGCTAAAGTAATTGATACAACATAGAACAATCTGAAAAGTTAACATGAAATAATCGCTGACAACAATGACGTGCTGGAATAAAATCAGGGAAGGATATTCGAGCCTCCATAAAATGCCTCTGCTTCTATCAAGAAAAAATACAAGAAAGGCAAGTCCAAAGCAAAGCAAATTATAGCTAATGGTTTACAAGATCATTTACTTGCAAATGTTGGGAATTTAAGAAAGTTTAAAGACATGTATGACAAGATCGCTGGCGTGTGTGAAATCAACAATTTGAATGAGATTATCACCTTGAAAGATCAACTCATGGAAATGAAGATGAACAAAGGTGACACTGTTTAGTCATACATTATGAGGATCTCTCGTCTTAGAGATCGACTGCAGAGGGTTGGAGAGAATGTGCTTGCCAGATAGCTAGTTGTCGCGACTCTTAGAGGTTTCCCTCCTATTTGGGAAACCTTAATTACTACAATCAGCAACAGCAACGTTCTCCTATCATTTGATGAAATTGTTAGAAAGCTTACCAGCAACATTCTCCCGTCATTTGATGAAATTGTTAGAAAGCTTACTCAAGAAGAATCAAGAATGATAGCAAGTGGAAGAATTCAAAAACATGAAGAGGGAGAGCCTATTGTATATATCGCCCATAACAAAAGGAAGAGGTCAAAAGAAGGCCCTTCTAGAAGACCTCCTCCTCAAAGCTCAAAAGGAAGGAATGACATATCACTATTCCCACATTGAATGTTATAACAGCCACAATAAAGGTCATTATGCACGTGATTGTCCCGAGAAGATAAAGAGGCCACGATACAACACCAAAACCAACAACAATGATAAAAGAAGAGACAATCAAAGGAACAACCATGACAAAAGACATGAATAGAAAAGAGATTCTTCAAGCGACCGTGAAGAAGAACATCTTCCTCAAAAGAAGTCAAGGGCTCCCAAGTATGAAAGTAATGTTGTGAATAAATCTGAATATATTCTCATTTCTGCACTTACTAGTTCTTCACCGGATTTGTGGGATAGTTGGTTGGTTGACATTGGAGCTACTCATCACTTCTCTAGATACAAAAAAGTCCTCTCTAATCTGGTAGAGGGAGACTAAACTGAAGATCATTCTTGGTGATAACTCCACTCATCCTATAAAAGTATTTGGATCTGTTAAATTTCAGTTGAATTATGGGGAATCGGTATTACTGCATGATGTTATGTCTGTGTCAGGTCTAATGAAGAATTTGATTTCTATATCCGCATTAAAAGATAAAGGGATGAGGATTGCCTTCATCAATGGAAAGGTCTTAATTTGGTTTGTTGATTCACATATGAAAGAAGCATTCACATTAGGTCTGAGATCTGAAGGACTCTATAAAGTCATAGGAAGGCCACTTCTAGCATTGGTTCATAACACCAACCATCTAAGCGAATTGTGGCACTGCGGGCTGGCTCGTCTACACTATGATGCTCTTCCAAAATTGAATAAACTAGTCTCAGGTATTCCCGATGTTCAAGCTCATCGTGATGGAGTTTGTCCAGGTTGCGCGAGTGGAAAGAAATCAAGGGGACCATTCCCTTCCAATAAGAACAAAAGAACTGACATACTCCATCTCATTCCCTCAAATATATGTGGTATGATTCATGTGCATTCTATTGGTGGTCATCTCTACAACATCACCTTCATTGACGATTTCTCAAGAAAGACATGGTTGTACTACCTCAAGCACAAGGAAACCTTTGAAAAATTCCAGGAATTCAAAGCTTTGATCAAAAATCAATCAAGGAAAAGAATCAAAGTTTTCAGGTCCGACAATGGAGGAGAATACATGTCAAAAGAATTCATAGCACTCTATAAGAAAGAAGGGATCAAGAAGGAAATTACTATGCCTTATACACCTGAACATAATGGCTTAGCTAAAAGGAAGCACCATTGGAAGCTACTCGTCCCATGCTTCATGATCAGAAGGTACCAAAGTTTCTATGCGTTGCAGCCACACATGTTGTATATGTTTAAAATCGAGTGTCTCATCAAGCATTGAAAAACAAGGCTCCTGAAAAAATATTCACGGGTAATAAACCTGATATTATCCATCTTTTTATATTTCGATGCCCTGTATTCTTTCATGTGCCGAAGGACAAAAGAAACAAGCTGGAAGCTACAAGTAGAAAAGGTATGTTGATGGGTTATTGTGAAAACTCTAAAACATACAGAATATATATTCCTGGTCAAAGGAAGGTCGAAATTAGCAGGGACGTAACTTTCGATGAAAATGCAGCACTTTGTAAAGCAAGAGACCTTCCTTCGCCTCCCAAGGAAGTTGATGATGACTAGGATATTCTAGATGGTCCTTTTGTGCCCAGTTTAGATGATATTGATATTCCCATGGAGCCTATGGATCCCTTAGATCCACCTCCCAATGATCCTCCTTCAAAGAAAAGACCACTTTGGCTTCACGACACTCTACAGGATAATGAAAGAAGCATTCCCATTCATAGATCCTTCAAAGAAAGGAAGGAAACTTGCAGTTATCAGGGATATGTAGCTGCTATGAGCACTATGATTCAAGTTGAACCATCCTCATTCGAAGAAGCAGTGAAAGAAAAATTTTGGAAGGATGCTATGGTCGAGGAATACAAATCTATTACGAAAAATGATGTATGGGATGTTGTGTCGAGACCGCATGGGAAGTCTGTTGTGACTTCGAAGTGGTTATTCAAGATAAAGAATGGAATCGATGGCAGCATTGAGAAATAGAAAGCGAGGTTCATAGCTTGAGGTTTCTCTCAGAAAGAGGGAGAAGATTACGATGACATATTTGTTCCTATGGCTCGATACACAACGATCTGTTCGATAGTTTCCCTTGCTACTAGTCAAGGATGGACCCTTCGTTAGATGGATGTAAAGATCGCTTTCCTTCATGGCATGTTACAGGAAGAGGTGTATGTTGAACAACCACAGGGATTTGAAGTGGAAGATCGTAGAACGCATGTTTGCAAGTTGAAGAAAGCATTGTATGGTTTGAAGCGAGCTCCCTAAGCTTGGTATGCACACATTGACAGTTATCTAATGAAACTGGGTTTCACAAGAAGCAATGTTGATCCCAACCACTACTTTAAGGTTGTCCAAGGTATGCCATTGATTCGGGTTCTATATGTTGATGACCTATTCTTAACAAGAAGTGAATCGTTGATGATCAAATGTAAGAGGAAGTTAGCCTCTAAATTCGAGATGAAAGACCTTGGTCTTATGCACTACTTTTTGGGCCTTGAGGTGTGGCAAAGGCCTGGGGAGATCTTTCTCTTGTAGGGAAAGTATGTAGTGAAGCTACTGGAAAGGTTTGGTATGACCGAGTGCCAATCCATGACTACTCCGATGGAGATGAATTTCAAGAAGTTGTGTGGAAAAGCAGTTGGACCTGATCTGGAAAACCCATCCGAGTACAGAGAACTAATTGGGACTCTGATGTTCCTTGTGAACACTCGTCCAGATATATGTTATGGAGTGAACACATTAAGTCAATTCATCACTGAGTCCCTTCATGCGCATTAGATTGTTGCCAAACACGTATTGAGATATTTACATGGATCGATCACATTTGGTCTAAGATATTTAGTTGGAGTTATTCAAGTTCATGGATACAGTGATGTTGATTGGGCAAGAAATGTTACTAACATAAAGAGTACATCTGGTTGTTGTTTCAGTCTAGGCTTTGCCATGATATCCTGGATACGAGGAAGCAAAAGTCAGTAGCATTGAGCACCGCAGAAGCATAATACATTGTTGCTAGCACAGCTAGTTGTGAAGTTGTATGGTTAAGGAAGCTCTTTGGTGAGCTATTTGGTCAAGTCTTAGATACCATAGTGATATATTGTGACAACAAGAACAGGATCCGTTTAGCAGAGAATCTCGTGTTTCATGACAAGTCCAAGCACATAGAGATTTGATATCACTTTATTCGTGACACACTGCAGAGAGTTGTTAGAATCCACCACATATCAACCAATGAGAAAATAATAGATATTCTAACCAAGGCACTACTGAAAGGAAAGTTCTTGGTCTTTAGAGAACAACTTGGACTGATGGATGTTGCCCCTCCGAATAAGGGGCAACACTGAATGAGGACACTAAGCAAACTCTTCCTACCCTGCTTGAGCTCTCCGGGTGAGCAATTGAGATGGAGGGCTCTTGGGGTTAAGGGATCTCTGGACAATAGGGCACTTCCCTATTTGTTACCCAGGGTTGAGATGTTGCTCCTTTATCTGTTCTATGCAGAGTATACCCCATTTGGCATCATACCCTCAAGAAAGGCTTGTTGGGAATATCGCTCCTCGTTTAGCCAAAGAGTTGAGAGTACTTGGGGTGTACAACCCAAGTCTATTATGATGTAGGTGTTCTACCACGTCATTATTGAGATTCATTGATGGGAAGATCGATAGGCAACAAGATTGGATTGAGATTTGCTCCCCTTTTGTGATTCTGAGTTGAGAATGGGCTCCCTGATGAGATTCCAAGGTCGAAGATGTGCTCCCCTGTGCGATGAATTATCATGTTTCTCAGTACGAGTGGAAGCTATTGCTCCCTAATTCTTCTTCTTCTAGATCCGAGAAAGTTTCAACAGATGGAGTTGAGCCGTGACGACACCATGATCTACATGCAGAGGTTGTCAAGTGGAATTCTTCCTAGTTGAGAGGGTGGTAATTTTTGCAACTAGAGTCAAATTCCACTTTGGATAGCTCATATGGTCGAGATTTTAATTGCAATAAATTCCTCTTTTTGAGAGGACCAAAATCGACTTATAGATCGCCCCAACCGGTTACGCAGAAGTTAAATTATGGATTATTTTATTTATTAATGAAATAGAATGGGTCGGCCTCAACACAAGTGGATTTGGTCAAAGCCCCAAGCAGTCCCTCACAAAAGCTATAAATAAGAAGCGACCTCAAGCTCATTCTCACACATTCACTCATGAGATTATCCTCTTGCGCTCTTGTCTTGAATCGTCTTTTCTGTTTTGGTTCGCACAGGTTCGACAAAAGAAACTCGCGCAGGGTTCAAAATCACAGGTGAGAGGCTCGCTCTAATCTAGGGCTTCTGGACCATAGCTACAAGCACAAAACTGGTGAAATCATGTCAAAGTCGCGGACACAACGTGGCAAGGTAGTGGCCAAGTTTTCATAACCGCAGGCAGAGAGTGACAAGGTCGCGGCCAAGATCGGGTTGATCTAGAGCAGAGCCATGGGCACAGTGTGTCCTGCCAGCGGCCAAGGGAGCTTTAGTCGCAGGCACAAGATGTTGAGGTCGTGGCTAAGGGTTTTTCTAACCAGATTTGGGTTAGGTCATCTTCAGTTGCTTGCGCAATGCTTCCAGACATTAGTTGCTCAGTCACAAAAGTTTGTGATCAGTGTTTGATAGCATCCTGGATTCAAATCTAGGAATTGGCAATTGATATCACTTGGCTTAAGTGATCTATTGGATTCGGGTTTCTTGTTGTTGTAGATCTATAGATCTATAGATTTTATCTATTTGTTTTCGCTGCATATGTATTGGGCTCATGTACTCTGCTGAAAACTTTTTATGATGATCTATTGAAAAAGAAAATTTGAAAGAGTTTCCCCCTTGGGTTTTGCCTTGGTCTTGGACCAATTTTCTCTCTCTTATGGTTGTGTTGTTGTCTTCTTTATTACTACATGTATTGTTCTATCTTCAGTTACAGTTTATGATTAATTAGACTGCTTATAATTGGATGCATTGTTTATCAAGAAGTAATTTGGGCTAAAGTAATTGATACATCATAGAACAATCTGAAAATTTAACATACTTTGGATATCAAAATGTGTGGATTGCGTCAAAAGATACGGGATATGTAAGATTTTCAAGGCTCAATCTGTCTAGTTTTCAACTATGTTTTAACTCCAAGTCCCATCACACCTAACTAATTAGGAGGTCGACCTTAGCTAGAGAGGAATATTTCGCCGCCTTAAAAAATCCATTTATTTCAAGAGTATCAGTCTGCTTTACCAAGGTCTAACCATCATGGCAACGATCTGCCCAAACATTAACTTCAAAAAAATAGCTAGTCCTACCTTCAGAACTCGATCACAGAATTTTACTTGTACAAATACTTTGTATCTATTTTACTTGTACAAAGACTTTGTATCTTATATGAAGAGGAAACATGTGCCAGAATAGTGAAAAATAGGGAAATAAAAAATAAGCTTATCAACTAGGGTGGAATCTTTCACCATCGAAATTGATAGGAGAAAGGGGTCATAAAACCCTCAGAGTCTCAAAATCAAAGACAAACAGAAATACTTGATCCAATCAATGATGATTCAAAATTAATTCATCCCTCGTATTTATAGATTTCCTAAAGGGGTCCCTTCTTCTAAAATGATTGAGTAAGATTTACTCCCAGCCCCAAATTTGGTTTCTTTGCCCAGCTGCCCGAAAACTTGCCCAATAGTGGGCCAAAACTTGGCCAACAATGAGACTTTAGGGTTTTAGACTTTGGGGTTTTTTCCTCTTTATGGAGGACTAACAATATCCTGCATGGATAGAGAGGCTACTTCGCCCTTTGGATGACTAATTTCCGAGGAACATTACACCAACCATAGCTTAACCATGTTTGTCATATATAGAAACATTAGTATTTTAACATTGACTACAGTAAATAGCATGGGGGTTTGTTAAGGATGTCAAAGGGTTGGCCATTTAGAAAGGTCCAAAGCCTTTGGTCACGTTTACAGTCCGTTGAATATGCTTTGTTCAGCTCAAATTGAAAATTTTGAGAGAATTATGGTTTATAGGGGAAGAAGTTGGGATTCTTCTTCAGAGGTTTCCTGAGCTTCTGGGTCGTTCAAGGATATACCGAGGTAGAGTCTCAAATTTCTTGTGGAAAAATGGAAGCTTTCTTGCAATTTTGGGCTATTCGAGGTCTTCCAGAAGAGACTGAAGCCGAGTCTCAATGCTCTCAGGACCTTCATGATGATGACCGAGTCTTCTAAGAAAGCTGAAAGTCACAATTAAATGCACCATACTGTAATGTCACATGGGGGTTTTCATCTTAAAGTTGTGAGCAGGCTGCCAGTGACGACATATGACATTTGAGGAGGAAAACCCGTTTTAAGGGGCGGGGATTCATTTGGTTGCTCTGGCTCGTGAGAGTTCATTTGAAGAGAAACTTGGAGGTTTTGGGCCTGCGGTATTCATGATTATTCTCGGCATCAATTATGGTATTCAAATCTTGCATTTTGTCCTCACGTATACACATACTGCAATTCCTTGCAGATAAAGAGAAACTACATGATGCTGTGTGCCAAGGTGAAGACAATGAAGAATGACGCCATTTTTCTTTGACGACTGTTTTCCTTCTGCTCTGGCTGCCATATTTGTAGGAATTTCCAAACACAGCTTCACATGTTTCCTTCAATTGCTTTTGTGGATTGTATGTATTGGTGTGGATGAAAAACACATCGTGGAGACCCTAATAGTATTGTTGGAAACCCATAAAACCGAGTTGAAATCTTGGGAAGATGCAATAGAGGCACTGCAAACCTGCTTTCTCCCTGCCCATGGGGTTTCACCATCAGATGATAATCCAGGTTCAGATGCCCCGTCTCTGTGGTTCAGAGGTACGTCTGATACACGCATATGTAAATTTTGTTTTGGATATGCAAGTGTAGTAGGAATATTTAACGAATAAATTTGACAATTAACGAATTCTTATCTGCGTATTCCATGGCCTTGCATCTATGTGCACATATGTTGCATGGTCAACATAATGAGCCTATTAAGAGAGCGCTATAAGCAACTCAGATTAACAGCATGCATCTACTCTACCTTTTGACAAACTGATTATCAAATACCGATAGTTCGCATGAAGATCGCTGAGCAGCTGATTAATGTACATCTAATATGTAAAACAGAGGGACGCCTTTTCTCTGTCCTAAATTTCCTTCTTTTTAGGCAGAGACAATACATTTCGCTTCAGCTTAGAACTCTTGACTTGTGTTAACAAGTTTTTTCTATAAAAGTTTTTGAAAGTGGGCTTAAAATGATATATATTAAACATAATATTTTATACACAGTTTGTTTTTATAATTTACATAATATTTTAGACAGTCTGTTTTTATAATTTTAGAAATACGTTGATTCTATTTTCCATTGGTTGGGCAATTTAGTTTCTGTTTGAGAGAGAACCAGACATCAAATTTAAAGATAAAGGTTTATTTTAACTTTTTTTTATGAAAATAAAAAATAATTTAAAATTTCATGCTTAGTTCACACAGCATTTTTTTTTTTTAATTGTATAAGTATTTTAAATGTAGAATGTTATTTTTGACCAAAATTTCAAGTATATTTTAACAAGTATACATATAAGATACTGGTTCACTAGTATCTCAATCTATGTAAAAATATTATATAGAATGTAATAATATCAGTTATTAGTGTATATAGGAATCATATGGAGAGAATTCAATTAGACCATTTAGTCTTTTATCTCTCTGATGTCATTTAGTCTTTTGTTTTAAAATGCAGTTGTTCTTTCTTACTCTGTAATTGGTTCAATTATTCTAACAATTGCAATGAGCTTTTCAAAGGCAATCAAAATAGAGTATTATTTTACGGATATCAATGCATTGTTCAATAAAAAAATAGCTATTTAAAAACCTCCAACAACCGTCAATTTTCTATAAAAAATCAATTTTAATTCATGATGTCCACTTAAGTAGGCATAAAGAAGACATGTAGGGACTTTTCATAAATCCAAGCAAGCATAGGAAGCATTTAGCAAAGGAGGCAGTAAATACAAGCAAGTGAAGTCGGTGGAAAGAAGATTGATAAATTTTGATTGCAAATTCAAGTAGCAAGAGGATGAGGCATTGATTTGAATTGAGCTACAGAAGATTGATAGATTTTGATTGCAAATTCTAAATTTTGGTTGCAAATTCAAGTAGCAAGAGGATGAGGCATTGATTTGAATTGGAATTGTTTCTCTTCTATGAGTAGCAAGAGAATGCACTGCAACCAAAACATTTGATTCAATACCCAATACTATAATGTAATTTTAATATACAAGTGATATAAACATGTATGAGCTCCACAAAAATAAGATTATATTGTATAAAAATGATAACATTTGTTTTCTTTGAATTTTTTTTTGTTTTTCAACTGTGGTTCACGGTCACTGAGTGGCCACTACATCCATGGGTAATAATTTGGGCAGATTCACCCTAAGGGATCTACCCGTCAGCTTATTTGGTCGGGCCTAACCCCAAGGGCGTTGAAGAGATTTGACCCCATGACCTCCCAATTGGTAAGGTACTTAACAACGGAAACTCAACCAATTGAGCTATCCCTTGAAGCTTTTTGTTTTCTTTGAACTATTGTAATATGAACAAAAATTATTAACATTTTTATTTTCTTAATTGATATGATATAGGAAAATGATTATGAAAAGTAAAACATAATATGAAAACCCTGTTTAGACAGGAAGTTTTTGTCTCTGTATGATAACTATACTTGAATGCTGATCACAGCATATACAGGATGTAGCTTTTTCATTTACGTAAACATAATATGAAAAAATTTCGTACTTTTAAAATCCAACATAACTTTTATTGCAAATTTAATAATTTTTTATTTTAATTCTTATTTATATGAAAATATTTCTATGCTTTAGGGCTTTCTATCAAAGTTATAGTAGTCAAGAACAGTGATGAGTTTAATTTTAAACTCAAAACTGTTACGACAAAAATCAACTTAAAAGTACGAAAAAAAAAACTACTGAAACATTTGGTCGGTTTAACGAATAATAAGTGGAAGGACAGGCGCCAAATGTACATGATTGACTTGCAACATGAACAACGATGCGCAATAGGGCAGAGCCAAATGTATCAACTTGTCAGATTGACTGTTTGGATGAATTGCTTAAACGTATTTCACACGTTTATTATGTTTGATGATGGGTTTGCACATTTACGTTTATTATGTTTAATGATGGGTTTGCACATTTTATGCTCATATCTGTTATGAAAAAATCCACTTTAAAAAAAAATAAATGAATGTTAACACTCGGACATTTTGGTCTGGTCGGGTTTAACATATAATAAGTGACTGGATAAACGCCAAATCATGAATACTGATGCACAATAGGCCAGAGTCAATGATGGCAGTAGGGTTTCACTTTTACAACTGTATTAAGCTGTCAATTTGACTGTTTGGATGAATTTATTAACGGTATTTCACACATTCATTTTGTTTGATCATGGGCATGCAGATTTTATGGTCATATTTGATGGCCGAAGTGCCTCATGACAATCAATTTGGCTGGAAAATTCCATCCCTGAAGGGCAGAGTGGCAGTGTGGAGTAGCTGAACAGAGTAAATGCTTATGAGATTGAATCATTGCACATGGACAAGAGTCGAATCGATTTAGAGGGCGCATGCTTGAGTAATTTTTATTTCTAATATTAAGTTGCTCTTGCGACCGTCTGTTATGACACGCTTCTGCACCAACAAACTGAGCTAAGGAGGCCATACAACAGCTTTGATGCCACGAATCAACTGTTAAAGAGGGTTAGGATAATTATTTCCACTATCCTCCATGCTATTTTTTTTAGAGGGTTTCAACAGATATCAACATTTAATGGTGAAGGGTTTTAGAGACAGCCAAAGCCTTCTTCCATTTCTTATTAATCTCCCTTAGGTATGAAATGAATAAATAAATAACTAATTTTAACTGATGTTCTGGATCGTGATTAAGCGACTAGCTAAGTCTTCTATGTAATATGGCCACATCTTTCAGCAAAAGCAAATAAACCCATGGCGTACCACTGCTAACAAAACTTGAAAATAAAGAGTTGCAATGATTGATTGCTTACAGGTTGGCCCCATAGCACTTTGGGGAAAGTCGATAAATATTTCAATTGAGGATAGCCACAGGGAAAGGCCCATGATTATTTACCAACTGTTGTCAACGCTTTAGTGCATCTCACTGTTCATCAATTGTCTCTCGTCCGTTACAGAAAACAAACATAATAACAGGATTTACCAACTGTTGTCAACGCTTTAGTGCATCTCACTGTTCATCAATTGTCTCTCGTCCGTTACAGAAAACAAACATAATAACAGGATCGAATATTGCTTTACATATCCATTATATATTTATATATATATATATATATATATATATGCCTCTTTACACCCGAAACACCATTTTGCACCCCCACCCACCTGTGATAAGCATTACCAATAACTTATTTTCAGCACTTGTTTGTTTGTTTTCCTTTATATACAGAGATGGCAGTTTCTATTATTGACATGAAGAAGCTATTGGATGGAGAAAAGAGGGAGATGACCCTCAACCAGATACTTTTGCTCCAACTGCTTAATCGATTTCTTTCCTGTTATTATTATTATAAGATAAGATAAGATAATTATATTTATGTCCAGCTATTGACCACAAAATAGGTCAAAGGGACTGATGAGTACAATGATGTCCATACAATGAGGGAGAACCAAAACGATCTCAACTCTCCTATAAAAGATACAATGCATGAAATGCCCTGGCAGAGAAGATCCAAGAGCTAATGGATCTGAGGATCAAACCCATCTCTCCCAACATCCGAGGCTAAATGAAGAACACTGAAGAAACTCAAGAAAGTTTATTGGCTCGATGAAGATCCAATGGAAAGTGCAGACTGTCCACTAAATCGTTGCCTAGGGGAGTTTGTGTGTTGCTGAGGTCTGGAGGACCTAGTCCGTCTCCCAGGGATGGATCTGAGATGGATCTGCGAGTGAGATCTCATGCGGCGGGGTGAGCTCCCACAGATCCTTACTGATCTAGAGTCTAGATATGTACTGGTATCAATGGGTCTCTTGGTGCCCCTGTCTGAAGATAATACCCTGAAAAATGTTGTGATCCTTTGTGTGGGGTCTGGTCTGATGGGAGACTGAAGAATATGCGCTTGGAACCTGAGAGCCTCCTGCAATATATAGGGACAAACATCTCTGATCAGGATACTTGAAAAACTTGGCGAGGGTCTGAGAATCTCTGAACAAGCAATGGAACCTTCCTCTAAACTCGTAATAGACAGGGCATCCAAAAAATGAAGTGCACCTCTGTCTCCACTTCCTGTACATGACATACCTGGCAGAATCTATCTGGTCTATCAATCTGGTGGTCCATCTCTACCCGAAGTCTATGATAACCTACTTTGAACTGGCCTAGAGTCATTGATTGATCTACTAGATTATCACTTGTTATTGTAGGTAAGACGTTAATGCAGCGTGTTAGCCACTGTATAATGCTTCTGGATGTAGGAATTGTTCAAAGAGCATTACAAGAATTCTGTGGGTGCATAGTTTCAGGATTTAGCAGTTGTGGAAATGCCTGAAAGTTGTAATGTCCCAAACTATATTTTTGCAGTAATCTTCATAATAACCATAGAGGCATTTTAAAACCAACGCTTTGCAAAAATGACATTGCCAAATAATTTCTGCTAATTGTTAATGTAAGGACATTTCGTAGAACACACGCACACAATTTAACATGAAACCCTTGTTTGAGAGTAGGCACAAGGAATAAACTCAGCCTTATTATATTAAACATGCCCAATGAGAAACCTAAATGGCTCTTTCAAACCTTGCTAGAGTGCAGCCTTTCACCACCGAAGACTAGTTATTTTAACCAACTAGGGTGGGTAACTGCTCCACCAAAGAAGATCATGTTTAGGGTTATAAACCCTCAAGCAAGCTCCAAGAGCCGAAGTAAACAATCCATTAGATATCCAAACATGCCTGAACAATGAATTGCGCTCACTTTTATAATCTTTGGCCACCCCAATACCATGGGTAAGTATTATGTGGATACCAATACCATTGGCAAGTACTCCATGGGTTCCAATACCATGGGCAAGTAATCCAAGGGCACCAATACCATGGGAAAGTAAATACATAATAATGTGACTTTATAAATTCCCCCTTGTTCTCCTAACCATATTTCAATCGCATTAACTAAATTGTTTCCCCTATAGTGATCACTTAAAAAGGGGCATGACAGTCCTCCCTCCACGAGATTACTTGTCCTCGAGCAATGCCATAATTTGCATATCAATACCCAAGTCCCAAATGTGCCACTGTATCATCAGACCACAAATGGATCCACAGTAGTGTGAACCATCCCTCAAAATCCCCCTAGTAAATATGAAAGGCATATCTCATCATGTGCCAATGGGGTTGTCACTGTTGCGCTAATCGTTGCCTGAGGGAGTTTGCACGCTACTAAGGTCTGGAGGACCTAGTTCGTCTCCCAGGGACGGATCTAAGACGGATCAGCTGCTGAGATTTTATGTGGCGGGGTGAGGTCCCATGGATCCTTACGGATCTAGAGTCTGGATATGTATTGGTATCAATCGGTCTCTTAGTGCCCTTGTCTGAAGGTAGTACCCTAAAAATTGTTGTGATTCTCTATGAGGTCTGGCCTGATGGAGGTTAAAGAATATGTGCTCGGAACCTGAGAGCCTCCTGCATATATAAGGCCAAACATCTCTGATCGAGATACTTGAAGAAGTCAGCGAGGGTCAGAGAATCTTTGAACAAGCAATGGAACCTTCCTTTGATCTCATAATAGACAGGGCATCCAAAAATGAAGTGCACCTCAGTCGCCACTTCCTGTAAATGACATACCTGGCAAATTTTGTCTGGTTTATCAATCTGGTGGTCCATCTCTACCCAAAGTCTATAAGAACCTACTTTGAACTGGCCTAGAATCGTTGATTGATCTATTAGATTATCACTTGTTATTGTAGGTAAGACGTTAATGTAGCATGTTAGCCATTGTATAATTGTTAAAATTGGCAACTAGGGCCAAACTCCACCTTGGACAGCACATATAATGGAGATGATATTTTTATTGGATTCCTCTTATCAAGAGGTGCAAGATTGATCTAAAGATCATTTTGTTTGGATGAGCAAAAGTGAAATTTTGAATTTAATCTCTCACAGATGTGCAAATTGTCAAGGTCGGCTAGAAGTCTAATGTAGCCTCATAAGCCCCAATAGATGTTTCTCCACTCTCAACGAATTGTATAAATATGAGAGACCTCTTCCTCATTTTGGACATCATCACTCATCACATTCTCTCTCCTCTCTTCATTGGTTCGTACAACAAGGAGCAGCTTCTCTCTCTTCACACGTGTGGCTAGGGTGACCGAAATTTTCAGGCTAAAATTGCAGATTTGTTTTTGGGGCAAAATGCAGAGCGTTGACCAGGGTTGACCAAGGGTCAACACCACATATTTGACTTCGGTTTTCAGGCAGGGAAGTTTGATCTCTTGAGGCCACATCCTTTGGGACACATACTGAGGCATTTGTAGCAAGTTGACCTGTGTTGACCACAGCACCTTTGACTGCATCGTTGACTTCTTAGTTGATCGAATTTGACTGTGATTTTCAGATCTATTTTGGGTTGACTTTGACTGTCTTTGGAGGCCGCATTGACTGAGTTTGACCAAGCTGATTTGGAGAAGTGTTTCTGCAGGTTTGACCAGCGTTGACTTTCTGGTTAGGGCATCCTGTTGACTGTTGTTTGACTGGACTACTTTGACAGTGATTGGGCAAGTGTATTTTGTCTATTGTACTCTCTCTCTCTCTCTCTGTGCTGAACTTTTGAAGAATAATAAGAAGATTTGATCAAAGGGTTTTCCCCGCATTGGGGTTTTTCCGTGGCATCCGCTAAACATTGTGTTCTCTTGTCTTGGCTTGTCTTCTGCTTATTGTTTATGTTCTATTTGCATTTACTATCAAGTGAATGTGATTGCTAATCTGGAAATTAATATTGGGCTAATAAGAAAGATTGAAGTAAATTGCTCTCAAGCATAGAACATACCATTGTTATCTAAAATTAACAATAATGCAGAGTCTTTTGGATGTAGGAATTGTTCAAAGAGCATTACAAGAATTCTGTGGATGCACAGTTTCAGGATTTAGCAATTGTGGAGATGCTTGAAAGTTGTAATGTCCCAAACCAGATTTTTGCAATAATCTTCACTTACCATAGAGGCATTTTAAAACCAACACTTTACAAAAATGACATTGCCAATGATTTCCTACTAATTGTTAATGTAAGGACATTTCGTAGAACATATACAAACAATTTAACATGAAACCCTTGTTTGAGGTAGGCACAAGGAATAAACTCGGCCTTATTATATTAAACAAAATCAATGAGAAACCTAGATGACTCTTTCAAAACTTGCTACGGTGGAGTCATTCACCACCGGAGACTAGTTATTTCAATCAACTAGGGTGTGTAACTACTCCACCGAAGAAGATCATGCTCAGGGTTATAAACCCTCAAGCAAGCTCCAAGAGTCGAAGTAAACAATCCATTAGATGTCCAAACATGCCTAAACAATGAATTGAGCTCACTTTTATAATCTTTGACCACCCCAATACCATGGGTAAGTATTATGTGGATACCAATACCAATACCATGGGCAAGTACTCCATGGATTCCAATACCATGGGTACCAATACCATAGGAAAGTAATCCAAGGGCACCAATACCATGGGAAAGTAAATACATAATAATGTGACTTTATAAATTGCCCCTTGTTCTCCTAACCATATTTTAATCTAATTAACTAAATTGTTTCCCCTATAGTGATCACTTGGAAAAGGGACATGACAGTCCTCCCTACTTGAGACTACTTGTCCTGATCACTTGGAAAAGGGACATGACAGTACTCCCTCCTTGAGATTACTTGTCCTGATCACTTGGAAAAGGGACATGACAGTCCTCCCTCCTTGAGATTACTTGTCCTCAAGCAACGCCATAATTTTCATATCAATACCCAGCTCCCAAATGTGCCACTGTACTATCCCTCGGAACCCCCCTAGTAATTATGAAGGGCATATCTCCTCATGTGCCAATGGGGTTGTCACTGTTGCGCTAATCAAGTACTCCTCGGGAACCCAATCCACCAAATAGAGAACATCCTCTCCATACCATGCCTAACACAATGCCATGGCAATTCCATTCCACTTGAGAATATCTTTTCAATACGCACTAGTTATCCTGCTATCCTGGCCGCTGAGAGTATACCTAGACATTTCATGGGGCCTACACACTTCCTTGCCAAATAATCTTGCCCCTTGGGCTGACCTGTACTCCGATGGGATAATGAAAGGATGTGTAAACTCAGTCACCCAATCAAATATTCTATCAATGTAACCATAGCCATGTTGAGAATTTGAAAGGCTATAGGTTATTACAAATTCTCTTCTTGATAGTTACTTGTGAATGTACTTATGTCTTCTCTTCTTTAGGTTGAGTTAATCTTTCATCAAGTCAATTATCAAAACACAAGACACAAAAATTAGGCTCCTAGAGCCAGGGAAAAACCTCTCCCTCTTGGAGAGGAAAACCCACAAAGAATTCTTCTTATCGATCTTCTAATGACAAGTACCATGACTCAGACTTAGACCCTAGACCTAGATTTTCTTCTAGAACCTTGATCTTCACCTTGCGTATGCTTCTATTTGATTTGCGTGGACTGTGGGAAGGTAAATCAAGCATTTACCTTCCTCACTATTACTCCCGCTTCTTCTTATGATCATTGTCTCTTATCCGCACTTTTGTTCTTCTTTTATCTGTCTTCCGCACTTCTGTTCCACTTTTATATGTCCGCACTGAAGTCTGCTGTAAGTTCCATACTATCTTTGTATATATATTTACGCTGCCTCTGTTGTGGTATCCGCATTATATATATATATACACGTTGTCTCTATTTTGGTACCTGCACTAACTTAGTATATAGATATGTTGTCTCTGCTGTGGTAGATTCGTAAATACTTCCTGCAATGGTGGCTCAGACTTATCTGCAATTTATAGAGGAAACCGCATTCAATTGTGTGTGTATTATCCGCATGAATATAGGAATATATATATATATATGTGTGTGTGTGTGTGTGTGTGTGTGATGACTCAGCTTTTAAGCCGACCTATATGTAGCCATGTAGGCCGACTACAACAGCTTCTTCTTCCATTATTTGAGAGAGGTCGGTTTGAGGACATTTTCTTCCATAAACTTCTTGGATGTAATGCAAGGCTTTTACAAGATCTGGAGCATATACTGAAGATAGACTACTCCATATATATACATGACACATAATTATATTCTATGCATAAAAGACCTGAACCTAGTAGACATCAAGAAGAAGTCTATCTACATAAAAATCTTGCTCATGAAACCCATGAAGCAAGTACACCAAATATATTTTATTATCTTTGACTTCTTCTTTACATATATACATAATTACATAGTCAACATGAAGACCGACCTAGTTACACTTTTCAACACTCCCTCTTAACTAGGGAGGTATTCATGCAGGTACATGGTTACTTTCAAATTGAAGAATCTCATAAGAAGAATCAGATTGGTAATCGCATCTGTATAGCATCATATCAACCAGCATTGTCCTAGCGCAAGGCCTTGACTAATAGCCCCATCTCTCAACGAGACAATGGGCTACAATGCTGGCGAGACACGTGACTTATAGACACCTTCGTCATTGTCTCTCCAAGGTACATACTCCACCGGGGTGTTCCCAAAGATTGACCTTCTTGGACTATTCTTCTCTTCGATAGCTAGCCCTCAAAGAATATCGGTCCTCGACTACTCTTATCTTGAATGCCCTAACACATTCTCAAAGAGTATCGAATGCCAGATGATTACCCAATCCTCCATTCTGTCTTCCCAAGACCAGAATGATGTGTCTATCTCTCCCTCTCAACCGGGGAGGACCTATTCCACAAGGGAATGTACTCATTCTTATACAAGGAATGCACCTAAGTTCATTCTTAGGAATTACCAAGTTTCTTCCAAGTAAGAAACTTATCATCAGGCTCCCTCTTAACTAGGGAACCTCCAATAGCAATGGTGAGACACCCAGCTGCTCATAAAGAATTCATGTCCTTGATGTCATGGATTTCGATAATGAGGAATCTCCAACTTTTAGCTTCATAGGGCACAAATCATCCATCACTTTCATCCTAAGTCATGTCAACTATCAGAAAGTGATTCATCAGATTTCCTTATCTGGTCCACTGTTATGCCATGTTGCTTTCCTTCGAATCATTTCCAAGGATCATACATCCTTTCTCATGATTAGCAGCCCTGCACAAATTCTTCCAGATAAACATATTCATATGAACTTTTAGAACAAAATTTACCTTAGTGACGATCTTTCACCATGACATCTTCTTGTAGGCATCGGCATCCTTCATACAGATTGACACGTCTCCTAATGATATGCTTTTTGCCAAAGGTCTTCTTCTTTACCAGACTTTCGTCAGAGTCTCATATCTTTCCAAGAGATCTCTTAGTCACATCTTTTTGGCTTTCGGATGGTAACTACCTCTTGACATGGCTGCATTTCATGATCTCTTCCTCTCTGCACATTCTTTATTCCCAGGAACTTATAACCTTTCTAGTTTCTTGTTCATATACAACCACCTCATATTCCATGAGGACATATTATGTTGATTTCATCTGTCCATGCACTGAGAGACACTCCTCCATAGATCATACTTCTCAATACAGAAGTTCATTACCTGCAACCATATGACATGACTTCACAGCATCCAATATTTAGCATATAAATATATACATACCTCATACCCTTTTTCCCTTGAGTCATCCTGTAGCAATTTCTCAGGAATTAAGAGCTTCATTCTCTTGGTATGCTCCATCAATATCCCAGAAAATTTGTTTCCATGATGACCCTTGCTCTTGATGACTGTTTTCCATCAGTAATTTTATCAGAGAGGTTTTCCCAGAGCTGATTCACCAAGAGCTCCTTCCATGCTTTCATCAGGGTGCTACACTGCTTCCTATCATATAACCAACAGAAATCACTTAAAGAAGATGATCTCAATCGTAGTGTAGATCCACTGGTTCTTCTTTCTTTAGATTTGCTTTGAATCAGGTTTTTCCTTTTTCTACAAATGATTGAGTTCTGCAAAACTATTGCCTTCAACTTGTCTTCTTCCATAGAAACCCTAGATTGATGAGTGAGGTAACTTACTTATCCCATGATTTCGTTACCCTCATGATCATATGAGTTCTTGTTTCTTATAATTCCATGATGTCACTTTGCATCAAATCTTAAGTAGGATCTAGGAGCCATAAAGAGACTTATTATGAGGGAGACTAGTCTTAATGACCTCTTACTCCCTCTTTCCATCCACTCCTTCCATCATTTCCAGTGACATGAACTTTCTTGTACTGTTCATAATTCTTCTTTCAGATTCTTTTGTGTCTCCAATATTGTTCATGTGAGAGAACCTTAAGAGTTCCTTTCCATGAATTCAAAAAATACCCTTATCTATGACTTCAGTTATCTATGACAACCATGACTATCCTCCTTGTTTTATGCAAGGATCTTCGGTAATACAACCACCTCATATATCTCCTTGCAAATCGAAGTCATTTAACCAAAATTAAAATGAAAATGAAAGATACTTACTTGGCAAGGGAAGAGGAGATCTACACCTTGTTCTTCATTGAATGATCTTCTTCTTAGGCTGTTCCAGACTTGAGATCACATGTCATCCATTTGTGTCGCTGATCTTTCAGACTGTATTCTTCCAAGGCAAATTATGATAGCTTCATAGCTCTATTACTATGGTAGCACTAATGACCGGAGTCTTTATCCCTTCCCATCTATATTACGCACTGTGTAATTCACACTATGTCATCCGCACTATGAAACTTCAGATTTCAACGCATTCCAGCAGGTGATATTTCTATGTCCCTTCTACGCATCAATCATAGACTTGATCTCGCTTTTATTGCAGGTGTATATCATCGACTTTATCTCAGAATTGTTCCTATTCTCTTCTTAGTATATAACCCTGTTCCTTGTTCTGCAATCCGTTGTCTTTTATCACATAAACCTCATCGAAAAACTCAGATAAGGTCGAGGTTCTGTCCACCTTTTTCTGCGCAGTATATGGGGAATTTATAGTTGACCCTGATTGCTATTTCTTGAGAATTTCACTTGTAATCACTTGTAATTTGCTCACTGATATCTTTATATACCTGAAACTGTGCTATCCGAGTTCTGCTTCCTTTTACAAACTTATATACCATCGAGAATCTCAGATTGAGTCTGAACTGTGGGGATGTATGTATGCCGAAACTGTGTTTAGAATGACTGTGTAATATTTGTGCTATAAGCACTGCAATGTAACCAAGCCGAGATTGTAACCTCCAAACTGAAGTGGATTTGTATCACTGATAGCCCTTTCTTGTAACCAAAAGCTCTGATACCATGTTGAGAATTTGAAAGGCTATAGGTTATTACAAATTTTCTTCTTGATAGTTACTTGTGAATGTATAGTTACTTGTGAATGTACTTATGTCTTCTCTTCTTTAGGTTAAGTTAATCTTTTATCAAGTCAATTATCAAAACACAAGACACAAAGATTAGGCTCCTAGAGCCAGGGCAAAACCTCTCCCTCTTGGAGAGGAAAACCCGCAAAGAATTATTCTTATCAATCTTCTAATGACAAGTACCATGACCCAGACTTAGACCCTAGACCTAGATTTTCTTCCAGACCCTTGATCTTCACCTTGTGTATGCTTCTATTTGATTTGCTTGGACTGTGGGAAGGTAAATCAATGATTTACCTTCCTCACTATTACTCCCGCTTCTTCTTATGATCACTGTCTCTTATCCGCACTTCTGTTCTTCTTTTATCTGTCTTCCGCACTTCTGTTCCACTTTTATATGTCCGCACTGAAGTCTGCTGTAAGTTCCATACTATCTTTGTATATATATTTACGCTGCCTCTGCTGTGGTATCCGCACTATCTTATATATATATGCTGTCTCTGTTGTGGTATCCACACTAACTTAGTATATAGATATGCTGTCTCTGCTGTGGTAGATCCGTAAATACTTCCTGCAATGGTGGCTCAGACTTATCCGCAATTTATAGAGGAAACCGCATTCAATTGTGTGTATTATCCGCATGAATATAGGAATATATATATATATATATATGTGATGACTCAGCTTTTAGGCCGACCTATATGTAGTCTTGTAGGCCGACTACAACAGCTTCTTATTCCATTATTTGAGAGAGGTCAGTTTGAGGACATTTTCTTCCATAAACTTCTTGGATGTAATACAAGGCTTTTACAAGATCTGGAGCATATACTGAAGACAGATTCCTTCATATATATACATGACACATATTTATATTCTATGCCTAAAAGACCTGAACCTAGTAGACATCAAGAAGAAGTCTATCTACATAAAAATCTTGCTCATGAAACCCATGAAGCAAGTACACCAAATATATTTTATTATCTTTGACTTCTTCTTTACATATATACATAATTACATAGTCAACATGAAGACCGACCTAGTTACACTTTTCAACAAGCCCTGCAACTCTGCTAGAACTATTATAAGGCCCATAGATACACTCCAATTCCAAATCTAGATTAGGAAAGCCCTGTAGTAAGCCTATCAAACAATCATGCCTCGATTTGTCCTGCTGAAAAGTCATACACTCCATCTCATAACCTGGCATAACAGCCTCAAGGCCCTCTCCATAAAACCTCTCTTTGACCTGACCATAAATGTGGCAATCCTCGGGATGAACTGCCAATAGTGAAGCATCGACCACTCTCATAGTCCTGTCCTTGAGTGTGGACTCAAGGACCCACCATATGATGTCGTCCTCTACTGTATACTTGTCATCCTGTAGGTGTCCATCCCTCAACTCATAGGCAAACCTTTTTCCTGAATGTTCCATCCTAACTGGAATACCCAATCTCTGCATGTTGCTGAACTCCTAGATAAAATATTGATAATAATGTTATCCATGCTCCCTATAAACCTGATAGTGCACCCCACCACTCTGTCAAAAGATCTGTCTGATCCTGCTGCCCATGATATCCTACTTCAACTGAATTTGAGAAATTGCATCTACATCAAATGAACCCTTGACTCACTGTTAAGCTTTGTTGTCTGACGACATGGTCCACCTGGCTCCCATTTGCTTATTTGGGAGTTTGCCATCCCAAATATGTGATGGTTCCTGTTGCACTATGCCTTTGGCTAGAAGTGTCTCCTAGGAAACATCAACTTAGTGGGATACCGACTCGTAATCTCCCTCCATACCAACTGAAATGGATTTCTAAAATAGCAAGTATCAACAACCCCCCATGGAATGTGGTTTCCATCATCTTTAGTTATCAACAAACCCTGACAAGGACCTTATGTATAAATTCCAACAAAAGGAATATTTCTACCACACTGATGATGTGCCACATTGATTTCAACCGGAATGCTCATAGATTGAAGCTTTATCTCATGATCCGGTTTTCTTGTAAAAGCAACAGGAAGTAGTTGACTCCTTCCTCATACCAACTCACCTCCCCACTATGCAAATCTGGATTCATGGTACTGCAAGTCTTGTCTGTGTACTCTTGAAGAGGGATGCTTTGTAGCTCGAGAGTAGGCTTCTTTTGCAGCCTCATTAGAAACTCTTTACTGTTTCCAACATGGGTAAGATTGGCAGCTGACCTAGCACATCTAACTCCAAGGGACTTAAGCTCAATTCCCTATTGTAATATGATGTCCTTGAGCATCTTGGTTCTCTCCATTTCTAGAAGGCCTTATTTAAGATGTTTAATCTCTTTTTGAGTATGTTCCTGGTGACTGTCATTGGAAAGTCCTATAGAAGAGATCAGTGAAGTGATACAACTGTCCTGTGGTTTGAACCTTACCAACTCCTTATCAAGTAAGGGTTTAGCTTCCTTTCATGTTGTTTGACAACATCTTGTACCAAGTTATAAGCAACCGTAGAAGTAACCTGCTTCTGTTTCTGGACAACCAATTATAAAGATATGATGGGTTGGAAAATAACATCACTTTCATCGCACTTATCAATAATTGTACCCATGATGATTCTCATGTGCTCATGAATGGATTTGCCATGGTATTTACTGATAGCATCGAGGAAATAATGAAACAGCTGTAGAACAAGATCATGAAAATCATAGTAAAGCATAATAGCACACGACCTTACCTCTGCCATTAATTTTAGAATCTAGGCTCTCTTGCCAAAAGATGGAATGTCAATTTGATAGAGCCCCTGCAAGCTTCCCACAATCAGCTGAAATAATCTTGCATTATATTTCCCTTACAAGGGATTTTAGGAACTGTAACCCTCAAAACTTCACTCAGACAATGTGCAACAACAAGCCTTATCCTTCTATATTTATGCCTCAATAGCCTATACTCACCCAAGTTAATCATTGTTGGAAGTTGGAACCATAATTGCTAGAGTCAACTGAGAAGGCGGTTGTCCAGCCATTTGTAATTTCCTTGTCATCTCCTCCAATGAGCTAAGAAGGACATCTTTGGATGGCAGCCAACTGTCCAAATTGATATCTTGCTCTAAAATGTTGCTGTAAAAACCCCATCTTAATAACTCGAGTTTTGTCCACCAGCTTTAACCTTAGAGGCAAGAAAAATGTTGAATCAGAGCTCAAGACTGTCTTTGCTGGAACCACTCAGCAAACTCTACCGCATATCCAATTCAATCCCGAATTTTTATGTAATGATGACATAATGAAGCCTCGCCTTCCTCCAAAAAAGTGAATGCCAGAACTAGAAATGGAACAAAAAATCACTTGTTACCGGTTTTCAATACAGCATCTGCTGTTGGTAACAGATTAGGGAACACACAATAATTTTTAGAAAATTTGTCCCTCCAAAACAGATCTGGGATTAACAAACCAATGAGTTCACCATCCAAGCTAGTGAGCCAATAATCCAAGCTACATAAATATGTTAAAACTTGAAAACGAGGCTTGAATCTATCAAATCGGAACAGAAAATGATCCATGCAAATACAGACCCTATGATTAGAACACCCAGTTAACAAACAACTTGATTTGCTTCATAAATCCCTGAGGGCATTTTAAAATAGGCTTCGATTAGCAAAGTGCCCAACAATAATAGTTATTCAAAACTCCTGACTTTGATCTCTAGCAATTTTGAAGTCTGCCACAAACCAAATATTGATCATGTGTTATTCCTCGCTCATTATTATATTATAGTTGGATTGACTATCTTTTTATGAACTAAGTACTCTAAACCATTCTAAGACTTTGTTCTATGCCCCAGAAAATAGAATTGCACCATCTTTCCTTAAAATTGGATCAAAACCTCTTCATTATTCACTTTTCTTCAGAATTAATGTAGAATACAAACATGTTTTGATTCTCTAGGGACACTATTTAGGTCCATCACCAAATCTATTTAAGCTCCCATTTGTAGATGGGGAATCCTCTACAAGTTATTGAATCTGGTGTTCACGACATCAACTCCTTCTATTTAACAGATTTGACTCCAATTTGTCTACAGTGACAGACTTAAAATGATTCTATCATCTCTTCAATTTGTCAACTTTGTGTCTTCTTGTTCATTTGGAAGGTACCCTTTATGTGGGGACACTTTTTATATTCCTAATCAATGGCTCATTTTAATTGGCATCACGAATAATCATTTTTTCTCGATTCTCCTTTACAACGGCTTTAGAGAAGAAATCGATTTATAATCACCAATTTTTTTATGGAGGCTCACATAATCGTTCGAAGTTGAGAATCGAGCAATTCCTCTAGGTCGTGTTGTGTTGGTTCCACGCACCGACGAAGAGACACTGCTCTTTAAATTTCTCTCTTCTCTGTGGCCAAAGTCTAACTTCTGTGAGAATTTTTTAACTTTTGAATAAGCCTTCGATCATCTATGGTATAAGCTGGCCATCACAAAGTTTTTCACCTGAACAAAGATTTGGATGTTACATCAACCTTGATTTTGGTTTAAAAGTTGTGATAGACCCGGTCTCACAACAATAACAAATTTTTGCCTCCATTTATTCACTATTCCTATGCAATGTGACTCGGCCTCGACCATAAGGTTGCACTGACTAATCACACTAGTAAATCAAGCCACGCATTGACTCGCTCCCTTAAATAGTGGCTCGATCCATGCAAATATAATGAATGTGCTTCTCTCGGATCCTACTCATGCGCACTAGTACATTTGGCTTCACTGGTACATTCGGCTTCAATGAACCCTAATTAACTCAACCCTTAGGCATGATTCAATTATTTTGGTCCTATGGATTGGTCTAATACTCCACACGGGGTCCCTAGCTTCAACAGAATAATATTTCGGCCCTTCTTACTCAGATTAATTCACCTGGAAATAGACTATAAACTTGCACAACAACCTGATTTATGCTTCAACAAACCCTAATTAACACGCCAACTCTATAATCGGCGCTTCACTCTTGGAATTCGGCCCTTGGCAAGTTGATAGCTCCATGGATAAAGGATTGGGCCAAAAAAAAATCACACTATGGTTTCGCTTGACCTACACTAGGGTTCATTTGGCACCTATAAGAGTTAATTCAGCTACATATCAAACTTCGCTTCTAGATAAAATTCAGCTACAATTTCAATCTACATTAAACCTTCCAATACTAAATCTCTTGGGCTAGTAGGAAAACTAGCTCTGTCCCAAACCGAATTTTTATAGTAATCTTCATAATTACCATCTAGACATTTTAAACCAAGGCTTTGCAAAAAGGACATTGCTAATGATTTTTTGCTAATTATTAATGTAAGGACATTTTGTGGAACATATTGTAGATAATTTAACATGAAACCCTCATTTGACATTAAGCACAAGATGACACAAATAGTTGAAGATATAAATGGTTGACAATGACCTCTCCAATGAATTCGTTGATTGCCAATGAGAAACCTGGATGGCTCCTCCTTCAAGACTAGCTAGGGTGGATTATTTCACTATCGAAGACTAGTTATTTTAGTCAACTAGGGTGGGTAATCGCTCCACCAAAGAAGATCATGCTTCAGGGTTATAAACCCTCAAGCAAGCTCCAAGAACCAAAGTAAACAATCCATTAAGAAGCAAGGGATTTCTCAAACAAAGAATCCAAGCCATTGCCAAAACCATCGAGGAAAGAGGATGTTGAGAGCACATCACAATCTTCCTGTAATAGTGAACATTGCAAAGGAAGAGCCAAGGAAAATACTTCTCGCCGGGCTTGCACTAGAGACAACAAAGCAAAGTATAAAAGGTCTCGATATTCTAATGTACATTTTGATTAGAAGCAAATTGATAATGATGAGCAAAACTTATAGCATAGAAAACCATGTACCTTTTGTGGTTTGAATAACCATGTTGTTGCCAAGTATTAGATTAGAATAGCGAATAGGAAGAGGCCAAAACATGAAGACCCTTCTCCACATCAGGGTAGGAAAAAGGTCAGGAAAGTCTGGAGGAAGAAGAATTTTTGCAGCCATTGCAGCAAGGGTGGATATAAAAGATCCTTTTTGTTGAGAATTTGGTAGGGCATAGTTTAATTCAATTCTCTACTTGATAATTACTTGTGAACTTATTTCTCTTACTCTGATCTTCTCTTTATTAGCTTGTTATGTCTTTCATCAAGTCAATTATGAAAACACAAGAAACACAAAGTTTAGGCTCTTCAAGCCAGGGCCAAAACCTCTCCCTCTTGGAGAGGAAAACCCGCAAGCAATTCTTCTTATAGATCTTCAATTGACAAGTACCATGACCATGACATAGACCCTTGACACCAGTATGCCTTCATGACCTTGTCACTGCTCTTTCTTGACTCCTTATGTTGATCTTCGCTTCCTGCATTGTGCTGCACCAACACTAGGGAAACTCGGTCCCTTATCTAGGAACCCTTACTATTGTTCCTCTTCAACCTCTAAGAGATTCCTTTACCAAGTCTGAAATCCTTCCTTTGCTTGATACTATTTACAGAGTTCCTCTAGTTGCCAAGACTCCTCCTTATGCACTGTTGTATAGACCTTATCCCTTTATGAGCATGCCTTTGCAGTGTCTCTTTCTATGGTATATCTCCTCCTTTGCTCGCACTGTAGTTCAGACTTAAACCCAAAACAGAGAGCCTATATTCTTTGTTGTACTGCCTTTATTGCTTCGCTGGAATGTCTCCTTCCCTCGCACCAAATCGCAGGACTAAACAAGGTAGAATGGACCCAAAACAGAGTTAGTTTATCCCTCTTCTTCCTTTGTTGTTTTTCTCTTCTATTACGCTGTCACTATAGTCCTCAACCTGCACTGTTATTCCACAGATGCTCTCTGAAATTTCAGACATATCCGAACTGTACTTGTGTTTTCGGTGCAGTTCACTGGGGTATTTATAGTGGTTTGCCCATGTAATTAGCCGACCTATCCTATGAACCATTGTGACTATTTCTGTGAGTCAACTTGACTGTTAGGCTGACTTAACAAGTAGTGTTTCCAGCACATTGAATCAACTTGTTCAGGGATATCTTCCAGCATCTTTCTAGAGCATTTTGACAAGGTCTTGAGGCATACTTTTTGACCTTTACAAGTGTAACAATCCTTCAAATACATGACTCTAAATTATACATTTATGACAAGATGACAAATCCCTAAAAGACATCAAGAAGAAGTCTTTGACCTATAATAAAAACTCCTTGCTCATGAAACCCATGAAGCAAGCTTTACAAAAATACATTTTAATATCTTTGTCTTCTTCATTACATAAATTCATAATTACTAGTCATTATGAAGACCGAACCTAGTTACACTTTCCAACACTGCCTCTTAACTAGGGAGGTATTCATAATGGTACATGGTTACTTTCAATCTGAAGAATCGGATTGGTAATCGCGTTTGTATAGCATCATATCAACCAACATTATCACAGTGCAAGGCCTTTACTAACAGCGCCATCTCTCAACGAGACAATGAGCTACAATGTTGGCGAGACCAATGACATATAGACACCATCATCATTGTCTCTCCAAGGTACACACTCCACCCGGGTGTTCAAAAATTATGACCTTCCTAGACTATTCTTATCTTGGGTAGCTAATCCTCAAAGAATATCGTTCCACAACTACTCTTATCTTGAATGCCCTATCACATTCTCAAAGAGTATCGGATGCCAGATGATTACCCAATCCTCCATTCTGTCTTCCTAATTGAAGATCAGAATGATGTGTCTCTCCCTCTCAATTAGGAAAGACATATTCCACAAGTGAATGTACTCATTCCTATACAAGGAATGTACCTAAGCTCATTCTTAGGAATTACCAAGTTTCTTCCAAGTAAGAAACTTACCACCAGGCTCCCTCTTAACCAGGGACCTACAGCAGCAATGGTGAGACACCCAGCTACTCATGAAGAATTCCTCCCTTCGATGTCATGAATTTCTTCGATATTGAGGAGTCTTCAACTTTGGGATAGCTTCATAGGGCACAGATCATCCATCACTTTCATTCATGAGTCATGTCATCTATCAAAAAGTGATTCATCAGTCTTTCTCATTTGGTCCATCTTCATGCCATGTTGCTTTCCTTCGAACCATATTTCTTCCAATGATCTTTCATCCTTCCATATGGTTGGCAGCCCCGCATAAACTTATCCAAATACACATGAACATGTTAACTTTTAAATCAAAAGTTACCTCAGTGATGATCTTTCACCATGACATCTTCTTGTAGGCATCGACATCCTTCATACAAATTGACATATCTCCTAAAGATATGTATTTTCAAGGGTCTTCATCTTTACCAGACTTCTATCAGAGTCTACATATCTTCCCAGGAGATCTCTAAGTCAAGCCTTCTTGGCTTTCGGATGATAACTACCTTCTTATCATGGTTGCACTTAATGACCTCTTATTTTCTTTCTCTACACAGTTTTACTTCATTCCCAAGAACTTCCAATATGCAATTCCTTGTTCGTATACAACCACCTCATATTCTATATGAGGACATATTATGTTGATTTCATTTGTTATTGGCAACATTTGTATCATAAGAGATTCTCATTTCTTTGATCATATTTCTAAAGATAGAAGTTCATTACCTGCAACCATATGACATGACTTCATAACATCCAGTGTCAGCATATAAATATATGTACCTCATCCTTTTCCTTTTGTGTCATCCTCCAGCAGTTTTCCCTAGAATGAAGAATTTCATTCCCTTGACTTACTTCGTCAATATGTCATCATATCTTAATCCCAGAGTTTTGCAAGATAGAATTCTTGATGAAACCTTTTGCTTTCTTTCTAACCAATGATTCCAAAGAGGACTCCATTAGAAAAATGTCATCACATGTTTCCTTATGGATTATTGAATGATAACCCTTGATCTAGATAATTGCCTTTCAGCAATGTTGTTATTAGCGAGGTTTCCAGGAGCCACTTCTTTCATAGCATAGTAGTATTGCGGACATCCTCCTATGACAAGTGTTATTTCCATGCTTCTATCATGATGTCGTTTCTAGAGTGATGCATTAATGTGCAATCCTTCTTAACATACTATTTTACAACCGACAGAAACCTCTTAAGGAGGAAGATGATCTCAATCATAGTAGAGATCTTTCACTTCTCCTTTCTTAGATTTCTTTGCATCAGGTTCTCCCCTTTCTTCTGTGACATGGGCTTCTTTCTTTTTCCTCAAGTCCTTTCTAGATTTAGGACAATCCCTTTGATAATGCCCAAGTTCATTACATCCATAGCATTGTACCTTGTTCATACTTCTCCTTTTATTCTGAGGACCAAATTTACCAAATCTTCCTTTCTTCCTGGACATGGCTGCATAGGTTTGATTTTCTTCACCTGGTCCTGTATCAACTTTAGTTTTTAATCTTGTTTCCTCTAGAGATTACAGATCCTAGAATGGTGTTGCTTCTTTCTTCCATATATACTTGAAGTGAAGCTTCCCCATCCCTCTGGTAGAGCATTTAGAACCACTGTAGTCATTTCACTATTAGACATTACTTCTCCCACTTCCAGTAGTACTTACCGAGAATAGCTCCATCAATTTTGTCATATATTTTTTTTTGAAGATTCTAGTTTTGATACATTGGGGATGAGAGAGTCCTTTATGGATTCTATAAGAATCCTCTAGGCTCTTATGTCTCCCTTCATGTATTTGGCATGACTCCATTGTCCTTTTCTTCCATGCAAGAAAGTTTGAAACCCTAACCAGTCTGTTGCTTTCTTTGCAAAGAAGACATTTTGATATATTCATATGAAGTCATAAAGATACTTACTTGAGTAGAGATGTTTTTCTTCTTCTATCAGCTTCCTTGTTGATGATGATGTAGATAGTAGCATGAGCTCCCTCTTAGATAAGACTTCTTTAAGAGTGGTGTAAAGCGGTAGATCACTTTGGACTCTGGATCATTGATATGATGATGATCAAGGATGTCTTGATGATGACTTTAGCAAAAAGATGATTTGATGATGTCTCCAATATTGTTGACTTGGCTTCAAATGAGATAGCTTTAGGTCACCTTCTTGAACTTGCACTTCTTCTTGAAAGGCCCTTGTAGTATAAGTTCTTTGAGTAAGGTTTTTCTGCAAGCTACCTTTTGAATGGAGGTTTCTTCCCTTTTTAGTGTAGATTTCTTTCCCTTGAAAACTGACCTTTGACCTTCTTCTCGAAATCGATCCTAGTGTCTTCTTGCAAAATTGATCCTTGATCTTCTTGATTTTTAAGTGTCTTCTTGTCAAATAGCCCTTTCTCGCACCTTAGCTCTGAAACCATGTTGAGAATTTAGTAGGGCATAGTTTAATTCAATTCTCTACTTGATAATTACTTGTGAACTTATTTCTCCTACTTAGATCTTCTCTTTAATAGCTTGTTATGTCTTTCATCAAGTCAATTATCGAAACACAAGAAACACAAAGTTTAGGCTCTTCATGCCAAGGCCAAAACCTCTCCCTCTTGGAGAGGAAAACCCGCAAGTAATTCTTCTTATAAATCTTCAATTGGCAAGTACCATGACCATAACACAGACCCTTGACACCAGCATGCCTTCAAGACCTTGTCACTGCTCTTTCTTGACTCCTTATGCTGATCTTCCCTCATGCACTGTGTTGCACCAACATTAGGGAAACTCGGTTCCTTATCTAGCATCCCTTACTATTGTTCCTCTTCAGCCTCTAAGAGATTCCTTTACCAAGTCCGGAATCCTTCCTTTGCTTTATACTCTTTACAGAGTTCCTTTAGCTACCAAGACTCCTCCTTACGCACTGTTGTATAGACCTTATCCCTTTCTAAGAATGGCTTTGTCGTCTCTCTTTCTGCAGTATATCTCCTCCTTTGCTCGCACTGTAGTTCAAACTTAAACCCAAAACAAAGAGCATCTATCCTTTGTTGTACTGCCTTTATTGCTTCGTTGGAATGTCTCCTTTCCTCGCACCAAATCACAGGACTAGACGAGGTAGAATGGACCCAAAACAGTGGTAGTTTATCCCTCTTCTTCCTTTGTTGTTTTGCTCTTCTATTCCGCTATCACTGTAGTCCTTAACCCACACTATTATTCCACAAATGCTCTCCGAAATTTCAAACATATCCAAACTGTACTTGTGTTTTCTGTAGAGTCCACTGGGGTATTTATAGTGGTTTTCCCATGTAATTAGCAAACCCATCCTGTGAACCGTTGTGATTATTTCTGTGAGTCGACATGACTATTAGGCCAACTTAACAAGGAGTGTTTCTAGCACATTGAATCGACTTGTTCAGGGATATCTTCCAACATCTTTCTAGAGCACTTTGACAAGGTCTTGAGGCATACTTTTTTACCTTTACAAGTGTAACAATCCTTCAAATACATGACTCTAAATTATACATTTATGACAAGATGACAAATCCCTAAAAGACATCAAGAAGAAGACCTTGACCTATAATAAAAACTCCTTGTTCATGAAACCCATGAAGCAAGCTTTACAAAGATACATTTTATTATCTTTGTCTCCTTCATTACATAAATTCATAATTACTAGTCATTATGAAGACCGAACCTAGTTACAGTTTCCAATAGAGAGCACATCACAATCATCCCGTGATAGTGAACATTGCAAAGGAAGAGCTAAGGAAAGTACTTCTAGCCAGGCTTGCACTAGAGACAACCAAGCAAAGTATAAAAGGTCTCGATATTCTAATGTTCATTTTGATTAGAAGCAAATTGATAATGATGAGCAAAACTAAAGGCATAGAAAACCATGTACCTTTTGTGGTTTGAATAACCATGTTGTTGCCAAGTATTAGATTAGAATGGCAAACAAGAAGAGGCCAAAACATGAAGACCCTTCTCCACATCAGGGTAGGAAGAAGGTCAAGAAAGTCTGGAGGAAGAAGAATTTTTGCAGCCATTGCTGCAAGGGTGGATATCAAAGATCCTCATGTTGGAAGCTCCATCCAGAGCAACGACCAAAGAAGGACCAAAAGCATTTGTGAAGGAACCAACCAATGAAGTTGTTCAACAAGAGAATCAACTACAAGAAGAAGACCCATTAACTTGGCTGGGTAAGAGATGGGTAGCATTTTTAAGTAGTTGAGCAATAGCCACATTTGTAAATCACATGTTGCGAAAATATTTGTAGAAGTGGTGAAGTGTTTTCCCATCACTTATAAATGCAAAATGGTGATATTTTGGCCTTTCAATTGGATCGCAAAGGTTTGTTTTTAGTTTCAACTTGACATGAATGTGTTATAAACTCTTGGCAAGTATGGGGTTTGCTTGAGTCTTGTTTTGGTCTCACAATTGAACATGTATTAGCAGTTATGGGTTTACATATGATACAGGTGTCGGTTTCATCATTCTGAGTTTTGAAGTACAAAGGTGAAGAGAAGGGAAGGTGGCCTATCAGAGGCATCTATTATGCAAATCGAGATTGCAATCATGTTTATGCTTTTGGAGGACCAAAATCCCTTCAATGGGGAGGAATGATCAAGGTGGCTCTCGAGAGTTTCAAAAATGAAAGTCTTTAAATTTCATCGAAACTAGGACCAGATCGAAGAGCTCGTCGTCCTGATCCGAACGACACAGGATGGCGCCTCAATCTGACTTGATAAGTGCAAGTTATTGGAAGTCAAGCTTTCAAGTCAAAGAAGGACTTTTGTCGCCAAATAAATTTGGAGCATAGCTAACTTTGGCAGTCTAGCTAAATCTGGCAGAATCTACTAAATTTGGCAGCAACAAACCGAGTGACAAATTAGCACTAGACGCGAACAGAAATGGTTAGATTGTCGAATGGTTAATATTGTGAGTGACCCTTAACACAATCCGGCGGATGGTTTTGTCTGAAACCAAAAATATTTTTGGTCAGCGGGCCACCAACCCCATTGACCGTTCACATATAATAATATATATTGGGTCGGGGCCCGTGGGTCTAACCCCGGGACCCTGCTCAACAACCGATGGCACACTGTAAAACAAGGCCGACGGGATTTGAACCCACATCAGTGGCCCCGCCTAACGAGCGACTCCAAATACACCACCAACAAACAACATGCGACGGACAGCCCCAAAATAACCCATTTGCCAACTAAACAAACATTGAGAGTTATATTTTTGGCCACAAGTGGGGTTTGAACCCGGGTCGTCCGACCAATAAATAGACCTGCCAAACAGTACAGTAGCTAGGCATACCTTGGTAGGCTTGTCAGTGGCTACCTATTAAACACTGTATTCTCCAAACACCGACGAAAGGAGAGAGCTGAGAGCCAAACAGAGGTGGGCACGGAGGTCGAGGTTGACGAGAGGAATATTGAAGAGCGGATCCGTGACGCAGGCACGCAAACTGAGGGAGGGAAAAAATGTGACACAGACACACAAACCAAAGGAAAAACCTTGACCAATGATGGAACCTTGAGTGGTGGAACCATGATTTGGAATCTTTAAGGAATCTTTTAGATTCCTTGAAGGCCAAGATTTGCAGGTGTCATAATAAGGTTAGCTTTATACTCAAATTTCACAATTTTTCGCAAGGATCGCGATGGCGCGGTCCCTTTTTCCATTTGAGCAATCGATTTTTAGACAGTCGTTAGATTTGGAGGTATAATGATGCATTTTGGCCACTTTGCTTGTTTTTATTTTGGCAAAAAGATGGATGTTTGTTGCAGGTTTTGGTGATCTCTGTATGTTGTTGTATGATAGCAAGATCATAATCTTTGCAGAAAATTCATCAATTGAGCCTTGACACGAAAACAAAGGTGACGGGAGTGCTAAAAGAGGTCCATGTTGACACTTTGTCAGAAAGTAGTCATGTTTACAGCCATTGGTCTTAGAATTATGGGACGATTATGATGATGATGAGTATGATTTGAATATGATCAGTGGATTCAAGAGGTCCATTTTATGCCACCTTGAGTGAAAGGACCATTTTATGCCACTTATGTATGAGAGTCCATTTATACCACTTTTGTGAGATATCATTCCTTTGTCATGCTAAAGGAGAACATCTTGTGAGTGAGAGTTCTTTGTAGGAGAACATCTCCTTGGAGAGGCATGCCACTCGATATAAGAGTTTCATCCTTGTGTTGACAAAATTTATCTATGTACTCATCTTCTTCTTAGACTAATGAAATGACCTCCCCACTATTGACCTAGGGCTCAGATACGTAGTCCACACTAGATGAATTTTGTTATCACATATTGTGTTATGTGTGCTTCATGGTTATTTGCTTCTTGTTTATGTTGATGGATTGGTGAAGTATTGCTCATGCTTCACACGCAAATATAAGTGTCCGTAAAAGGTCCTGCATAATGAAGATTTTTGTTTAAGAATATTCACAAAAAAATTCGAATCACCCACCCAACAAGCCTGTGATACCTAAAGGCTTACCAATCGTGGTGCAACACGTATCAATAGCTACAACCTCCTCGAAGGCAATAAGATAATTATGATATTCAGACTAGCAGGGTGTCAGAAAATCAGAAAGATCTTCTTATACTTGATAATTACTTGTGAGATTCTTGCAATCTTATTTAACTTTTTATGTTCTTCTTAGTTCATCAAGCAATTACTAAAACAATAGCACAAAGATCAAGGACACCAAATGTAGGCGGACATCCAGGGAAAAACCACACTCTAGAGAAAACCCAGTCAACAACTCTTCCTTCAATAGTTTTCCTGAGATAATCCAAGACTCTTGACTTAGACACAGACTTCCTCCACACCAAGTCAACCCTTTCCTTTTTCTACAAATAGTACTATCTTTGACCTAGATGCAACAGCACTTCGATGCAGCAATATCTTTGACCTAGTAACTTCAATCTTGAAGCAGTACTTCCACTTGAAGCAGCAACAACTGGCAGCAGCAACTTCGACCTAGCAACAGCAATTGAAAGCAACAACAACTTTGACTTGGGAAAAAGACTTCGATCTCCTAGAGCAGCTCACATGAGAGAGAGATAGATAGCCCAAAACTTCGATTTTGTCCTTCCCTTTCTTCTTTGCCAACTTCGCACTCCTTTAGCCTTCTTCAACTTTGCATTTTTTCCCAGCTCTTTCTAAGATATCGAACTTGTGAGTGTGAGAGAGTGTGTTCCAAATGCATTTGAACTACTCCAATATATAGGCTTCTGGTGAGGTCAAATTGCCCAGTTTGAGGCCGACTTAATCTCCTTGAGGTCGACTAGGTGTGGAGGTGACATAATTCATTTCTAACTCAAAAATAATCCTTTTTACATGATTCAAAAGCCCAAGAAGGGTCCCTTTAAATGTACAATGACTCTATTAACTCAGAATAAATAATAAAAGTCCTCAATGGGGACTTTGAGCTAAAACATGACAACCCAAGCATGTGACCCATGCTTTAATAAGTCATAATAATAATAATAATAATATTTTCTTTTCATTCTTTTCATAAGTACATTTCATTATGACTCAAATACAATTATGAAGATCGAACCTAGTTACATTCTTCAACACTCCCTCTTAACTAGGGAGGTATTCATAACAAGTACAAGGAAGATCTCAAACTATATGAACTATGAAGAGTTTAGGCACCGCAATGCCATGGACTAAATACCTGACCATGGTAATCTATCCAAGGTCCTCCAACAGTTTAGGCACTTCATGGTGCCACGGACTAGATTCCTGACCAAGACAATCAATCTGGGTGGAACTAAGATGGACTAAAGCTTTCAGCCTCTCATGGTACCATCAGGCTTACTTGCTAACCATCAACCAAGGGATCCAGGTGCATATCTGAGGTCAGAGCTCCAAGACCAACGCCACCCTCCCTTACTTCGAGATCCAGACATCGACACATAGTGTCAGCCTGATGTCCTCCCAGGCAATGTGTCTTACACACAAAGCCTCAACACTTCTTATTATTCCAATCGGTAACAACTCCTCCCCAATTAAATAGATCGGAAACAACAAATCTCTCCCGATCAAACTGATCGATAACCAGCATGTAAAACATGCTATCAAACCTTCGAGAGATAAATCTGTACAAACATAACCCCGATCAGTAACAAACTTTCAAATTTACATAAATAAATACAAACCTCTAGGGTCTTTCAGACAACTTGATGTTGCTTCTCAATTTATCACAGTAGGACTTTCAACTGAATCTTGACAGAAAATTCCTCAATAATACATCTTCCTTTCCTACTTCACATGCAGCCACATATTCTACAATCGGATGTTGCTTTTCTTCTTTCAACAATATCTCAAAATGCATTCTCCAATTTCTTCTTTCAAGGTATCCATCATGATGCCCTCCTTCTTAACTAGGGAGATTTTCTTCTATCCAAGCTCCCTCTTAACTCAGGGAGATTTCCTTTTTATGACATTGGAGAATCTTTCATGGCTTTCATCCTTCTTATCAGAGTCATCTTGACCATCATCATTCATGTATCTTCCTTTATCATGCTTATCATATCAACTTTACTTACAAACGTCTTCACCATCTGAAGATTACGTACCTACACAACTTAGATAGCAAGTACAACCAAATCCACGTTATCAGAATCATACAGTAATGGAAGCATTAGACTTTATAAACATAATCAGCAAGAGACTTTACTTCAATAATTCAACTTGTTGCCCAAGTTTTGTTACAAACCCTAAATCACATCAATAGCTCAATCAAGATATCAATCCCATTCTATCTAGGGCTTCAAAATTTCTTTCAATGACAAATTCTTTCACATAACAAACCCTAGAAACAATTCAAACAAGTATAATAATGTATCTAACAACTTTCATAATTCATATGTTACTCCCTACTAGGATTTCATACAAACCCTAGATTTCATACATGAGCTTCAACAATCAAAATCAATCACACCTCAAAATAAAGCTTCAACAAAATGACTAGCTTCTCAACAATCAAATTGATCACAATATACTTTCATAGATCTCAAATTGTCATATCACATACTAGAGAATTTAGCTTCTACTAAGGTTTAGCTATAGAAACCCTAAAGTTCACAAACATTATCATCCTAGAGTATCAAACTTCGACTAGGGCTTAGTTCCAGACCCTAGGACTTATGACCACTAACAATTAGGTCAACACATATATCTAGGATTCCATCATCACGCACAAGCATATCACAACAACATATGTTAGTCAAACCCAATGACACAAATGCATTCAGACATCTAACATATTAGGACATCAACCAAAATAAGGGTCTTGATCATAAACCCTACCAAACCCTAAAGATCTAGGGCTTCAACAACAAACCCTAATTTACCAATACTTCCAAGGTTTGGGATTTCAAACATCACCACTCAACCCTAACAAGTTAGGGTTTTCATAACCATACCCAATGTTCCAAACAAGACATCATCAAAGCATCAAACATTTTCTTTTGACTTCATCAATATCTGTAAGTAGGCTAGGGCTTCACACATTATCATCGACACACCCTTAAGTTAGGGTTTTTACAAAGAACCTTTTTAGGGTTCCACAGGAATAATCAAAGATATGAGGAGGGTAGATTTATTTAATGATGAATCACCCAATCAAGAATCTTTATGATTTAAGAAAAGCTAGACACAATAATGTTAGTAATGTAGAATAGATTAGAAAAAGAATGAATATATCTTTATCATGAAGAGAACAAAGCTTTATAGTCTAAGGCATACCTTTGTTCCTTAATAAAACTTGTAATTCAAAACTTTGTCTTGTGAGGCCTTCTTCCATAATCCTTGAGTATACAACAAGCCTTTTCCTAAGCAAGGAAAATAGGAATAGAAATGTGATTAGTATTTAATGCAAACAAAATTAGATCGGCAAGCGAAACCAAAAATGAAAAGTAAGATACTTATCTTTGGAAGTTGGTGAGGGCTCCCTCCAAACTCGAGGGATACCTATAACCTTATAAAAACAATTCAAAAATGTTTTTCCAAAAATATGTTAAACCTAAAAATACTAAAAATCAAAAGTACAAAATGAAATAACTAAAGCTTAGAGCAAAGAACTTAGTAGTGTCAAATGTGTGTGTGAGTTTTTATTTCATTCTTCTTTATTTTCTACATAATTTTAAATCTGCATGAATGCACTATTAGCCATCAATCTACAATTCCAAAAATCTAATAAAAGTGTAATAGTGTAGACTTTTATATTTAAAGTATAATTTATCAGATCTGTTGTGACAAATTGTCTAGCAGAATATCCACCGCAATTTACGAATCATATTGTTATCAAAGCGGGTTTCTTTGGGTGTATTATGGAGATTTGCAAGAGATCTAGATCAATTGGGCCAAGAGTCGTAAAACCCCAATCATGGTCGACAAATATATGAATAACCCTTGTGATCTTGCAGAGGAGAGGTTTTCACAGCTGGAAAAACAAGTTGCTGATATAAATCATGATGTAAATCTCCTCATGGCTGCTTGAGCAATAAGCTTGGGATATTTGATAGTATGGCAGTTCAAATGTAGAGGACAAATCAAAAGGTGAATCAAGAAACTGGGAAGAAACGAAGAACCAACTGAAAAGAGAACCTAGAAAAGATCAACCCAATTCGAGTGTCATGAATCAATCATGGCCCCTGTTTAAAATGGAAGCGAAGGTTGATAGCAAGTCTTACCACAACGAGATGGACACTCTAAAGTTGAACACTGGTTGTAGCAACTAGAAGTGTATTTCAGTGTCCATCAAATTGAGAAAGAACAAAAGATTTCATTTGCGCGGTTGAAATTAGAGGGCCATGCCCTGACTTGGTGGGAGAGCCACATGGAGACCTTGAGGTTGGTGTTGATAATTTGGAAGGTTGGAGATTAATTCAAATTCTCTTCTTGATAATTACTTGTGAGCTTACTTGATTTACTTATGTCTTCTCTTCTTAGCTTCTTTAGTCTTTCATCAAGTTAATTACCAAAATACAAGAGACACAAAGTTAGGCTCTTTGAGCTAGGGCAAAAACCTCTCCCTCTTGAAGAGAAAAACCCACAAGAAATTCTTCTTATAGACTATCAAATGACAAGTACCATGACCAAGACTCAGACCCTTGACCTAAGAAAGCTTCCAAGACCTTATCACTACTTCTTTCTTTCCCCTTCAAACTGCTTCTCCTTTTCTCCACCAACCTGCACTGATCTGCACCAACACTAGAACCTTTCAATTTGCATAACTGTGAAGCTTCTTCACTTGAGGTGTAATCCTTCCTCTTTACATACTTTAGAACAGGAAGGTAAATCACAGATTTACCTTCCTTCCTTTCTTGCACTATAGTATATACTTCCTTGCTTTATTATCACTGTGAATTATCAAATTTTCTTCCTTTATAGCAATCCGAATATGTCTGGTATATCCGCACTTCAGCTTCAGAACAACCCAATACTTATCACGCTTTCAGTTAGTGTCACGTTGTATATGGATAGTCTTCCTTCAAGCTAATCCGCAATCCTTGACCCTGATCCGAATATGTATATATATCAGACTTAACCTTGTCTTGAAGTCCGCACTCTTGTCCGCAGTCTCTTTTCACAAATCCACATTCAATGCTTCAAAACAATACTCAAAACAGATCTGCACCTAACACTTGGACACTGCTTTTTAACTCGCATTTATTTTAGACTTTTTCCACACTGTAAAATCACAGAGGAATCCGCAATTCTATACTTGAATGAGTCGCAGCTTCCTTATATATATAATGCTTTGTCTCTGCTTTTAGGCCAACCCTACAACAAGCTTTTAGGCCGACTTCATCATTGTATATGGGCCAACTAGATCACAGCATTCTTCCAGCATTGAATGAGGGTTGACTTAAGTCATTCTTTCACTGTTTTATGGCAAGGTCTTGGAGCATATTCTTTAGACTAGCCACTTCATATACATGACACTTAATTACATTTATAACCAGAAGACAAACCCTAATAGACATCAAGAAGAAGTCTATTGACCTATAATAAAATCTTGCTCATGAAAGCCATGAAGCAAGTATAACAAAAAATACATTTTATTACCTTTGTCTTCTTCTTTACATAAATACATAATTACATAGTCAATATGAAGACTGGTCCTAGTTACACTTTTCAACATTTCCTCTTAACTAGGGAGGTATTCATACAAGTACATGGTCACTTTCAAATTGAAGAATCTCATAAGAAGAATCGGATTGGTAATCGCATCTATATAGCATCATATCAACCAACATTGTCCAAGTGCAAGGCCTTGACTAACAGCCCCATCTCTCAATGAGACAATGGGCTACAATGTTGGTGAGACACGTGACTTATAGACACCATAGTCATTGTCTCTCCAAGGTACATACTCCACCCAAGTGTTCCCAGACTATGACCTTCTTGGACTATTCTTCTCTTGGGTAGCTAGCCCTCAAAGAATATTGGTCCCCGACTACTCTTTCTTGAATGCCCTATCACATTCTCAAAGAGTATCGAATGCCAAATGATTACCCAATCCTCCATCCTGTCTTCCCAAGTGAAGACCAGAATGATGTGTCTATCCATTCTCTCCACATGGCCTACACTGAGACTTACGGTTGTTAGTCCTCGTCTAGTGCATAACACATGTATTAGAGAATCATATATTTCACTCCATCTTAACTCAGGAAGGACATTCTTCAAGTTTCTTCCAAGTAAGAAACTTATCACCAAGCTCCCTCTCAACCAAGGACCTGCAGCAGCAATGGTGAGACACACAGCTGCTCATGAAGAATTCCTCCCCTCGACGTCATGGATTTCGATATTGAGGAATCTTCAACCTTTGGCTTCATGGGGCACATATCATCCATCACTTTCACCCATGAGTCATGTCAACTATCCGAAAGTGATTCATCAGACTTCCTTATCTGGTCCAGATTTTATGCCATGTTGCTTTCTTTCGAACCATCTCCAAGGATCTTACATCCTTTCACATGATTGGCAACCCTGCATAAATTCATCCAAATAAACATGTATATATATGAACTTTTAAATCAAAAGTTACCTCAGTGATGATCTTTCACCATGACATCTTCCTGTAGGCATCGACATCCTCTATTCAGATTGACACATCTCCTAATAATATGTCTTGTCGAGGGTCTTCTTCTTTACCAGACTTCTATCAGAGTCTACATATCCTCCCAGGAGATATTCTAGTCACATCTTCTTGGCTTCTGGCTAATAACTGCCTCTAGACATGGTTGCACTTCATGATCTCTTCCTTTCTGCACATCTTCATTCCCAAGAACTTCCAATTTCTAGTTCCTTGTTTATATATCACCACCTCATATTCCATATGAGTATATATTATGCTGATTTCATTTGTCTGTGCACCGTGAGAGATCCTCCTCCATAGATCATAATTCTAAATATAGAAGCCTATTACATGCAACCATATGACATGACTTCATAGCATCCAGTGTCAGCATATATATATATATATATATATATATATATATATATACCTCATACCATTTTCCTTTTAGTCATCCTATAGCAATTTTAATAGAATAAAGAACTTCATTCCCTTCACCTGCTTCATCAATATGTCATCACATCCTAATCCCAGAATTTTGTAGCATAGAATTCTCGATGAAAACTTTCCTGCTTTCTTTCTAATCAGTGAATCCATAGAGAATTCCATTAGAAAATGTCAGCACATGTTTCCATGATGACCCTTGATCTTGATGACTACCTTCCATCAATGTTGTTATTAGTGAGGCTTTCCAGGCACTGTTTCACGAAGAGCTCCTACCATGCCTCTATCATGACGCTATTTATATACATAGCTTCTTATCATACTATTTTACAACCAACAAAAATCACTTAAAGAAGAAGATGATCTCAATCATAATAGAGATCTCTCGCTTCTTCTTTCTTAGATTTCTTAACATCAGGTTCTTCCCTTTCATCTGTGACATGGGCTTCTTCCTTTTTCCTCTTGTCCTTTCCAGATTCAGGACAATCTCTTTTATAATGCCCAAGTTCAAAACATCCAAAGCATCGTAGTTTGTCCATATTTCTTCTTTTATTCTGAGGACCAAATTTTCCGAATTTTCCTTTCTTCCTGGATATGATGGCAAAGGCTTGATTCCCTTCACTTGATCCTATATCAGCTTTGGCTTTTAATCTTGTTTCCTCTATTTTACATAGAGACCATAAATCGTGGAATGGTGTTGCTTCATTCTTCCCGTATAAACTTGAAGTGAAGTTTTCCCATTCTTCCGGTAAAGCATTCAACGCCGCTGTAGTCATCTCAGTATCAGACATTACTTCTCCCAATTCCTGCAGTTGATCTCTCATTTCAAAAATCCTCATAAAGTATGAAGTGATTCATTCTTCTCTTGACAATTCCATTTTGTATAGTTCTTGTCTCATAGAGATTGCTTCTCCTACAGTACTCATAGAGAATAGCTCCACCAGTTTCTCATATATTTCTTGTGCAGACTTTAGTTTTGATACAAAGGGAATGAGTGAGTCCTTAATGGATTCTATGAGAATCCTCTGGGCTCTGATTTCTCCTTTCATGTACTTGGCATGCGCTGGAGCATCTTCTTTTGGGGGTTGAATTGTAGATCCTTCGATGTAGCCCATAACTTCGTCTTCAATTAGATTCAAATCTGTCATTTTCTTCCATGCACTAAAGTTTGATGACCCAACCAATTTGCTCTCTTTACAATACGTCATCTTGACAGATTTAGATAAGGTCATAGATACTTACTTGAGTAGAGTGACTTGTAGCTTCCTTGAAGATGATGAAGATGAAGTCAGGAGCTTCTTCTAAAATTGAATTCCCAAATGTAGAAGTTCTTGGATCCTAAATGATAAAGGATGTCTTCAAGAGATGATATTTCTTCCAACAATGTCTTGAATATAAATCTTTGATAGCAAAGATTATTTTCTTGATGAGTTGATCCTTTGAATGAGATTGAAGATCTTTCTTGAAATAGCTTGAGAATCTTCCTTGTAAACGGATTTGACTTTTTAACGCAAACTTTGACCTTGACTTTGATTCTTGCTTCCTTAAGTGCCTCCTTGCTAAGTAGCCCTTGTCCTTTTAGCACCTTAGCTCTGATACCATGTTGAGAATTTGGAAGGTCGAACATTAATTCAAATTCTCTTCTTGATAATTACTAGTGAGCTTACTTGATTTACTTATGTCTTCTCTTCTTAGCTTATTTAGTCTTTTATCAAGTTAATTACCAAAATACAAGAGACACAAAGTTAGGCTCTTCGAGCTAGGGCAAAAACCTCTCCCTCTTGAAGAGGAAAACCCACAAGAAATTCTTCTTATAGACTTTCAAATGACAAGTACCATGACCAAGACTCAGACCCTTGACCTAAGAATGCTTCCAAGACCTTCTCAATACTTTCTTGCCCCTTCAAACTGCTTCTCCTTTTCTGCAATAACCTGCACTGATTTGCACCAACTCTAGAACATTTCACTTTGCATAATTGTGAAGCTTCTTCACTTGAGGTGTAATCCTTCCTCTTTACATACTGTAGAACAGGAAGATAAATCACAGATTTACCTTCCTTGCTTTCTCGCACTATAGTTTATACTTCCTTGCTTTATTATCACTATGAATTATCAAATTTTCTTCCTTTATAGCAATCTGAATATGTCTAGTATATCTGCACTTCAGCTTCAGAACAACCCAAAACTTATCACGCTTTTAGTTAGTGTCACGCTGTATATGTATAGTCTTCCTTCAAGCTAATCCACAATCCTTGACCCTGATCTGAATATGTATATATATCAGACTTAACCTTGTCTTGAAGTCCGCACTCTTGTCCGCAGCCTCTTTTCACAGATCCGCATTCAATGCTTCAAAACAATACTCAAAACAAATCCACACCTAACACTTAAACACTGCCTTTTAATTCGCATTTATTTCAGACTTTTTCCACACTGTAAAATCACAGAGGAATCCACAATTCTATCCTTGAATGAGCCGCAACTTCCTTATATATATAATGCTTTATCTCTGCTTTTAGGCCGACTTCATCTTTATATATGGACCGACTAGTTCACAGCATCAATGAGCTTATCTTCCAGCGTTGAATGAGGGCCGACTTAAGTCATTCTTTCACTGTTTTGGCAAGCTCTTGGAGCATATTCTTTAGACTAGCCACTTCATATACATGACACTTAATTACATTTATAACCAGAAGACAAACCCTAATAGACATCAAGAATAAGTCTATTGACCTATAATAAAATCTTGCTCATGAAACCCATGAAGCAAGTATAACAAAAATTACATTTTATTATCTTTGTCTTCTTCTTTACATAAATACATAATTACATAGTCAATATGAAGACTGATCCTAGTTACACTTTTCAATAGTTGTAGGGGAAGCCTCGAGTGACTAAGTGGGAGGACTTTTAAACCCTCAATGAGTCACACTTTTACCCTATCGGTATGTAGAGGACCAACAGATCTAGTAGCACTACTCCAAGCAAAATTCAAAACAAAGCGTGCAAGAGTATACAACAAAGTTCAAAAATATGGCCATAATGTTGGGTATCTCCCAAAAGAACCTAGATGTACTCCTCAAGTATTTGGGAGGTCTACACTACCATCTGCGAGAGCAAGTGATGTTGTTCAAGCCCAAATCAGTGGACGAGCCTTGTGTATAGGCACTGTACTTGGAAAACATAGACCTGAAGAAAGCGCAATCAAGTGTATCGAAGCATTAGGAGCAACAAAACACTTTTGAGATGAAGAAGAAACAAAAACTGGGAAAGATTAAAAAGTGGCAACCACAATACACCAGTGCAAAGATCCCAACAACCATTGCAACATTGACAGCCATACAGAGGAGAAGTGTTGGAAGTTGCATCCAAAGCTAAACCTGAAGAACAAAAAGAAAAACAATAAGAAGACGAATCTCATGGCCATTGATTCGAGTAACCAAGTTGAAAGCAGCTCAGACGTGGATGAGAGGATCGATTGTACGTCAGTTCAGAAGGAGGTGAATCTAAGTAGACTTCAGCAATAGGAAGAGAAAGAAATGACCATATTTTACCATATAAAGATATTTGTCAAGAAGACAAAGATTGATGCTCTATTTGACTCAAAATTACAGGCAAATCTCATTGCAACAAAGTTGGGACTAGAAGTTTGTGATCATCCAAGTCCATATCCAATGAAACAGGTAAATAAGGATGCAGAGCTAAAGGTAACAAAACAGTGAATTAGATTTGCCATCAGTGTTGGGTTTTATTAATGAAGTAGAACTAGATGTGGTTCCCCTTGATGTATGTGGAGTTGTGTTTGGAAGTCCCTACATGTAGATGCGAGATGCAATATTCATGCGAAGGTCCAACAAGTATCGACTCGTCAAGGATGGAAAATCGATCATCAATGCGCACAAAGGCAAGTTGAAAATTTCACTTATAAATGCCAACAAAGTCAAGAAATTGATCAGTTCCAGCAAGAAGTATTTTTATTGTTTTTAAGAGAAAATCAATCTGTAAAAAAATTTATAAGAGGCATGGCATCCCTGGAGGAGTTTAATAAGAAACAAAAACAACTGGAAGAGTTGCTACAGGTATATAGGGATGTGTTCCGAAAGACTAAAGGGATACCACCTAAGAGGAAAGTGGAGCATGAGATCCAACTATTATAAGATTTGCCATTGCCAAACATTGGGTTGTACAAGCAATCTGTTACAGAAGCAAGAGAGGTGAATAAACAGTTGCAACAGCAATTGGAACAGGGTGTCATTCGGCCGAGTACATCACCATGTGGGTCACCCATCATCATTGTGCCAAAGAAGGATGGGACTTGGCGAATGTGTATAGATTACAAGGCACTGAACAAAATCACGCTCAAGAACAAGTACCCCATGCCCAAGATAAATGATCCACTGGATCAGCTGCAACAAGCAAAATACTTCACCAAGATGGAATTAAAGTCTAGATATCACGAGGTTCGAGTGAAAGAAGAAGATACCTAGAAGATGCCTTCAAAACCAGGAAAGGTTTCTATGAGTGGTTAGTTATACCATTTGGCCTATTCAATGCACCGACTATGTTTATGAGATTCACAAATGATGTGTTGCGCCCTTTTATAGTTTCATTTGTTATTGTCTATTTGGATGATATACTGGTATACAGTGCTACCTGGGAGGAGCAAATCTCACATTTGACGCATGTGTTGGAGACATTAAAGAAGCACCAGTTGCTAGTGAATCTCAAGAAGTGTGAGTTGCACAACAATTTTGGTGTGTCTGGGGTATGCGATAGGTGGAGAGCTAAAGATTGAACTGGCCAAGATGGAGGTCGTCATGAAATGGTTGGTGCCTACTAATGTTTCTGAGGTCAGGAGTTTCATTGGGGCAGCACAGTACCTGAGGAAATTCATAGTCTCATTTTCAGCAGTAGTAGTGCCGCTCCATGCCATAACAACAAGTGGCAAGAGTTTCCAATGGGAAAAGGGTCAACAGAGGGCTTTCGAGGAGCTAAAGAAGAAGATCAACCAAGCATAAGTTCTAGCATTGCAAAACTTGCAGCAACCCTTTGAAGTGGAGACAGATGCGAGTGGGTATGCTATGGGAGCAGTCTTGATGTAGGGAGGAAGGCCTATATGCTACCATTCTGAAGTATTTTGTGGTGTGGATCTTAACTACCCTACCTACGACAAGGAGCTTTATGCCCTGGTGCAAGCTGTGAAGAAGTGGAAGCACTATCTGACGAGAAAGGAGACAGTAAACCACACAGATCACCGGCCACTGCAATACCTACATGCCCAAAGTAAGCTACAGCAAACCATAGTATTAAAAACCGGAACGAGTTACTGGACCGGTGGACCTAATGAACCGGGTTTCTGACCGAAACCGGTCTAACCGATACTGGTCAGGTCTAAACGAACCGGTTTTAAAAAAAATACATTAAATAATTAATTTTTAATTAAAAAAAAACTATTTTTAAGATTGGCAACCATGATTCCAGACACATAGAGACAAAATATGCACAATTTGCTCATTTATATACCATGTAAAGGTGAATATATCAAAATGGCACCGAGTGCAATACATATCATCAAAAAATTACATAAGCAATGAGGCTCCAAATGGCCCATAAAGTCCAAAAACAATGCTACAAGCTATGAGGCCATTGGCCTACAGTCTACTACAAATTTACATATATGATATTAGTGATCAACATTATCACTTGAAACTTCTCATCATGATCAAACTCAGTTGGTTGAGTCTCGACTGCCAAACTTTGCAACTGCTCAAGTCACAAACTTCTCTATTGGTTCAGTGACTTGAGTCTCAAACTTCTGAAGGTATTCTGCCATAATATGCCCTATTACTTCATTTGGTGCTCCACATGGCTTTACATGGCCTCCTATCCCAGCCAAGTGTTGCTTGAACCTGTAAATACGCCCTCCTACAATAGATTTTTGGCAATATTTGCAGATCATTTTTCCATCAATCATATCATAATGAGCCCATGCGGTATCCTTGGCTTTTGGAGGCATGATGGCTACTACTTAAGCTCAAACTCTATGTCGTTCCACTACTCCAGCAAAAACTCAACACTCTCCAAGCTCTCAATCAAACTCACAAAAGCTCCAAATGAGATGGTGTGAGACAAATGAGAGGCTGCCCTTGCTTATAAAGGATTGGGGAGGGTATTTTTGGAGGGAAACAACCCTCCTCTTCCCTCCAAAACAACCATAAACCCCCCAAAATATAGTGCGTGGGTCCCTTTGCGTAGGTGGTTGTTGACCCGCTGGTTAAGGACGGAACCAGCCGGTCAACACCGGTTTGACCGAAAAATGTGCGAAGTGGGCTTGGTAGACTGGGTTTTTTGACCGGTTTTGACCGGCCGATTTGACCCGGCCAGTTTTTAATACTATGCAGCAAACCAGGCATTACAAGTGTATGGGGTTTCTACAATATTTTCATTTGGTGATCAAATACAAGAAGAGCAACACAAACAAGTTGGCCAATATGCTCTCAATGCCACTCATCTCAAAGATCACAGCTTTGGTGACCCTTATGCACATCAAGCCATTCACCCATAATGCATATAGAGAGGCATATTCATAGGATGAGGACTTCAAAGAGGTGTTTCAGCAGTTACAGAGTCAGAGGCATGTGCACGATGGCGACAACACTGTTGACTATCATCTCCAGGATGGGTTATTCTACAGGCTAGATAAGTTGTGTTCCTAAAGGTGAGCGATTGCAGCTATTTACGGAGGCTCACACCTCCAAGGTTGCAAGGCACTTTGGTGTAGGGAAGATCGTGGCCAACTTATAGAGGTATGTCAATTGGCCCAAGATGTAAGAACAAGTAGTTGGGTTCATGAGAGGATGCATGCTTTGTTGTAGCAGCAAGCCTAGCAAAATGAAACAAGGTCTATATCATCCCTTACATGTACCCACTCGTCCTTGGGAAAGCATTTCCATGGACTTTGTGGGAGGCTTCCCAACAACCAAGAAGGGACATGACTACCTATTCATGGTAGTTGACAAGTTCAGTAAGATGTGTGTTTTGTTGCCATGTAAAAAGACCATAAGTGGGCAAGAAGAAGCGAACTTGTTCTTTGGACAAGTCTAGGTCCACTTTGGAATGCCAAAGAGCATCATTTCAGATAGGGACACAAGATTTCTCGGTGCATTTTGGACTACATTGTGGGAGACTATAGACTCAAAGTTGAAGTGATCTACAACATTCCATCCACAAAGAGATGGGCAGACAAAAGTAGTCAACAAGACTTTGGTGCAACTTCTGAGGGGATACAACCAGAAGCATCTAAACACCTAAGATGAAAATCTGGTATATATACAATATTCTTACAGCAAAGTGGTCCATACTTCTACAAGAGAGTTCCCATTTCAAATATGTTTTTGATATTTGTTGCCTTCACCTTTGGATATTGCATATGGGCAACAAGGAGGAGGGAGGGAAGATCTTACAAGAGACGCCTTTAGGGCTAAAAAAAATTTAGAGAAGATGAGGCACATCCATTTACAAGTACAAGAGACACTACAGAAGTCATAGGAAAAGTATAAAACCAGGCATGATCAACATATAACAAAGAAATCATTCAATGTGGGAGACAAATATGGCTACAGTTGAACAAGGAGAGGCTACAAGGGCCTAGTAAGAAAATCAAGGCTCTACAATATGGTCCCTTCGAGACACTGGAAAAGGTGGGTGATAATTCCTATCAAATCGGTTTACCACCATATATGTGCATTTACTCAATTGTGAATTTAGAGAATCGGAAACTCTATGAGCCTTTCATGCTAGATCAAGAAAAGGAACAAGTCCTACCTTCTGTGGATGATTTGGCTCCAGATGCCAAAGCAAAGTTGATAGAAGATATAGTTTTGTAGAAGAGGTCCAAAACTACAAGACAAGGGCAACATGAACTTTGGCATATTGAGTTGAAAGGACAACTTCCAGGCAAAGCTAAATAGTACACCAAAGAGAAGGTGGAGGGAAAAAATTCTCACCTCATTCAATAGAATCTTTTGGGGACCAAAAGCCTCCCAAAATTGGGAGTTATGATTTGGATTGGATCATTATATTATTTGTCATCCATCTCGATGCTTTCAGAGTGAAAAAAGTGATGAAATCAGCTCACAAGACCATTTTTACAGGCGGGACCCAATTTGGCAAAACAGAGTCTGAAACCTTCCAAGAGCGTTTTGAGGCATCAAACGACATTTTTTCGAGGGGGGGACCTTTGGCTCTTTAGCATCGCACCTTTTTCTCCTATTCTACACACAAAGACGTTTCCAAGGGCACAAGAATTGCATCAATCAAAGTTCGTATGTGAAAGTTATGCCACTCAAAAGTTAACCTTCCTATTTTCACCACTATAATTCGACGTCAATCCCCATTATTCATGAAAAAATGGGCTAGCCATGTGATTATGATGTAGGAGACTCTAGAAGAGTTTATATTGTAACTTTAGTTAAGAGTTGAGATAGTCAAACCTAACCAATAGTAGGTTATCCTGTTGTGTTATAACTTATAACCAAGACAACTGGGAGGAAAAGGGGTTTCATTCTTTCGAGTGCATTTGTTCCATAGTTGAGCAAAAAAAGCCGAGCGGGATAGGACATAAAGCACACACAAAAGATTTGAGCACTGTATCAGCACATGGGCCACAAGCCATACTTCTTTGTACTCACAACCATATTTTTCTATTTAGAGAAAGACAGCAGAGCAACCTCACCTCCCAACTGGGTTTTTCTCCCAAAAAGGTTTCCCAAAGCATATCTTGTGTCAAATGTGTGTCAAATTTTATTCGTTCTTCTCTATTTTCTTCATAATTTTACATTCACATGCATGCACTATTAACAGTAAATCTACAAATCCATATAAATCTGATAAAATTATCAGTGCAGAATTTATATAATTTTATCAAATCTATTGTAACAAATTGTCTAGTGGAATATCCACGGCAGTTTATGAATCAATTTTGCTACAACCACTATGAGTTCCATTTACAAGGGAAATCAAACATCATGCCACAGAACTAACATCAACACTTTGAACAACAAAATATTCCATTATGCACTCTAACTTTGAGTTAATAAAAATTACTTACTACAACACTACTAATACACCTCAAGGCTCTTTGCTCATAGGTTGTTGATCATACCAAGGCACAATAACTAATGAAAAAGGAATTACTATTTAGTTGTGTCCAAAAATAGATTCATGGACTGTGTTATGAAAAAGAACGAGTGTACAAATAGACTTGGTAACAACATTCCATTACTTTGGGGGAATGAAATGGAAGTGAAAGGCATTGTCACAAACACTAGAACCATTTACCTAATGCCATGGATGGCCCGTGGGCAAGGAAAAATGCCTAGCAATTAACAAAGTGTTGTAGACATTCTACAGGAAGAAAAAAACACCCAACAAGCAATAGATGGCTATGGACAACCCATGGGAAAAGAAAATTCCCAACAAGAAATAGATGGCTATGGAGAGCTTGTGGAAAAAGGAAAAATTCCCAATAATGCCAATTTGATTGAGGGAGGGAGGCAAACCATTGAATAGAACAAGATTCCTACATTGTGTTTACAAGGCTAAGATTGGTGTAGCTTTCATGAAAACATCCATAGTTTAGAGTGCTCAAGCACACAATGACAAAACGAAAATAGTTACACATAGATTTCAACATTTCATGTGCATTTTATTAAGCTCGGGAGCTAAATACAAATAGGTGAACTATGCACATATGTGTATTGTTGCTCATGAAAAATAGAAAAAATTGAAGATGGCAATGCCTTAGAGGCACCTTCACTCATCATGGATAGACTCTTTACTTCCTCCATCTTACAATCTTCAAGTAAGTTGCCCTCTTTGAGATCTCATTTTTAATAATGTCTTCCCCCAATTCTCCGTACATCTCCCTTGTTATTTCCTCACCATAGCCTTGTTTTAATGAGCTGCAATTTGAAAGCCAATAATCACAATAATTTGTTTAAGTTGATTTTATTTTTTTTTCATAACAGTTATAAGCATAAAATCTACAGATCCGTCATCAAACATAATGAATGTGTGAAATACATTTAAGAAATTCATCCAAACAGTCAAATTGACGAGTTACTACAATTGTAAAATTCCAACCCTACTGCCATTATTGGCTCTGGCCTATTGCGCATCAATGCTCCTCTTATAAGTAAATCAAGTAGATTTGGAATTTGTACTTTCACTTATTATTTGTTAAACCTAGCCAAATGTCTTAGTTTTAACTTATTTGCTTTAGTTGAATTTTTCATAACACTTATTAGCATAACATCTACATGCCCATCATCAACATTATGAATGTGTGAAACACTTTAAGTAATACATCCAAACAGTTAAACTGACAGGTTGATACAGCATTAAAATTCCAACCTACTACCCTCCTTGGCTCTAACCTATTGTTCATGTTGCAAGTCATGTACATTTGCCGTTTCTCCTTCCACTTATTATTTGTTAATACGACCAAATATCTTAGTCTTTAACTTCTTCTTTTTAAATAATTTTTCCCAAAATAGTTCTGCCTCAAACTAGAACTAAACTGTTGTCCTAACAGTTCAGACTCAAAACGGAACTAAATTGCTAAGCAAAAAAAATAGAATCAACGGATTTCTAAAATTATAAAACAAGAATCATGTTTAATATGCCATTTGAAGTCAATTTCACAAAAGTCCACTGGGTGTAGAGCAAACGGTGATAAGGTTTTATGTTAAGGCACTTTGAGGTGAAAAGGCCACCAGTTCGAAAGAGCTTAGATGCTCCTGGGTCGCGGCTACTCAAGCCGCAAGTTAGGTGTACCAGTCATCAAAACTCACATGACCTAGCAAACAAAAAATCAACTTTACAAAAAAAACCTAGTCCCAAAAAAACATCAACTTTCCAGACCAAAAAAATAAAACTGGTTAACACAACTCAGAGTTTTCCATGGAAGCGAAATGTATAGTCCCTGCCAAAAACGCGTTCCTTTGTTTTACAGATTTGATGTACATTAATCAGCTAATCAGTTTGCCAAAAGGTAGAGTAGATTCATGCTGTTAATCTGAATTACATATAGCTTTCTCTTAATAGAATCATTATGTTGACCTTATGTCACAAGGTTCGGCGAACCTCATAGCCTTTGACCAAGTTCATAGCTCAAGCTCATGACCTCATGTTGCAAGTCAAGCTAGTGAGCTATCCTTGCAATTTCCAAGTTTATGAAAGCAAGCATTTTTTTATTTTTATTGACGTTGATTTCTTACAATTTCATGTTATATTTCAATTTAAAGTTTATATATTTATATATATAGAAAATGTATATAGATGAATCTAATGGCGAACCTCATATGAATCTCATCCAAAAAAAAATACAAACTCGAACCAAACCAAATCATTGCGGAACCCAAACCATGTGACTTGGTGTTGACCCTGCAACATATGTGCACACAGATGCACAGATGCAAGGCCTCGAAATTAGCTAATAAGAATTCATTAAATGTCGAATTGATTCATTAAACATTCCTACTAAATTTACATATCCAAAACAAAAATTACATGTGCGTGTATAGAAGTACCTCTGAACCACAGAGACAGGGCATCTGAGCCTGGATTATCATCTGATGGTGAAACCCCATAGTCCCGGCAGAAAACAGGTCTGCAGTGCCTCTATTGCATCTTCCCAAGATTTCAACTCAGTTTTATGGGCTTCCAACAAAACTATCAGGGTCTCCACGATCTGTTTTCCATCCACACCATTACATACGATCCACAAAAGCAATTGAAAGAAACATGTGAAGCTGTGTTTGGAAATTCCTACAAATTTGTCAACCAGAACAGAAGGAAAACAGTCGACAAAGAAAATGGCGTCATTTTTCACTGTCCTCACCTTAGCACACAGCATCATGTACTTTCTCTTTATCTGCAAGGAATGCACACAGCATCTATCTGCAAGGAATGCAAGACATTGCAGTATGTGTATCTCCATTAAGGCAATAAGTGAGGGCAAAATTAAAGCTTTGAATACCATCATTGATGCAGAGAATAATCATGAACTCCGGCAGGTCCAAACCCTCCAAGTTTCTCTTCAATTAAACACCCGCGAGACAGAGCAACCAATTGAATCCTCACCTCTTACAACGGGTTTTCCTCCTGAATCTCCTATGCCGCCACTGGCAACCTGCTCACCATATTGAGATAAAAACCCCCATCTGGCATGGACAGTCCGGTGCATTTAGGTGTGGCTTTCAACTTTCTTAGAAGACTTGGTCATCATCATCAAGGTCCTGAGAGCATTGAGACTCGGCTTCAGTCTTTTCTCGAAGCCCCCGGATGACTCAAAATCGCAGAAGCTTCCATGTTTCCACAAGAAATTTGAGACTCTGGCGCAGTTTATAGTCGGACGACCCAGAAACTCAGGCAACCTCTGAACAATAATCCCAACTTCTTCCCCTATAAACCCTAATTCTCTCAAATTTTCCAAATTGAGCTGAACAGAGCATACTCGACAAAAGGAAAGCGCGAGCAAACGCCTTGGACCTTTCTCAACGGTGAACCCCTCGACATCCTTCACAAATCCCCAAGCTATTCACCATAGTCAATGACAAAACACTAGAGTTTCCATATATGATATGCACGGTTAAGCAGTGGTTGGAAACAGAGTTCCGATCATTTTTATCAGATTCTGGGTTCGAAACCACAGTAGCTAGTTCGGAATCAATCACGAACTGTCAAAAAACAAACCAACGGTTCGACAACTGACGGCTAATACTTAATGACAAATATAGGGATTTTGTTGAAGAATTTGGGTAATTTGTCCAGTACCTGAACCATAAGATGTTTCCAAATGCCTATTTCATTAAAACCCTTCCGTCTCGGAACTGTAGGGTTTGCCGTGAATTAATTATTATGGTATTCGTAACCAAGTAAATCCAGCTTTCTTATGCAAAAGCTGTTTGCATCGTCATGGAGAGAGAATCCACAACGACGAGGCAAACAACATTTGCAGAAGAAAACCGCATTTATACATGCGTCGAGAAGAAACCTCGCTTTCGGAAATGTTTCAGAGGAGCCAAATGAGGTTTCGAGAGTGAAGGTATATGATGAAGGCTACAAAGCTTCTCATCGATTAGGTGGGACGGCAGAATGATGGGCGGAATTGTATTTTCGACAATATTTCACACCATAAATTTGCAAAACGATATGGAAAGAGGACAGCAACAAGGGATCGCTTTGAGACCGCAACTACAACTAGAACAAAACCAAGGTAGTTGAAAAAAAAGGTTTGGAGGCGGGGAACATTAACAGCACAAAAGAGATAGAAGAGTTTCAATAAGCTTAGAACTACAATTAGAACAGAACTAGAACTAGCAATTGCACCTGTGGCGCAAAGGAACGCCGAAAGGAGAGGAATGATGTATCTTCGGTTTCAACGCTAGGTGAAACGTTTTTGCGGGGGCAGTTTGTGCCATAAGTATAAAGATCTATGAGAGGGGAGTTGAATTAAATTATATGTTAGTTTTGAAATGGAGCTGGTGAAGGAGTTAACTGTTAATGAGATATCTATGCATTTGTTTAACCCATAGCAATATTAAAACGGAAAATGATTTGAAAGGAAATTATAGGGAAAGAAATGCACTGTCGGAACAAAACATGCGCAGGTTATGAATGCAAATGTGCTCAATCCAAATGGAAATGAAAGAGAATAAATAAACGGCGATAAAAGGAAAGAAATCTCCTTAGGATAGATATGGATTCGATTCAACACAATGTTTTGTTATCTTAACAGAATCATCAAACATGGAGAGAGCCCTGTTGGTGGATTCGAGGAATCTGCATTGAGCTACATGGAGAGACACCTGTTGGTGGATTGAGCTACATGGAGAGACACCTGTTGGTGGATTGAGCTACATGGTTTGAGCAGTGTGGAAAACATTTCTGAAGATGTTGTGAGCAAGAGTTGAAGCTTTGAAAATGATATAACAAGAAGGAGTTGAAACCATAACAAGAATGGTAGAAGTGATAAGACCATATCTGAAAACATATTTTTGAAATACTTAATTTGAATTTTAAATATTTATATTTATTTTAATAAAAATATTAATTTTTAATTTAATATGATTAAGTTGTAATTTATGTAATTTTTTTTTTTTTCATTTTATTTATTTATTTATTAATCTTTGTTCTATTTTGTTTCTATTGATTTATTTATTTATTTATTGTATTCTTATTTTTGTAATAAAGAATTTTTTTTTATCTATTTTATTTTAATTTTAATTATATCTTTATTTTATTTTATTTCTATTTATTTATTCATATTTTATTTATTTATTTAATTATTATTATTATTATTTTTTTCTCTCTTTTTTTTGGTTTGGAAATGCACGAGAGTGATTTGCCGAGCGTGGTCAAGAACTAGGGGAAGAGTAGAAATATTTCATTTCCCAAAAAATAAGATTCGAGGTTTAATTGAGTTTGGCCACTCGTAGGTAAGGCTGAAGTATTGACATAAAATTACTTAGAAGACTTTACGAGCTAAAGATTATTTTAAAATACAAATTGTGACATTGACATCATACAATTCTCTACGTGGACACGAATAACTTGCCTGTCAGAGCCACATATTTGTATTCTTACGTTTTGTATCTATCATGTGTAACTGCGCATAAGTCTTACATTACTATTTAGAACGGTGTTGTCGACAAAGACTGAATTTTGGCAAGTTTCTCGCTGGAATCTGGATTATTTTTTTTCAAAAATCTGATTAACGTAGGCGCTAAGTTCGTCGAAAAACCTGAAACTTAAAATCTGCAACCCTAATTTTCAAAATTTCATTCCAGTTTTTTTGTTTTTTTCAAAATATTCATTCTAGATTTTCTCAAAGTCTTACTGGAATTGTGAAAATTGTGGCACTCTTTAAATTTTGCGAATTAGAACTGTTTAAATTATGCGAATTAGAGTATCATTTTTACTTTCAGTAAAAAGCTATATTCCTGCAACCTCTAATAAGAAAAACCTTTTACTAATTCGTTTTTCCCGCTCAAAAGGTTGCTCATGATCGACAAGGCAAAAGGCAGAGGGAATACCAGAGAAAATCCCACCTCAACAAGCCAAAAAAATAAAAAAGAGTAAAATTGATAACTACTTGCATGCTGGAAATCGTATTCCCATAGCTTCATATCAATCTACATAAGATGAAAAGTTGAGAACACCTATTAACAGGTCAAAATTCTAAAAGTGCAATTCGTCATTAACACAATTGAAAAATAAATAGGTAACAAACCGCCTCACTCACCACAAAATGCCAAAATTTCAACATCTTTCCACCAAAACAAGGAGCGGAGGTATCCACTTCCCACCATAGCTCCAACCACTATGTCAGTCCCAATTGCTTATAAAAACAAATTTATTAGACAACATTCCAATTGCACATAAGATTTCATACCATATCAAACATTTTAGAAAAAGAACCCCAATTGCATGTCAGATTCCATATAAAATCAAAACATATTGAAAAATCCCAAGCAATAAAAAATAACATGCACCCGGTTCTTCATGTCATTACAGTATAGAAAACATGTTTAATACAAGTTTATTACTTTATAGAAACCAGAGTATCACCCCTGGTGCAATAAACAGAGCATCACAATGAAGTTTTTTGAAACACTCTTGTTTTGACCAAATGTTACAGTCAGTCCCACTTACTTTGCCAAAATCACCTAGACTTGCAATGCCTAGACTTGTAAGTCTATCACTCTGTGAATCCCAGAGTATTATCCCCATGCAAGAAACATGGCATTATTGCATTTACAACATTGTGAAGCTTGGATTTTAAATATATTTAATGCATGACCACTTTTCATAAAATTTGCGCATAAACAAGCATACAAAAACCCAAAATTTATACACCATTAATGCACAAAACTATTTATAATCTGCATTTAATTGGAACAGAAAGTGAGATTTTGAAGCAAATGGGCAGAAACCCTACTTTCCATATAGTAAGTTACGAGACCAAACCCCTTAATTCAATTCCTGAACTGCTCAGGAAATGAAAAAATAAAAAACGCCAAACCCAACATAGCATGGAAAGTAAAATATACAAGGCTATAATGTTTCTAATTTTCTACTGCATTTTACCTCATCAAAACGTTCGAATCCACACTCATTTGTGCCACAAATTACCGTAAACAAACATTTTGAGACCTGTAAGGTCAATCACTGTTTTATTCTGCAAATATATGGGAGCATTGAAGTATGGAACTTTCTCATTGGTAAGCCTAGTCACCGCTTCTCCCTTACAGGCATGGAGAAATGTTGAAACTTCTGCACGTCGTAAGTAGAAAAAAAGAAATGCAAGCCTTTTAGATTCAGCAAAATGAGCCAAAAAGACCAGTTGAGCCATGGTAGCCATTAAGCCAAATAAAGTGGTTACACACCAAAAAGACAATGTTCCTCTCCACAAATGGAGGCAATGTCAGAGTGCAGGTTTCTGTCCCCACCCTATCCTTGGGGTTTGGGTCTATTTAACAATCGAGCTGTCGCATGGGAGATGCCCAAACGTCTCATTTGACTGCTTTGTCTTCGGATCCTCTTTATTCAAAAATAATTTATTGCATTTTTGTTTTCGATTAAATCAGCACACTGCTCCATTCATAACTCTTGCTTTCAGGATTTAACACCGGCTGTGGTTGGCGTGCAAAATGAAACAATAGGATACATTATTTTAGAATATATTCACAGGATGATGCAGAAAGAGAGGGAGGTGAACTTTGAGAAAACTAAGGCAAATAACAGAACTTACAGGTCAACAAATAGGTTGAAAGAATTATAAGCGTGGATGATCTGCATCAAGGATGAAATTTCAATAACCTCATCTAAAAACAAAATACAAAATACAAAAAAAAAAAACCATAAAAGAACGCACTCAGGACATGTACTTCAAAAATAAAGAGTGTAGCAGGTCACATAGTTAATCTGGAACTGATCCTTGGCAGAAACACAACAAAACCAAGATATATACCTTGTCCAGTTGATCTATTTCACTCTTCCCATTAAACAAAGGCTCCTTTGCCAAAATTTCTGCCATTATACATCCCAAGGACCACATATCAATTGCTGTTGAGTACTGTTTTGCTCCCAATAGAAGCTCTGGAGCTCTGAATCAATTAATAATAGAATATCATTTAGGAAAACTGAAACACTTAAGCTTCTCCAAATCATTTTCATTTACTATTTCTCAGCCACAACTCGCAAGCATCCTACAGAAATCAGACTGAACTCAATTAAAATTATTATAAATTATAATGCAATGTATAAAGCATCATAAGTCACAGTAAAGTTAAGCAATCATTATTTAATTCACAGCAGTACACACAAGAAAAAAGACAGATATTGCTCCAGAGAAAATCAAAATGCTTTAAGGATCTTCTCACATGTAAAAAGCGTAATGGCCACAATTAGACAGCCCTTGCTTTGAAGGAGTCATAGGTGTGACCAGATACTGTTCAAATGTCCAAATGTTGGTAAAATTGTATGGGGCATCATCCTGAGGAGTAATGTTTGACTTATTAGAAGAAATATAGGCAATCAGGGATCCAGTCAATACCTGTACCATAAGGTGACAACCATTGGTGTATAAGGTTTCAAAGGACTACCATACTGACGGGCCAAACCAAAGTCACATATCTTCAATTCATCACAATTGTTTAGAAGAAGGTTTGAAGTCTTCAAGTCCCTAGAAAAAATAAACACAGTAGATAGCTGCATTCGGCATTGATTTCGATAAAAAAAGCTATAAGACTCTTGTATTTTAATATTTTATCTTCGATAAATAGACAAAGAAAACACCTAACAAAAGATATCAAGTGCGCACATGGCATGCACAATACGCTCCTTGTATATATCTTTGATAAATAGACAAATAAAACACCTAACAAAAGATCTTAGATATCAAGGGTACACATGGCGTGCATAGTACACATCATTTAAAAACAGTAGAGAATGTAAGAGAAAACATAAGGAACTTGTACCTATGCAGCACCCAATTATCATGAAGGTATTTAACACCCTCAAAGAGCTGCAACATCAAGCATTCAACTTCGCTCTGGTTGAAAGGTTGTTTCATGGATTCCATAAGTCCTTTCAGATCATGCTCCATGTATTCCATCACCATAAAAATGTTGTCCAAGTTGCTTCCTACCACTACTTCCTTTACATCAACAACCGATTGGTGATGGAATGATAGCAAGACATTTATCTCTCTCAAACCCTATTTTTTCGACAGCCTAATATATAGGAACAAACAGCACAATTAGTCACTTAATACAAGCATTAATGGAAGCCTATATGTACAGGAACTACACATTTAATGTTTTGTATTGATACTCTCTACATGGCAACTTAATTGGTGAT
>CM076571.1:739650999-739828072 GCA_034641835.2 Pinus albicaulis
TGTAGAGATATAAAGGAACAATAGAAGAAAAGAATTCACACATAGAGACGTCGAGATTGGTCGAAGAGCAGGGAAAACCCACTATGAGGAAAACCCTTTCAAATTTTTCTTCTTATTAGATTTTCATTGAATTTTTCAACAAAAGAGAGTATACTGATCCATATCTTCATCCATGCATCTATCTAGCAACATCAACTAAACAATTTTCATGAATATGATCCCAACAAAATTAATCTAACAAGATCCAAAAGACAATTCCAGCAAATGTAAGAAGCAGATGTCACTTCACTAGACTATAGTCAACTTCAGTTTTTTGTAGTCAACTGAGGTAAATTGCGGTAATTGATGAAAAAAACCATACTTTCCAACCATATGGAAGGAAAATTGTGCATGCAGTTGAAAGGATTCAGCCGCACAGATGAGCTGACTAGGGTGCGATTGCAGCCGAAATTTCTTTGTGACATTTCTGTAGTTGAGATCCAAAACCCTAGAACAGAGATGTGTGCTTTGGACCTTGCAATTTCACCTTTGTGTGCATTGATTCTCTGCGAACCTGCCTCAGACCTGTGTGAGCCAATACCAAGGAAGAGAATAGAAGAATGATCCAAGATGATTATCCAAATGAGGGTCATAGGAATTATATTTATAGCCTTCCAAGGGAGTCCAAATTTCTTTAAGGCTTGCCTGAGCAAATATTCACATGTGGGGCTTAATTAAAAAATACTCTTTCCCTTGTCCAAATTGAGAACTTCAATAGTCAAAATTGGTACTTTAAAAAAGAGGAATCTCATCCCATGGTTGGAATGTGTCACTGAGCTACCAAATTAATACTCCCTCTGAGCTAGGGAGAAATTCCAGCCACATCATGTAATCATCAAAAGTATCTTGTCATAAAATCATATCCAATCTCAAGTATCTCAACATAAATTGTCATCATTGTTCATCTTGGTTCATCTATACTTATTCATGCTTATCTCTTGATTGTCCCTACTCATATGCTCAACATTCTCAAATCTAAAAGAAGAAGAATTTGAAATTGGAGGGAAGCCTAAGCTACCACCCTCTATTCATCGAGGAGCCACTGCTACCACCCAAAATCACTATGATTAGGGATCCCAATACTACCACTCGAGAAACATATAAGAGCTTATCATTACAGAGCCATGCTCAACCTGAAATCACATTGGGGAGCACATCTTGACCTGGAAACCAATGACAATTATGAGGGTATTATTGGAGACTCTCACGTCATCTCCATGATAGCGGGGAAGGTCCTACAGAACACTCTAACCACAATTACCAATATGAAGTAAGTTCCACCAACTACCTCTGTTGAATGCTCTAACTATGGACTAACCATTTTAGATGGGGAATAAAGCCGTATGGATTCAATGAGAGCACTTCAAGCTTACGACCCACATATTTTACTTGCGAGCTCAAATGTGAAACTATAGATGGTTTGAAGCCAAAGGGAAAGAGGAATTTGTTTAATTGGTTTGGAAGATCTAAGCTATAGAAGTAGCTAAAGCTACTGGATGGGATCAATCAATGAATGATATTGAAGGGCTCTCTAATGCATGGAGAAAACCCTAAGAACCCTTTGTTATGCTCTGTAAATAGTTGGTTCATAATCCATATGGTGTTATCGTGGAGAAAGATAAAGATGATTAAGTCGGGTTAAACAAATTCAGCTGGATGTCCTACCTATACTTAGTAGGAAAGAAACGTGATTTCATGCTATAAAAGGATGAATCAGATTCTCTAATTTTCCAGTCCCCCTGTTGATAGTGGCTTGCTCGCAAGCTCGAGCCAAACCTAATGGGTGATATAAATAGGTTCTGATTGGTGCAGAAACTTTTTCTATGCCAACATTTCCTGTTCAAGCGATTTCAATCCAACCAAAATTATAAGAAGTGGTTCTTCCCTCCATGTTATGTGATTATCTATAGTATATAAGGGCTAGAAATAGAATATTTCAGAGAAAGAAATATCACTCATATATATAAAAGATAAAATCGCAAATGAATACTCCGGGCTAGAGACATGCATTTTAGTTAGGAACTGAAAAAGAAGATCAAGTCTTTTTTCTGCTCATCCATCTCTCCCAACTAACTATGGTGGACGATCTCATATGCATTGGTTTGTATGGACAACTTTTATAGACACCTTTTGACACATGTAGCATTGGAATTGCAAAAAATGAATATGAACAGTTCGAGGTATGCACAATGATTGGTTTGGTCGGAAGAGGCAAGTGAGGGGAAGTAACTACTTCAAACATAATCAAAAGAAGTAGCCCTAGACAAGATGGTTGGTTTGGTCCACTAGTAGCTCGACTTTTCCCTTTGTATTATCAATAAAATAGTCACTTCATTTGGTTTCTCTTCTCATGCCATATTTATTTTAAAAAGTACCAATCCATATTTCTCTCGCTTATCATATATTTTCCTCACATCACTCACATTTTTCTATAAAGTATGTGACTAGGTTTTCGAAAGAAGTCATGTTTTCCATTAAAAATTGGATCAAAATTCCTAACTCGAGAGTTGATCTTGGAAAAGGCAAACCAAGATTATTCATATGCCCGGGCTTTCAAAGTTATTTGGGATAATGTCGCCACAGGTGACTAAGCATGACATGCGTGAAGGAAAAGAGGGGGGAGGGGGTAACTTGTACTTCTACAGGAGCAATCTATAGTGGTGTTGATACTCTAGTAGTTTATAGGAAATGAGTTTGAGTGATAAAGAAGAATTATTTTCCACACACTTCATTGGTATTTCTATAGAACCTTTCACAATGATCCCAGTTAAAATCCCTTATTTTAAAATGATGTTACTTTTCATCGATGAGATATACACTTGCATAGTTGGGCACTAGCACAAAAGAACATTTCACTCTTCAAAAGCATGAGAAAAATTCAATCTCAAAACAACCTCATTCATTTCCCATGAAGGTAGGATTAACTAATTTAAAGTGCATTGAATTTGTTTCTTCTTCCCCTATCATAATATCTAATTATTATCCCCATTCCCACCTACGGGTACTTAACCTCTCTCTTGGATTGTGGTTTCACATTTGGGGCTAGAAAATGGGCATGAGTTTCCCACCTGGATTAGAGCCTCAAGAGAGACCTTAATATTTATATCCCAAAATCCCCAACCTAATACTTCGCTCACTCTGGAGATTGGGGCCCATAGAAGGATTTTTATCTACCTTGTTCCTTTATTAATAAATGTGAAAATAATGTTGGTTGACTCACTATTCCAAAGACCAACATGTTATCCACTAAGTTGGGACTAACATAACTATAATTAGATCTAGGGTCAATCAAAATAGAAATAAATTGATCACAAAGCTTATCACCTATATCAATGATAGATGTTTGGTGATCTTCCTACATGTTTTCCACCACTGCATAAATACGAGGAATGCTCTTCCCAACATCCCCAACAACTTTCCCCTCCTTTGAACTATATATTTGAGGCCTACCACCCTCATTTTTTGGATAATCTCTCTTAAGGTGTTCCTTACCACATGTTAAATACTCCAACCATTTAGTACCATCACCTCTATGTTGTTGTTGTGATCCATGTCCCTTTCTAGGTGCATTGAACATCTTTTGTGGTGCCACATTTCCTTTCTCGTATGCATTATGAGACCTTGCTCTTTTCGGCTGCCATTTACCCTTACCTTTGTCTTTCCCTTTCCATCCTTTTTTAGATTCATTTCTATGCTTTGTCTATTCATAGCAATGCTTCAATTTACCAATAACTTCCTAAAGTGACCGAGGCTCATTATACTCAATCTGGTCTCTAAATGATAATGTAAAACCACTGACAAATCACTGAACTTTAGCCTTCTCATCTTCAAGATATGATGCATATATTGATAGCTCCAGGAATTTAGTCATGTACTCTTCATTTTTCATTGATCCCATATTTAGATCATATAATTCTTTGGCCTTACTATCATAGTACCTTTCTAAAAAGTATTTCTTCCTAAAGATACTCTTGAACACATGCCAACTCAAGTCCTTTGTCCTAATTTTTCTAACCCACTTCACATATTCCCACCAAAATTATGCTTTAACTTTCAAGCCGAAGATAGCAATTTTGGCCTTCATATTATCTGTGCACGCATGCAGCTCAATGAACTTGTTCATTCCAAACATCGAAGCCTTTGCATCTTCTAATTTATTCATGTCTCCATCAAAAGTAGGTTTCTTTGCTTTCTTAAATTCATTCAGTAAGTATCCCCTGTCACTCCTCCTGTAAGGATGATAACTATGAAGATCATAATTACTATCTGATCCAGAACTAGAAGTACCTATATCCATCACCCCTCCTATCTTTAGTATCCAACAACATGTCATCTCTTAGTGTGTCAGCTCTATCTAACCTGTGTTTACCCAAAGACCTATGATCATATTCCCCATTATTTATGTCCTTCTACCCATGGTTGATTCAATGTGGCCCTTTTCGCTGCAATTTTGACAAACTCTGAAGGAGTATTGCATTAACCTATGCTTTTTTTATTATGCTTGTATGATTTTGTCATTGTTTGCCATAAAACTCCTTATTTCTTCCTTCAAGCTTCTCAATGTGTCTATCAAATTAGAAGAATTCCCATCATGATGCTCATCTGATTCATAGGAACAATACTTGTAGTCTACCATCTTGCTATTCAATTTGATCTCTTTCCTGCAAGGCATACTATATCAACTAAACCAAATCACAATAAACCAACATACCTTAGCATAATTCTGGGAGGATACCTCATCTGCAAGATCATCCAAATCAACATAATACATGTATAAACATAATCATAACAAGATATAGACATATAAAAAATAAATGTACCAACACATAAACGTCATTCTAGCTAGAATCCACTCATCAATGCATGATCATATCAACTACACATACCACAACTTCATCCATGACAACAACAACCATACCAATGTACATTTTCAACATGTAAGCACTGACACACACAACCACGCATAACAAATCATAAAATCATGATGACACACTTCACAACAACAACATCCTTTGTCACATGGTGACATCACTACAACCATGACCTACACCATGCATGTGCAACAAGCATATAGACCACAAGGATGATTAAAACACGTGCAACTGACATGAATGCATGACCAACACACACCGTGCATCTAGTCCAAGGGGTGAACCATGCTCCGATACCACTCTTTAACACCCTCATCCCACATCTACCCAAGTAACCGGCCAACTGGGGTAAACATGTGACAAAGAGTTACTATGATCTGATTCAAACTCCTAGGTGACCTTAAGGAAGTGGAATTGATGGAAACACATCACATAAACATTCCACATCAGCAACATGACTCCTAGGAACCATCCCAACCACTGAGGTAATTAGCCCTAGGTCCCACTGAGGTTTTAGCATGGGGGCTTCACTCAATAAACCTATAACATATCACGTGTGATCATAACATACTAAAAAATACCCTTAATTTGAGTACATATTGGAAAATACCCCTAAAAATCATATTATTTAACCCCCTACCAATATAAACACAATACACATTCCAAATTTAAAAATCCCCTACTTTTATTATTTATTGTAGGTATCCATTTTTTTATTAACATTTTTTATACTCTTTTCTATTTTTTCATTAAATTTGAGCTCCATTTTTACTATCTGTCAATATAAAAACCCCTATCCCCTATATATCCCCCAATATATCATGTCATTTTTTCCTCATTATATATCCCCCAAGATGAACCCACGTGTTATGGTATTTCTCCCATAGTGAATACCCTATGGGTTTTAAATCTTCAAGCTCCCAAACGCTCCCACAATATCGGCATGGGTGTGTCTGGGAGGCTCTGGACTCTTCCACAACATATGCATGCGTGCATCCAGGGAATTTTTCCCACAGACCTATGCCAGTGTCCTCGATATTTGAATCACTTTTTTAGGACCAAATCCCATGTCACTTCCCAGAACTCAATGAAAGTTCAGAGATGAAATAAAGAAACAAAACAATTATGTATTTGAAAAAACAATGACAAGGCCTAAACTAGACCCTACTAGCCATGATAGGCATTTCGTCAAATATGTCACAAATATGTAATTTACAGGTGTAAACAACATATCTGAGAATTGGGGTTCATACTTATCTGAGAATTTCTAAGAAGCATTGTTCCCTTCAATCATTAGTTGCATTATCATCTATTAGGTCATAGATACATTCTTTATTCATTTACAAATAAAAACATGAGCAAAACCATACATCATCAATGTCATAATACATGCTTATAACCAACATAATAGCAATAGAAATATCAAGGATACATCAATCATAGAATCCACGTAAAAACTAGTACATTTCCACATAAGATGTCAAGGAGAGAACCTCTTATTAATGAATGCAAAAACCAACCCAGGATGAGACTTCTACATTCCACCTGAATATAGAGTGGTTGAGCCAAATCTCTCTTTAGCCAATAATCCTCGTGCCATATTCGAAGCATGAATGTGGGACTAAAAAAGAAGGAACCAACCATGGTATCCCGAGGCTAAACCACCTCACCCTCATTAATATAAATCATGCTTTACCGTAATCCACACTTGATCACTAGGCAAAAAAAATAAACATGTCATAACAGGATTTACAATGACGTCCACCCAATCACTAAGCCAAAACAAGCATGGATGCCACCGTATTTGTCCACCCACACCGTGAGGAATTTTCCTGCCTCCTAGTCTCTAAGTATTTATCGCATTCCACAATATGATCATGGGATTACGAGGCCCTAAACCGAGACACACTCTCCAAGCCTTACAATATATCCCAACCTAGGATTCCTAGGCATGATGGAGAGCATCCCACCTCTAGGATTTGTCGTATATCCTGTCATTCACCAGTCGAGCATTCCTAGGCCCACCAAGGAAACACACTATCTGGACTTACTGTGACCCATAGTCTAGTTCACGGGTTACTATGCCATGTGTTCTATCATTTAGGATATCCACCTCACTCAGCTTCAAATACATTCAGAAATCCAGCTCAACCAAAACATGAGAACCCCATCACAACATGGCTATCTGGAAATGGAAAGACTAGGCTGAAAACATTATCACACATGGAAAAACCCATGCCATGACAAAAAATAACCACATGCAATACCATGCATGTCAAATCTAGCAAGGAAATCACACATGAAAATTGATAGTTGCAAAGAATCTTGTTATATCTTCTTGATCTTGTTCTTCCTTCCTTGCTCCTTCCTTCCTCTTGCCTTCTTTTCCTTTCTTGATCCAATGCCAAATTTCTCTCCCTTGATAGTGCTAGACATCTTCCTTGAAGGTAGAGAATAATTCTTTCCATAAAAAGTATCATTTAATGAAATTCTTATGTCTCCGTGATCAAATCCTTGAGACTTGTTTTTCCTTCTTCTTTCACCAAAGCTCTGAAACCATGTTAGAGAATGAGAAAGGAAGAAACATTGTCTGATTCTTGATTATTTACTTGTGATATTCTTTAGTTCTTATTATAATCTTCTTATCTTCTTTCTTCTTAGTACATCAAGAAAATATCAAAGCAAAAGCACATATATAAAGGACACAAAAGTAGGCGAGAAGCGAGGGAAAAACCCCATTCTCGGGGAAAACCCAGTCAGTAATTATTCTTTCAATAGACTACATACCTTGAATCAAAATTCCTCCACACTAATTTATCCTTACTTTTGATCCTTCCTCAGTATGGCAACAACAACACTATGTAGCAGTTTCTTCAACCTAGAACTTCGACCTTGCTTCTAGAACTTCAATCTTGAGGGAAATACTTCGATATTGCTTCTAGGAGTTCGATTTTGTACCAATACAAATTTTCAAGGAAAAAACATCCAACAAAATCAACTTCGACCTATTCTTCTCTTGGAAAAAACAATTGGCAGCAATTGGTGCAACAACTGAAGTAGAAAAATACTTAGAGACTCTAATCTTCTGAACTATAGAACATGAGAGAGAGAGAGTAGCACCAAAATTTCGATTTTCTTCCAATCATTTAGCTTTACCAAAACTGTACTCAAATTGACAACTTCTTGCACTTCACACTTTTTCCTCATGCAACAAATGATATCGAATTTTTGAGTGTGTGAGAGATGTCTGAGGTCTCCAAATGAATTCGACCTCCTTGTATTTATAGGCTTCCGATGAGTTGGATATACTTGACTGGAGGTTGACTTGATCACTTGAAGGCCGACTTGATGTGGAGGCCCCATAAATCGTATTTGACTCAATATGTGACCTAATTGCATGATTCAAAAGCCCAATATGAGTCAATTTAGATATGAAATGACTCTATAAACTTAGAATAAAACCTAGAAGTCTACAATTGGGACTTTGACCTAAAATAATATGACCCAAGCATGAAACCCATTCTTTAATAAGTCATTTAATAATAATATAAAATTAATTTCTTTATTCTTTTGACAAGTACAATAAATATTGAATCAAATACAATTTATGAAGACTGAACCTAGTTACAATCTTCAACAACTTGGGCCTTAGAGCAGTACCACCTTGTTGTCATTTTCATTTAGTTGTTGTTTATAGAGGTGTCATAGCCAAAGATCCTAAAATCTTGAAGCTTGATTATGGATTTCCAAATTTTTCTTCAAAATCTAATAAAAAAACATGTCAAAATTCTCATTGTTTTCCGAGCAAATTTCAAACCTTGTCTTCCAAAAATTTCCTCAAAATTTGATCAAAATCATGCCATAATTCCCATTGTTTTCTGAGCAAATTTCAAGCATAGTCAAACTACGCATCTCATTGATGTAAGATGATCCGTCGGAATGACTCTTCAGTTGGGCTTTAGAAAAGTAAGGCCTAATTGTGGTAATTATTTATATAAGTTTTTTTTTTGTCTTTGTGGGAATAGTTTAACTAAGTTATTTTTGGTTAATATTAAGTATGATGTAGTAAGTTAATCATTAGCTTATTGCATTTCCATTTTATTCCTTAAATATTACTCTATTTTCATGTAATAATCAAAATACTAAAACAGTAAACCAGTCATTAACTTATTATAATGTTTAATATTTTACAACATAAGTAATAACTTTCCCAAAATTTTCCGATAGCAAAAGCAAACTACAGTTATAATTGGGAGTTCTTGTTGGACATTCATGGTAAAGGGGAATAAAAAAGTAAGTTAAGGAATATAACAAATTGGAAGTTTGCGTTCCGCATCCATGGTAAAGAGAAAAAGTTAAGCGAAGGAATATCACAAATTGGTAGTTTGTTTTCGACATGCTTTACTGCTGAGCATGAAGCTTATTGATGAGCCAGTAATTTAAAACTGGATATGCAGTTGATTACAGTTAATCGGCTTTGGAGAAATAAGCATTAGAAAAAAAAGAAAAGAGAAAGAGTTCATCAGTTTATGAGGATGTATGATTTAAAATTGTAATTGTTGCAGCAAATATAGGATGTATGATTTAAAATTGTAATGGTAGCAGCAAATATTAACCATCTCCGCTGTTAACTTGACAAGCTAAATTTGATGAACTTTCAAACCATGCATAAAGATTAAAAACTACATCTGGAAATCATTTGAACGTCCCGATAACATGAGGTCACTAACTTAAAAAGTATCCATGCTCGTCATAATGGAGAAGTCGGTATATTTCACATCAATGCGCTTCATATATTCTCCAGTTAAATTATATCATGAAGTCGGTATATTTCAAATCAATGCGCTTCATATATTCTCCAGTTAAATTATGTCGTGCACTTCTTATATTCTCCACATATATTGTACTATGTACTTCATTTATTCTCCACATAGCTGATTTATGACTTATTTTTCGTAAAAGAGAGTAACTCGATAACGTCAATATTAGTGTTTACCTAGGAGATTTTTCATGTCACTATCAAACAGGTTTTCTTGCCAGAATTGCAAAGCTAGTGTTTACCTAGGAGATTTTTCATGTCACTATCAAACAGGTTTTCTTGCCAGAATTGCAAAGCTAGTGTTTACCTAGGAGATTTTTCATGTCACTATCAAACAGGTTTTCTTGCCAGAATTGCAAAGCTAGATAGTATAATTTTTTTCAAAGAATTTCAATACAATGAACGTTATTCTGCTTTAAAAACCGCATAAATGAATGATAAAAAAATGGTTTTCTTTATCCTAGTTCCACATGGCAGAAGTCATGCTTTTATACAGAAGGAAACAAAACTTCCTTTAATAATCACAAAGACAAAGAAGTTTATGTGGATTATAGTATATTTGAATTAATTCACTTGTGATGCTCATAGGAGTTACTATTTTTTATAATCGTTTTTCTTATAATAGTTAATAGTCATTATTCATATAATAACTATAGTTATTATATATGGAGATTAACACGTTCGTAAAACTTTTTTATAAAATTTTATTAATTTTATTGAGATTATTAATAAGAAATATATATTAGTAAAATTATATTAGTAAATGTGGTTGATATGTGTTGATTGGTGTTGTTTTTCACTTTTTACATACCAATCATTTTATGAAAATGATATTTATTTTAGTATATCAATCATATTTATTATTGTGGTTTGTGGTTGTGCTAATTGATAATCAACATAGATAGGGAGGATTAGTAGACCATGATTGGCTATGGCTAAATATGTTTAAGTTATGGTTAAGGAGGGCTTATTATGGTTAGTATAGAGTTGACTATGGATGACCATGTTTGTTCAAAACCAGCTATGGTTGAGTAATGATAGATTATGATTGACTATTGTTGAAAATGGTTGTTCATGTTTGATCATGGTTGACAATGGTTGCCCATGACTGATTATGGTTAGGAATGTTAACCATGGTTGATAATGTCGACCATGGGTGAACATGGATTGATCTATTAGACCGTGGTTGGCCATAGTTTTCTATCATAAATTACAATTTTCCATGTTGACAATAGATGGCCATGGTTCACCATGTTCAACCATGGTGACCTTCATTGAGCCTGTTTGACCATTCTAACCATGATTTTCCATGTTGAGCATGTATCAACCATGTTTCTCCAAAGTTGAATATGGCCAACCAGAGATTACCATGGTTGGTCATGGTTGATCATCATTGACCATCGTTGACTATGGTTGACAATGACTAACTAAAGTTAATTGTTGGGCATGAATGACCATGGTTGGCGATGGTCAATCATGGTAACCATGGCCAACTATGGTTGATGATTCTAAACCATGTTGTCCATAGTTATCATCGAGTTACAATACTTGACTATGGTCAACCATAGTTACCATACTAAACCATGGTGACCATAGCTAACTATCGTTGACCAATTGAATATCGTTGACCTTGCTTCACTATTTCCATTAGGGTTGATTGAAGATGACCATGCCTACTCATCGTCAACTAGGGTTGATAATGGTTTGCCATGGTTGATTATATGATGACTATGATTGATTGAAGATGACCATGCTTGGTCATGGTCGATTAATGTTGACCATGGTTAACTATGGTTGTTCACGTGTTGACCATGTTTTTCCAAGGTTGACTATGGTCAACCAGAGATTACCATGGTTGGTCATGGTTAATCATCTGTGACCATCATTGATTATGGTTGACCATGGCTAACTAAAGTTGATGGTTTTCCATGGATGGCCATAATTGGCTATGGTCGATCATAGTAGCCATATTCAACTATGGTTGATTATTCTCAACCACGTTGACCATGGTTATCGATGAGTTACAATACTTGACTATGGTCAACCATAGTTAACTATACTAAATCATGGTGACCATAGCCAACTATGGTTGACCTTGGTTGACTATTGTCAATATGGTTGATTGAAGATGACCATGCCTGCTCATGGTTAGCTAAGGTTGATAATGGTTGGTCATGGTTGCCTATATGTTGACTATGATTGATTGAAGCTGCCCATGCTTGTTCATTGTCAACTAAGGTTGACCATGGTTAACTATGATTGTCCATGGTTGACTATGATTGAATATGGTTGACTAAGATTAAAATTGATGGCTATGGTTAACTATGGTAAAACTTAGCCAACCATGATCAACCTTTCTTTGATTTTTATTTATCACACAATTTTTTTGTTAGTCCAATTACAATGTTGATTATTGTTTGTCATATGCAACACAAATTTTTTGCTTATCATATTTGTTATCATTTTTTGTTCATCACATTGTGATGTTGATATAAAAATTTGTCACATGCAACACAATTTTTTTGCTTATATCATATTTTTTATCATTATCACATTGTGATGTTGATATTTTTTTTATACATTGATATTTATTTCTCATACTGCAATGTCAATTTTTAAACATGGTTTTCTGAGGTCAACTGTGGTTGACTATAGATGAAAATTATTTACAATGATTGTCAATAATTAGCTATAGATAAACAAGTATGACCATGTTAACCATGGACTACCATGGTGTCCATAGTTGATTATAGTTGAGTTGGTTTAACCATAATTTAATATGATTAATTTGTTGAGAAAATTTATTAAAGGTATATTAAAAATTAAATATAATTAAATCTTAAAGATATTAAAATGTATTAAATAGAAATATTATACCTTATTCCTAAAATACAATAAGAATACTTATATTAATTTCTTTTAATATTAAATAACCCTTAATAAATAACAATAATAATATTTTTATTAATTCCTTCAAAAATTAAATATTAAAAAACTATTAAATCTTACGGAATATAAATCTTATGTTTTATAACCTTATTATAAAACCTTATTAAATATAACAACTCATTAATTAAATATTTTTTATACTTATCAAAACTTAATATTAGTGTTATAAATAATCCTTATTATGGTTACTAATAGTTGAATATGGCCAACTAAGGTTGACTAAGGATGATTACAAGTGAACAATGTTAACTATCATTTATTAGGTAAAAATATGGTTGAATATGTTTGACAATGTCACCAGGTTGTAAAATTGTTATTTGTTCATGAGAGTGAAACATCATTTTTTTAGTCATCACATTGCGATGTTGATTTCAGTTTGACATATTATGATGTTGACTATTTTGTTGTCTAGAGATTTTTTGTTTTTCATACTGCAATGTTGATTTTTTTATTTGTTGTATTGTAACATTGAGTTTTTCTTGTGACAATGTGGTGGATTTTTTTCTAAACACATGCATTGTCAATCTCTCTTAGTCACATTATGATGCCAATTTTTGTTTATTAGATTATATTGTTGATTTTTTTAATGCACTCCGAAGTTGATATCTATTTGTCATATTTTAATGTTGATACTTATTTGGAATATGGTCATGTCAAATTTTAAAGAGAGTTGTCTATCGTCAACTTTGGTTGACTATTTGTGAACATTTTGTACCATGTTTCTCAATATTTTACTGTAGATTAATACGGTTGAAAATGTTAAATATGGAATACCATATTTAACACAATTTACTTTAACTATAATTAAATATGGTTTCATGGTAAAGAAAAATTATATTAAAAATTAAATATTAAATAAACCTTAAACCTTATTAAATATAGATATTCAACCTTATTTATAAACTTTAATACTAATATTATTAATAAATATTCTCCTCCTCATCGTCGACTATTTTGTTGTCTAGAGATTTTTTGTTTTTCATACAGCAATGCTGATTTTTTTATTTGTTGTATTGTAACATTGAGTTTTTCTTGTGACAATGTGGTGGATTTTTTTCTAAACACATGCATTGTCAATCTCTCTTAGTCACATTATGATGCCAATTTTTGTTTATTAGATTGTATTTTTTATTTTTGTTTGATGCACTCCGAAGTTGATATCTATTTTTCATATTTTAATGTTGATACTTATTTGGAATATGGTCATGTCAAATTTTAAAGAGAGTTGTCTATCGTCAACTTTGGTTGACTATGGGTGAACATTTTGTACCATGTTTGTCAATATTTTACTGTAGATTAATACGGTTGAAAATGTTAAATATGGATTACCATATTTAACACAATTTAACTTAACTGTAATTAAATATGGTTTCATGGTAAAGAAAAATTATATTAAAAATTAAATATTAAATAAACCTTAAACCTTATTAAATATAGATATTCAATCTTATTTATAAACTTTAATACTAATATTATTAATAAATATTCTCCTCCTCATCGTCGTTATTATTAGACTAATAATTTTTAATATTAAATATGGAATAAAACGCCAAGTCCCTCTAGCACAACCAGTTGAGGATGGGCCTTGTCAGCAAGGTGACCCAAGATCAAACCTCACAGGGATGGTTGTGCCTTGTGTTAGCGGGAGGAGACATGCTAAAAATCCAGTCACCTAAAGGGCTGGTATGGCTTAGGCCGTGTGTGATCCTCGAGTGACTTTGTCAGCTTAGATGCCCCTAGGTCACGGCTCCTCAAGCCATAGGTCAAGCCTAGAAGATCACAGACAACTTGACAGGAAAAAAAAAATGAAATGAAACTTAAATCTTATTAAATATAAAACCTTATAAATACAACTTTATTAAAACTTAATGTTATTAATCAACCTTATTATTAAATGTTTTAATACCTTATTAATATTAATATCAATATTGTTAAACAACTTTAAACCTTAATTATGATTTACTAAGGTAGATCAAGGTTGATTATATTGAAAATAGTTGATTAATAATGACTAAGGATGAAAAATATTATCAAACAACTTAAAATGTTAGTTATGATTGAGTAAGGTAAATTAAGGTTGATTATAGTTTAATATAGTTGATTAAGAATTACCAAGGATGAAAATATTGGTTATTGTTTACTATGGTAAACATATGATTGACTAAGGTTTTTACCATGGTTGATGATTTAAACATTGAATATAAAGGTTCACTAAAAAGGTTGACTATGTTTGATTGTGTTTGACTAAGTCATCATGTTGTAACATTGTTATTTTTTTCTCACATTGAAACATCATTTTTTATTTGTCAAATTGCAATGTTGATTTTGGTTCATCATACTACGATGTTGATTTTTTTATTTGCACATTTCAACATTGATTTTTTGTTTGAAAGATTGTAATGTTGATTTTTTTTTTCCATATTGTGACATTGATTTTTTTTGTTTGTCATATTGTGACACTGAGTTTTGTTCGTCATAATGTAATGTGATTTTTTGTCTCCATGCACCTGATGTCATTTTTTTCATCATATCTTGATACAATTTTTTTTTCATTAGATTGTGATGTTGATATTTATATTTCACATTGCGACATTGGTATTTATTTGTTATATTGTAATGTTAATTTTTTAATATGGTATTCTATGACCAACTATGGTTAATTATGGGTGAACATTGTTAAGCATGATTGTCAATGTTTAACTATAGATGAAGATGGGTGTACATTTTAACTATGGATTATCATGATGACCATGATTAGAATACAAAACAAATATTGAAATTATTGAAATATTAAATAAACCTTATTGAATATAAATATAAATTTTGATGGGCGAACATTGCTAACCATAATTGTCAATATTTCACTATAGATGAATATAGTTATGGATTGCCATGATAACCATAACTAATCGTAGTTGAACTATATTCATATTAAAGTATAATTACATTGCTAAAAATAATTATGAAAAATAAATTAAAAAACAAATATTGAAAATATTTAAATATTAAATAAAATTTATTAAATATAGATATTGATATTTATGAATATAAATATAAATATTTATGAATATAAATATTAAACTTAATTCATAAATTGTAATATTAATAGAATCAATAAACCTTAAATCTAATTAAATATAAACCATATTAAATAGAAAATTTTAAACCTTATTAAATATAAAAATTTATTAATAAAACTTTATAAATAAAAGCATAAATATTGATATTCAAGAATAAAAATATTAAACATAATTCATAAATCTTAATATTAATAGTATCGATAAATCTTAAATCTAATTAAATATAAACCTTATTAAATATAAAACTTTATAAATAAAAGCTTTTTGATGCTTATTAATATATTAATATTATTAAATGTGTTTTAAAAAATATTAATATTATCAAATATTTTTAAACATTTAGTATGGTTGAGTAAGGTTGATTATGCTTGAGTATAGTTGATTATGGTTGACTAAAATTGAATGTGGTTGACTAAGCATCACTACAAAAAAATATGGATGAACAAGGTTACTTATCATTGACTATGGTAAACATATGATTGATTAAGATTGACCACGATTGACTATGACTATTTAAACACTGACTATAAATATAAACTACAAAGGTTAGCTATGCTTAATTATGTCATCATGTTGACTCTAGATAAACCAACTATGATGTCCATATTTAACTATAAGTATATTGAATATAATACACATCATTAAGCAGGACCACATATGATCTTCATGTTGGTTGATCAAATCAATTATGGTTTACATGTTGTTGAGAGTTTTAATTGGTGAATTAAAACTCTTAATATTTAATTGTCAATCCTAGAGTCATAAACAAGAGTTGTATTGCGTGTTGGTTCAGCTTAATGGTCAGAGTATATAAATTTCCTTAATAATGGTCGTTAAGTATGGAATAAAAACACTCTTCTATCATTTAAGTGAAATAGCACTCATATCTCTCTCATAAAAGAATTCTTCACTCTAACATAAGAAATCAATTTAACTCAACACAAATTATTCTAAATTTCTACAATCGAAAGAAAAACCTACTAAAATCAAAGGCTTGATGAAAACCAATTTAAGTACAATTATTGAAATAAAACATTTTCAAAGCAGGAAATTCAAACTCTAATTATTCAAAAGGAAAAGATAAGTGATCATCAAAACCTAATATCTAAAAAATTGAAATGTAATACTACATCTTGAAATGAAAACCAAAATTAATCCTTAAAATCTCATACCTATTCAATCTAACTAATCTATTCTTGCTCAGAAATAAAATGCATTAAAAACCACAGTTCTACCTTAAGATACTACACAACTAGTTTTGGAAACAATGTAAATCGATCTATCAATGCTTAAAGGAGAACAAAATCTTTAACAGAATTATCTAAGCTTATGAATGAAATTGAATTGCTATCACACTACTATGAAATCAATCTCTATGCTACATCACTGAGAATGGAAATCAAATTTACTCTATTTTTTTAGGAATAAAAACTAGATTTTAATGACTCAAATTAAATCACATTGACGATGCTTGAAATCAATCCCTACTCTACAGTACTGGAAATGGAAATCAAACTTATTCTATTGTGCGAAAATAAATCTAAATTTTCCTATGATAATTTAATGACTCGATTTGATACTCCAAATGTAATTCTTTGAATTAAATCATGCTTCTCAAACTAAAAAATATTGCTTAAATTAAACAATCATAAAGCTTACACAAATCAGATTTCGAAAATGAAGAACACAACACCTATTACTACTAAGCATGAATTCATTTCAATTAAACCATAAATAGTTCACTCAAATTCACGTAGAATATTTATATTCAAATCCACGCCATACATCATAGTGTATATATTTGTGCACACGGAAACCATTTCATGTAAACTCAAAAATCGTTTATGTCCCTATATCGTGTATTCTCCCATTAAATTCGACTTTAACAAAAGGAATAGAGTATAACTCTATATTAAAACTCAAGCACAAATTATGTAATGAATCTGAGTTTACAATCATTCTTTAGTCAATTGATTCGCACAATACAATGATGATTATAATACTTTGAAATTGAACCATACCTACCACAAATTCACACAGAAACATGAAAGTTATGCTATAAAATCACACACATCTAATTATAATGCTATTGATCAAGCTTAGCTCCAGAGGTGGTGGGCCCTCCCACACCTAAAGTAACCTGACTTACTGCAATGGAGGAAAGATTTAAAACATCAAAGATGAAATTCACACTTAACCATGGCACAAACACTTCTTCTCATGAGTTGAAGGCGATCATGTATATTTGAAACAACATTTGCAAATCGATTTACATTAGTCGCAGACAACAAAGATTCTAACTTCTTTACACAAAATTTTCTCTATCTCTATTACACTACTCCCTACGTATGTGGATTCTTCATTTTATAGCAGCAACATTGATTTAGCTAGATAAATTATTTGTTACATACAATATAAATTTAGAATATTCGGTTAATGAATATCAATTAAAATAGGAATAGGAAAAATATCTTAAATCTCGGCTCCTGGAAACGATTTGATCCTCATGCACTGCTGACAAAGGCAACGCACAACTGGCAAGTGACTCCATGGGAAAATGGATGTTTGTCTAAGCTTCCCACATTGATCCCATGCCTAGGCTCGCGAGTAACATTTCTCATCAGAATATTGTAAGTAATTTCCCATACGAACATGACTCAAAAACCATTTCTACACTTGTCAACCTCTGAGAGCTAGTGAAAAGGCTTGCTTTGGAGAAAAAGGTTGGTTCATCCATAAAGATATTGGATGGATTGGCTACTAGTTCTGCAGCAATAGTAAGACGTTTCCTCTCTTCAGTACAAAGAACCACACGGCCTACAAGTGATTGAAATCAACACAATATCCCCTTTGATACTTGATGGTTACATCCATTAACTCGCTGGTGTAGAAATTCAATGTAATCAATGATCCTGTGTATCTATAATTTTACCATTAGCAACTTAAACTTGAGCCTCTTATCCTCTTCAGAATTGAACAAGCATCCACTTTTATTTCTTCTAATGATACCAAACCTTCAACATTCAATGTTTCCAGCGCAACGCATCCATTGATGTTAAGAAATTTAAGATTTAGCAAATTTGAAATATTTTTCACTGTCTTGAAGCTTAGGAAATTTTTCAAGCTTAGTATTTACTAATCTAGATGGAAACACTTTATCTATCTACTGAAGAAAAAAGAGTTGGAAACAATAAGGTGTTGCTTTTCCTTCCTATGCACCACCATATGAGATATTTTTATGTGAAATTTCAATTGCATCAAATGCCCTGTGGCTGCTCAAGGTACTTGGAACTGTGCTGCTCACATCAATATTTTACTCACTCAAATGCCAAGGTGGCTCATCAAATCCACTGAAAAAATTCTCTACGTCACCTTGACCCTGTAGTTCTAAAACTCTTAATCTTTTCAGTGGAATAGTATCAGGAAAATTGATGGAACCAAAATTACATTGGCGAAGCCACACCAAGTCTCCATCTATATCCTATAAAAAAAAAATATTGGAACTTCAACAACAAGAAGGCTTACACCTATGCCCTTAGTGTGACTGGTCCCATGAGGCAACTGTTCACCTTTTGGAATCTAAATCCCTTGTATCCTAAAGGAATTTTCTCCACTCGATATCAGTTGAATGAAGGGCTAGCTTTCAGCAGTAATATCATCAAGTGGAAGGAATCTTTCACAAAATCGATCCTCATCATCTAAAAATATGGAAGCTAGCAATCAACAAACATCAATGAACCAACATTCTCAGTGATTATTGTACATGGTAGCATATATTTTTTGTGGCAATCTGAGAGCCCTGCAAATAATGTGCTAATCCTCATTATAAGAATAGAAAGAAGAAGTTGAAGATGTTGAATCCCTATGTTTCTGTTGAGATGGATCCGTACTTAAATATGTCTTGTACTAGACTTATTTACCTGCCACCAAGAAGAAATTTATTAATGGAACTGTTACAAAAAGCACCCTTCAAATTAATTAATAACAAACAAATCATAGTATGCAATTAACTTTAATACCATAGACATGGCCCTGCTACCCGCAGGTGTTCATAACCTTGGAAGGGATGTCATTTTACCCAACGAAATGTTTGTTTCCCACTTACTAGGCATGGACTCAGAGTTAGATTATTTTAATTTTAGATGAAGGTCACTAACCTAGCTTGGTAGCCAGCTGATGGCAGTGCCACCCACAAGAAGTAACATGGATGAACAAGTCGGCTCGTGATGACACCTCATGTCTTCCAGCTTTTAGGCTGAAAGCCATTATTCTTGCTTGGTGACCAAGAGTAGTAATGTCATCCATGCTAGGTCTCATGATCGTGGTAGGTTGGCTCATCACGAAACCTCCTGTCCTCCCCTAAATATTTTGTATACTCTAATTATGATTGACCTAAAATGTTACTTAATGAGTGGGGAGACAGATCTACTCCTTAAGAGTATGGGATGGCATGAAAAATTTTTAATGACTAATCATTACTAGTTAGTTCATCTACCCTAGAAACTTTTCAAAAATATCCCAGATAATGACTGAAAGATTATTTGAGTTGAAAATGCTAGTGTTCTCCTGAATAACTCATTATGATCTTTACAAGAGTGGTCCACCATAGGGGGTTTTACAATAGTACCTTCTAAGGGAAACTAAAAATATATATCCTAGACGACAAGTTATTAGAGTGATTAATCATGGTTACTTTTGCAAAATCACGAGATATTAGAGTGAATTGTACTCAACAAGATTTGTCACAAATGTGTGTGTTAACAAATAATGTGGATCAAAAGTAGTTTTAACAAACATGATTTAAAATTCAAAACCATAATAGCATTATAACAGATTTATTCATTTATTCTTCTACCCTATTTTACCCTAAGAGGCGAAAGATTCCCTTTTAAGTATAAGAGTACTTCCAACGAAGCCATGTGCGTAACAAAATTCTGATTATACTCACACTTAGTTTTAAATAATAGACTTCAATACATACCAAAGCATGAGAAACCAGTTGCTTCAATTGATATGGTACCAAGAGTTTCCGAATGATGAGGAAATAATATGGCTGGATGACTGCTCGAAACCAGGATTCAATGGAATCCACATATTTAGGATTCTCCAACTGATGCAAATCTTCCACAGTTTGATAGTCACTCTCCTAGAGGCACAAATAATCTGGTGAAAGACAAAAGACAAATCCCTCAAGTTCAGGCTCAAATATTTTATTTTCAAATTGAAAAAAATGGTTGAGAGAGATTCTATGGTTTTGAGTTTCAACAACATTTTCAGAACAAGTTCCAATGAAATATTTCTCCTCTCATGGTATTTGAATTACATCTTCCCAGGGTGAATGTTCTGTGGTAATGGGGATGTTTCCAAATTCATTCCCTTTCCCAACATGGAAGGTGTAATATTTTTTTTTGATATGGGAATCAACAGAAAGAATAGGTGGTTCAAATTGTTATGCAACTTGATGGTTTAGATTAGGGTTTAGGATGTGGTTTGGGCTAGGGTTTTGGTTAATGCTTGGACTAAGGCTTGGATTTGGATCAGGATTAGGCTTTGGACTATGGTTAGGTCTAGGTTGTGGATTAGGGTTAGGTCTAGTGTATGGATTAGGGTATGAAATGGGGTTAGGGTATGGATTAAGGCTAGGGTAAGGTTGCACTTGCGGCTGGGACCATGGAGGAGGATGACTCCATGGTGCATTGGAAATAAATTATGGTTGTTGTTGGTGCTCATATGATTGAATTTTCATGGGAGATTTCCCTAGAGAGAAGGATCGAAATGATTCTTAAGGCCATGGAGATATCTGGCTCGAGGATGACGGCCATTGTGGCCATGAAATAGGATATTCAATTGAAGGAGGATCAAAAAATTTCAATGAAGCATCAGGATTTTAATAATTTTGAGGAACTTTCTTAGGAAAATAAGCATTATTCCAAGTATCAAATGATAATGAGTTTTGAGTTATACCTGGTAGTTTATCTAATTCCTTACTTGATTTCTTGAGTGCCTGTAGTAATCCTAATAGTGATGGGCAATGTTCTATTGAATGATCCTCCTCACAAATTTTGCAAACTTTCAAACCTCTAAGTGGGCACTTTCCAAGGAAGTGTTTCTTTCTACAGTTGGCCCAAAGGATAAGTAGTGGTTCTTCATCCTTCCTTTTGTTTCGCAATTGTTCTGTTGATCACGGCTTGCTGATGTCAACCCAAGGTACATCAGCTAACCCAATAGATTGTGGAATGAGTAGTTTGGCCATCTAAATTAATATATTCTAATATGTGTGAATGCTTTGATGGTTTCTACTTGTCGAGATGTTTCCGTTGATATATGGCATGCCATGTAATTCTTCACTATTTGAGAGATATTCATGTTTGAAGTTTGTACCCTGCCAGTGGGCTAAACCCCATGGGGTTAGGCATGGGTCATTAGCAAGTCATAATTAATATTTTTTCAAGCTCTTAAGATCCTCCCACGTTCACTTGTTGAAGCCCTCTCAACTTAAGCATTCATATAAATTGTGATCTTCATTTCCTCTTATAAGGGGATTCGGCCATCCAAACAGTCACTGTGTATTTTTCAATGTTTTTTCTACGTAAGGCTCAAAAGCTGAAATTTTTATGAGGCGGGCTTGTACCCCAAGGAAGTGGCAGTAAAAATTTCAGATCAAGATGCGCAATATTTTTGGAGATATGATCTGTGTAAGTCAGGGTTTTTGCAGGCTCCTGAAATTCATCTCAAAGAAGTGACCTTGGTAAATTCGTCATAACTCTCTCTCTGAGTATCGGATTGGAATGCCATAAAAAGTGACAGATATTGCATAGTCTTTAATTTTCTTGTTATCAATTTTAGAAGCAAATGAATAAACAGTGACACATGGCACGTCATACAAGTGCACTCTTCTGAAACAATCCATAATTAGGGCAATGTGAGAAATTGGGTATAACTATCTCTTGAAGAATCCAAATTGGGTCAGACTTGTGGCATTGGAAAGAAGACTCAGAGGAATACTACAGGACCAAAAATCAGATATTAAGGATCTGAAATAACCGAGATACACCAGAGTCAATATCAAGCTCCTAGAAGGCAAGAAAAAGCTAGATCATGTGTTGTCAAGGATTACAAAGGACCAAATTTTCTACGACATAAAAGAAAAGAAAGGTGCAGAAGAGGGTAGCATGACAATAGTAGCAACCAAGGTGCATAATAGCAGCAAGAATTTCAATATATGAAGTCTTCAAGTGGGCAGCACTGCATACAATCATTGTAAAGGTATCATTGTACTTAGTCATTGTAAATACATTATTGTACAAATTGTACTAGTATCTGTCTGCCAAGGGTTGAAGAGGTAGTGTTGGGAGGTCTAGGATCATCATTAGGTGGTTTTGTCAAAGTTGGGGTTATGGTCTAGTATATCTTCTTCTTCTACATCATTCTATATCATTGTAAAGTGGACCATTTTCCCTGGTACGGGAGTCCATTCTTCTTTTATTCTTCTATAGGGTGGTAGGGTGGTGCTAGGGTGAGTTGTAGCTCATTGGGTGTTGGGGAATCCATTCAATTGACTACTGAGAATCTCGGGCATTGGAGCATCCATCCGTTGGGAGCTGGAGAAGAATGCTTTTCTAGATTCTAGGAAGTTGGAGCTTTATTTTCAATTGGAGTTGAATATTAAAGAATTATTAGAAAAGCATTAGGTGGTTTTTGTCCCTGAGTGGGTTTCCACCTTAAAAAATGTGTGCATTTGTGTTCCTCTTTTTTGTTGCTACCATTGTACAAACACCGATGCTAATACCTGAAGATTAACTAATGTTTCAATTGAAAGAAATATTGATTCAATTTCCTCTGCAAGATTTCCAGCATTGCCCAATTTCTAAATCAAAGATTTAATAATATTGAATTTATGTTCAAGCAAGGTGTTAAATTCTACACTTGTGAATTCTTCATCTGATGAGTTATTCGTCTCTGTAGCAGCATAAAAACTCCTCATTGAATGATTCCTCAAAATACCATTTTCTTGTTCTCAACAAGCCAATTGGTACATTTTGTCATCACATGGATTAGTACACAAGGGTTCTTACAATACCCAAAAAATGATGTATCGCTGAAGACTGGATTCTGAAGATAAATTAATTTAAAGATATTACAAAAAGAAGCTCACTACACTGCTGGAAAAAAACAAATTTTCATAAAATGAATGGAATGACGTGTTGGGTAAAATCCCAAATCAAATAAATATTTAATCTATTGAAAGAAAAATAATTTGGAAATTAAATGTTTCACAAAATATTTCAGACTATTCTAAGGCCTACTTCTACTTTTATGCATAAAGAAAAGGAAAATAAAGTTCAAAGATATGCAACAACTGGCCGCACTTTTGGAATCAGATCAAAAGTGAGATGTGTGCCTTTCACTCACATCTTACCATACAATTCGCCTCTAACATCCCGGCACTTTCGAAACTCTGTAATAATAATTTTATCTAAACAAAATACAACTCCCCGGAAACGACGCCAAAACGTTGAGAGTTTTAATTGGTGAATTAAAGGTCTTAATATTTAATTATCAATCAGGGAGTCGTAAAAACGATTTGTACTGCTTGTTGGTTCAGCTTAATGGTCAGAGTAAATAAATTTCCTTAATAATGGTTGTTAAGTACAGAATAAAAACACTCCTCTATCATTTAAATGAACTAGAACTCATATCGCTCTCATAAAAGAATTCTTCACTCTAGCATAAGCAATCAATTTAACTCTACACAAATTATTCTAAATTTCTACAATCGAAAGACAAACCTACTGAAATCAAAGGCTCGATGAAAACCAATTTAAGTACAATTCTTGAAATAAAACATTTTCCAAGAAGGAAATTCAAAGTCTAATTAATCAAAAGGCAAAGATAAGTGATCATCAAAACCTAATATCTAAGAAATTGAAATATAATAATACAACTTGAAATGAAAACCAAAATTAATCCTTGAACTCTCATACCTATTCAATATAACTGATCTATTCTTGCTCGGAAATAAAATATATTAAAAACCACACTTCTACCTTAAGCTACTACACAACTAGTTTTGGAAACAATGTAAATCGATCTATCAATGCTTAAAGGAGAACATAATCTTTAACGAAATTCTCTAAGCTTATGAATGAAATTGAATTGCTATCATACTGCTATGAAATCAATCTCTATGTTACAATGCTGAGAATGGAAATCAAATTTACTCTATTTGTTCAGGAATAAAAACTGGATTTTAATGACTCAAATTAAATCACACTAACAATGCTTGGAATCAATCCCTATTCTACAGTGCTGGAAATGGAAATCAAACTTATTCTATTGTACAAAAATCAATATAAATTATCCTATGATAATTTAATGACTTGATTCGTTACTCCAAATTTAATGCTTTGAATTAAATCATACTGCTCAAACTAAACAATATTTCTTAAATTAAACAATCATAAATCTTGGAATAAATCACACAAATCAGATTTCAAAAATGAATAACACAACACCTATTACTACCAAGTATGAATTCATTTGCAATTAAACCATAAATTGTTCACTCAAATGAACGTAGAAGATTTATATTCAAATCCACGTCATACATCATAGCGTATATACTTGTGCACACGGAAATCGTTTCATGTCAACTCAAAAATCATTTATGTACCTATATCGTGAATGTTCCTATTACATTTGACTTTAAAAAAAGGAATAGATTATAAATCTATATTAAAACTCAAGCACAAATTACGTAATGAATCTGAGTTTACAATAATTCTTTAGTCCATTGATTTTCACAATACAACGATGACTAAAAATTTTTGAAATTGAACCATGCCTACCACAAATTCACACAAAACAGGAAACTTATGCTATAAAATCACACACATCTAATTATCCTATGCTATTGATCAAGCTTAGCTCCAGATGTGGTGGGCCCTCCCACGCCTGGAGTAAGACGACTTACTACAATAGAGGAAAGATTTAAAGCATAAAAGACATAATTCGCAGTTAACCATGTCACAAACGCTTCTTCTCATGACTTGAAGGTGATCATTTATATTTAAAACATCATTTGGAAATCTATTTACATTAGTCACTTGCAACAACGATTCTAACTTCTTTACACATTATTTTCTCTAACTCTATTACACTACTCCCCGACGAGTGTGCAGCTTCTACATTCTATAGCAACAACACTGATCTAACTAAATAAATTATTTGTTACATAGAATATAAATTTAGAATATTTGGTTAATACAAATCAATTAAAATAGGAATAGGAATATTCGCTTAAATCTCGGATCCTAGAAATAATTTGATCCTCACGCACTGCTGGGAGAGGCAACACACAGCTGGCAAGTCTCTGAGCTAAGTTATGATGACTCCATGGGAATATGGATGTTTGTAGAAGCTTCCCACGTTGATCCCATGCCTAGGCTCTCGAGTACCCTATCTCATAAGAATATTGTAAGTAATATCCCATACGAACATGACACAAAAACCATATCTACACTTGTCAACCTCTGAGAGCTAGTGAAAAGGCTTTCTTTGGAGAAAAAGGTTGGTTCATCCATAAATATATTGGATGGATTGGCTACCAGTTCCACAAAATAGTAAGATATTTCCTCTATTTAGTAGAAAGAACCACACCTCCTAGAAGTGATCGGAATCGACACAATCTCTCCTATGATACCTGATGGTTACATCCCTTAACTCGTTGCTGTAAAAATTCAATGTAATTAATGATCCCATGTAGCTATACTTTTAGCTTTAGCAGCTTGACCTTGAGCCTCTTATCCTCTTCAGCATCCAACAATCCTTCACTGTTATTTCTTCTAATGATGTCAAACCTTCAACATTCAAGTTTTCCAGCGCAACACATCCATTAATGTTGAGAAATTTAAGATTTAGTAGATTTGAAATATTTTTCACTATCTTTAAGCTCAAGCATTTTTGCAAGCTTAGTCTTACTAATCTATAAGGAAACACATTTATCTATCTACTGAATAAAACGGAGCTGGAAATAGTAAGGTGATGCTCCGCCTTCCTCTACACCACCATCTGAGATATTTTTATGGGAAATTTCAACTGCATCGAAGACCCTACGGCAACTCGAGGTACTTGGAACTGTGATGCTCACATCAATATTCAACTCAATCAAATGCCAAGGTGGCTAATCAAATCCACTGAAAAAATTCTCTACGTCACCTTGACCCTGTATTTCCAAAACTCTTAATCTTTGTAGTGAAATAGTATCAGGAAAATTGATGGAACCAAAATTACGCTAGCAAAGCCACACCAAGTCTCCATCTATATCTTACGAACAAAAATATATCGGAACTTCAACAACAAGAAGTCTTACAACTATGCCCTTAGTGTAAATGATCCCATGAGGCATCTTTTCACCTTTTGGAATCTGAATCCCTCATATCCTAAAGGAATTTTCTCCACTTGATATCAACTGAATGGAAGGCTGGCTTTCAGCAGTAATATCATCATGTGGAAGGAAGCTTTCACAAAATTGATCCTCGTCATCCAAAAATTAAGAAGCTAGCAATCAAAAAACGTCTATGAACCAGCATTCTCAGTGATTATTTTACATGGTAGCATATGATTGTCGTGGAAATCGGAGAGCCCTGCAAAGAATGTGTTGATCCTCATTATCATAATACAGAGAAGAAGTTGTAGATGTTGAATCCCTATGTTTCTGTTGAGGTGGATCCATACTTAAACATGTCTTACACTAGACTTATTTACCTGCCACCAAGAAGGCATTTATTAATGAAACTATTACACAAAACACCCTTCAAATTAATTAATAACAAGAATTTATAATTTAATAATTAATGTTTCTAAATGCCTCTAATCATCAACTTAATAAGATAAAACTGATTAAAATACTAGGTACGAGCACAAAATTATCAGATAAAAATCGTAAAGATATGGACAAAAAGGCAGCTCAACAAATGGATTAATGTTTAGATTAATATAATTTAATATCTTAATATGTAGGTTAATATACATTTAATTTCTTATTATGTGTAAAAAATATATTATTAAACTGTTAATTTATAAATTAATATATTAATGCATCATTATTAATATATTATTATAAATGGATTAAGTCCTAAATAATATTATCAAATTATTAATAAAATTATTAAACTTTATTAATAGTCATATAAAAAATATTATTAAACTTTAATATTAGTATTATTATAGTGTAATATTAATTATTAAATATTCATATTAACATTATTAATGTTAATATTAGTGTGTCCTTGTCTATTTATCAACCTTGTAGAAAAGTGGCAATGAAGTTAGAACATGTATGACCAATGCATAACCTTCACTTTATTGTTAAGGTGTGACTCAATAGGTTTCACCACCATCTCTGATGAGTTTGGAATTGCTTCCAATTTTTTCTAAGCACCAAGACTCCTCCAATCACCTTTTAACTCTACTTTCATGGCTTAAGTCACCAAATTTTGACTGGGAATAACTCTTGATACAGGAGGCCATTTGCAACCTTCCACATACCATTGGAAAGCTCTTTTAGAGAAGTTTCCAGTGAAGAATGTATGTTGTAGTCTTTGAGCCCATTTTCAACATGCAAAATGGCTCCAAATTATCTTCCATTATTTGAACCTTGACTCTTCTTCTTGTTTTTAGAACCCAGACTCCTAACCACCATAGTCATCATTTTATGGCTTCTCTAATGAGCCTGCTACTATGGTGATTCTCTGCCAGATATTTTAGTAATCATAGGACTCCCCCTAAGCTTAACACATAAAGCATACCAATGCTAGCCCAATTATCATCACAAATATGCTACGGGACATCAAATCCAACATCTACTGCCATAAACATTTGTACTAGTCTAGTTGACATTAATTCCAAAACTCTTGCAACTGTAAGACAATGCCACCCACCCAACAAATATTCGAGCATGATTGTTTACATCAATGCCAACAAACTTGGAACCACTAGCCATCTAGAAAATTCTAACTATCCAACACAATCATGCTTTATTCAACAAAATTTTCTTCCTTTTTAGGGTGTTCCTTAGATTCCAACTTATTTCATCAATATTTATGGAGATGGAAAGTCTTACCACAAGATTAATATTCTATCCTAACTTTCTTGCCTTTTTACTTAGATCTTGATGTACTACTTGATTTCTCCTCTCCTTCTTTGGATAAACATCTAGCCCCAATTTCTTCATATGTGGATCTTTATATACTAGATTTCCTACGCACCTCCTCTAACAAAAATGCTCCCACAGCATAGTCATATTCTAGAGAATTGATTGTTCTAAAATTAATGGAAATGGCTAGATGATATTGTTGTCGATGTGACAAACACCCTCCAAAATTTTCTGTACACTCGAATTTTGGACCCTGCCATGGATCTGGCGATCAGTCGTTCCATAGTCACTTCTTGTTCAGTTGATGATTTTAGAGCTCCCTCTTGTATTGGAAGTGTTGAAGTCACTTGCACTCACATTCTGAGTCAGCAATAAGTTCATGAGCATATTCTTCCATGCAAGCTTGTATAAGCATAATAAGTTCCATTAGGACTATGCTTGTGCGATGTCCAATTCATGTTGACAATCAATGTGCACTGATAACAACAATTTCTGACATTCTGACAGTGTTTGCATCTTTCATTTCAGTGATTTTTGCAAACTATCGCTCCCACACACCTTTGTTTTCGTGAGTGTCACTTTCATGTTTCCATTTGTCTCTTTCACTTACTTTCACCTAATTAGAATTTCTTTCATATTATCTTTCCTATGGAATGTGTTATTTTCATCATCATTCACATATCGTAAGTTTCATTCTCAATTTTATCTTGATATAGCAAGTGTCATCTTCTAGCATGGGAATTATTGCTTATCATGCAAAGTGTAGTTTTGGTTTGTTTCAAGGGGCAGGATTTGTGGTGATGAGTTATTCCTTTCATGGAGGCATGTGTCGCACTAAGGGAAGTATGTATTCATGTATTCTAGATGATTTATGTTGTGTCACCAAATGTCTGTGTGTGTGATTATGGTTAATTCCTATCACTGTTCTCATCGGTCTCATTGATCCCATAGTTATCCAAATTCCAGATAATTCCCACATTTCTCAAACCTAGTTCCCCATTTCCTAAAAAACTACACATATTTTTCCCTCAGTCTCAACTTTGCAATTTCTTCCCTTAGTGTGAAACTGTGCAAATTTTTCCCTCATTCTCGATTGTGTAATTTTTTCCTCAATCTAGTCTAAGTTGCACAATGTGGAGTCTCAAAGCTCAAGATCCACCCCTAAATTCCTATGTTGCACAACTGCGTAGTCACTAAGCCTATCACTTGGCATACCACTCAGTACTGGCTCAATTAGTGGATCATCATGCAACATGTTAGGCCTGGGGTTTATTAGACTGGCATCATCTTGTCACAAGTGGATTGTAGATGCAGAATTTATATCATGCTATGGTAATATAATGAAGGAATATATAGAGAGGGAGGAAATACTAGAATACACCTAAGGAGTTGAGGAGATAAGATGATCATCAGAAAAGAAGATGAAGGAGCATTGCATTACAATAAAATATCAAACACCGATACTGCAGGAATACTCCAAGAGATTTACAACTCGTTGGAGGGTAGATACGAAGAATAAAGCATATATCACATAAAGGAAGAAGTGGCATGAAGGAAAAATTATCATTACCACATAATTATGTCATCAGTGTCATGTGTCAATGCAAATATTGAAAACCATTCCATGTTTTTTCTTGAGGTTATATTTTTCTCCCTTTGTTGGGCATTGGATAAACCAATGCTCCTCATGTGTTTCGTGACATGGACTAACTGCCTCTCATGGATCTTTATCTCTGGCGATGCGATCATTGACTAACACCTTCGGGTTTTAGTCTAACGACAATCATGATTCCGAAAAATTGGTATCAGAGCTAGTACCTTCACTCAAATCCTAACAGCTTGAAGGTTGATCATTAGAACACAAATGGAAAAGCCAAGGAAGAAAGTCTCCAATCCTCCTAAATATGCGTCTTCCTCAACATTGAAATTGAAGTAAATCAATTTGCAAATGCTCCATTGTTCATTAGAAATTTTGATATATGGGTGGAAATAATGAGGAATTTCTTGAAGACTCAAGGAATTGAAGTTTGGAAATCAGTGATTACTAATGAAACGATGGACGAAGAATCCAAGGAGTACAATACAAGAGAAATGAAGGAAATTTTGAATGGATTACTAAATTTTGTGAAGGCCAATTTTGAAAAATGTTCGTCAGCAAAGGTCATATGGGACAAACTTCATGATCTTCACTCAAAATAATAAACCAATGCTCCCTGTGTGTTTCGCGACATGGACTAACCACCTCTCGTGGATCTTTATCCCTGGTGATGCGATCATTGACTAACACCTGTGGGTTTTTGTCTAACGGCAACCGTGATTCCCAACACTTGGTATCAGAGCTAGTAGCTTCACTCAAAGCCTAACAGCTTGAAGGTTGATCATTAGAACACAAATGGAAAATCCAAGGAAGAAAGTCTCCAATCCTCCTAAAAATGTGTCTTCCTCAAACATTGAAATTGAAGTAAATCAATTTGTGAAGGCTCCATTGTTCAATGGAAATTTTGATATATGGGTGGAAAGAATGAGGAATTTCTTGAAGACTCAAGGAATTGAAGTTTGGAAATCAGTGATTACTAATAACACGATGGACGAAGAATTCAAGGAGTACAATACAAGAGCAATGAAGGAAATTTTGAATGGATTACCAAATTCTGTGAAGGCCAATTTTCAAAAATGTTCGTCAGCAAAAGTCATATGGGAAAAACTTCATGATCTTCACTCAAAAGGAGTGTTTAAAATGATCTCCAGTCAAGAAGATGATGGAAAACAAGAAATAAGTCCAGAATCCATCAAGGAAGCTAAAGATAAGAGAGATTACAACAAGGCTAAAGAAGACCTAGAAGATGAAGAGAACAAAGAAGACTTTGAAGAAGATCTTCTAAATAAAATTATGGCTTCCATTGAAGAGATTAATGGTTTGAAAAAGGAAAATGAGGAACTTAAGAAGAAAGCACAAGATGGTAACCAAGACAAGAGAAGGAAGGAAGTTGACTTTGTTAAGCTTCAAGTACAAGAAAGAGATGAGGAGCTCGCAAAACTTAAAGAGGAATTTCATATAAACAAAATAAAGCATCATGAATAAGTCATATCTATGAAAAATCAATTGGATAAGGCAAAGAAAAGGGAAGAAACTTTGTCAAGCCACCTTGAACAAAGACTTAAGAGCTTGAACAATCTTGAAGCAGAGACTGGTCAATACAAGGAAGAGGTCTCCTCTCTTAGATCTCAACTAGAAGAAGCAAGAAAAAAGCGCAAGGAGCCAAGAAAGTGATGGAAACTTTGGCATTCATAGAAGGACAAGTTAATGAAGCAGAAAAGGAGAGAAACACCATGATATACCAACTAGAAGAAAAGGATGAAGAAATCTTGAAACTAAAATCAGACATCAATATTCTCAAGGCCAAAACATGTGAAGTTACAAGAATAAAAGAAGAAATGGAGAGCACTCTAGCAAAGGAGAATTAAGAAGTCTTCATAATGAAATCAAATATCATATCTCTTAAAATTGAAGCACATGAAGCAACAAGGATGATAGAATAAAGGAAGAAGCAACTAGTTATGAAAGATGAATATTGTGAAAAGTTGAAAGGAGAAATTGTCTTTCTTAAAAAGGAAGTTGACTTGATGAATAAGAACTTGAAAAGTTCTCAAACCCTAGATGACATCCTAAGTCATCAAAGGTATCCCCTTGATAAATCATGTCTTCTCTATGCATGTGAATCATCAAGCAAGAATGATAATGCTTCAAACAATAAAGATGTGAGGAACCTAGAAAGAAATGTTGATGCTCCCAGTTCTAGCAAGGGCAAGGAGAAGAATCAAGACAAAAACGGAAGAAATTCTATTCCAAGGAGACTTACAAATGGTTTCAAGAATACAAAAGGCAATGAATATCATCAAAGAATCCCAAGGAAAAAATACTTCAGAAGTACATCAAGGAAAACTCCATCTCTGAGGTACCAAAGTATATTTCTCTGTTATTGTTATTCTTGTACAAACTTTGGGCACATGGAAAAATATTGTAGGGCATATCACAAAGATGAATGGTCCCTATCAATCTCCTCAAAGGAATTTTGCAAGAAGAAGTCATGATTTCTTATTCATGAACAAAATAGAGTGCTTCAATTTCCATAACATTGGACATATGGCATGCGATTGTAACTTGACTTGGGCCCCTCCACAAGCTAGAAACATGCTAGAGAAGAAAGTTACACAAGTATGGAGAAGGAAACAAGTTGAATTAAGAAGTCTCTTGAACACTCCAGCGAACAACACATGTTGTTGACTAGATGAAGTCATCCTTGATATTCCAAGAATTTGATGATGAAACCCTGCCAAAAAGAGACCATGCATACAGTTAGGGGGAGTTTGTGATTCTTGAGTATTCTTGCAAAAAGTGATCCGTGAGTGGGCCCTATGAAATCCTTGATGAGTTACACATGGACAATCTTGATAAATCATCTCTCGGAAGTAACTCCATTGAAGAAAAACATGATATTATGATGATGCCTTCTACTTGATCACACAAGGTGAGAAATCCTTCATGAGCTAAAGGAATTTGTGCAGAAAGGGGGAGATGGTACATCACACGAAGAAATACAAACACATCTATCATGGAACATATTTCCAAAATAAATAGCACCATGGAAGGGGGAGTAACATACCTATGAAGAATTACAAATCATGAAGAAAAGAAGCAGCTTGACAGGGGGAGTATTTGGGCACCCTGTTTTCCATTCATGTCAAAGGGAGAGAGAAATTATAAGGGCACGAATATTTCCATCAATGACAAAGGGGGAGATTGTTAATCAAGGTTTTCATTGATGTCAATGTGCCATTGACCGATATGCCATATTCTTGAGATGCCTGGTTCCAGATGATGATGCCATGACTCTTGATTGACTAGGATACTATCAATGAAGATGTCAAGTTATTAATGATGCTCATAGTGACTCTTGATGAAGAAGCTCTCCTTGTGATGACCTAGTCTGTACATATCACTGCAATATCTTGATGACATGGTGACATTTATGGCACACATGATGAAATATATGATGATAACATGGACAATGAAATAATTGGAGATCACTTGATAACATATGATGATTAAATACATAACAAGTGGAGACCTCACATTAATTCCCTAATGACCTCATTTTGTCCCAAACACCTTATACAGAAAAAATTCAGAACAGTCATAAAGAGAATTATTTTTTGTCACCTTATAGGAATCCTATCAACTTGGCTCCTTCACCATATTAAAGAGTAATCTTTCCTCTTTCCAACGAGCCCTCACTCAGCCCCTAACTCCAAATAGTTTAAGAGAAATTAATTTTTTAAGATCACATATCAAATTTTTGAATCCTAGCTGACCTACCTTCACACACTCATGTTGGCCTCCCTCCAAACCGACGCGACCTTTCAAATTTGATAAACTACTATAAATATAAAACCGCAGAACCTCATTTCAATCATAAAAATATTCGGTCAACAAATACAGTGATACAAGGCACCGAGAAGAGAAGCTTAAGGATGAAAGGAGGATTCTATTATGTAATTGGTTGGGCTGAAGATAAAACTGAACCGAGGAAATTCTTCTGATTGAGTTAGAAAAGGATGAAATCTCCTTGACATATGAAGAATATACAAGGAATAAAAAACCGCAGACAGAAGGACTATTTTACAGGCAGCTAAACTACATGATTAAGCTCGGACTTGCTGCCTTTTGTAAGAGGCTCGGATCAGGCAGTTCAAGACTTAGAAAGTTTTGTGACTTGGACTAATAAAAAATCATTTAAAATGAGCTTGGAATAACCTCAACAATAACTTCGGATAAGCAATACTAGAAGGAGGACTATTTGGGTAAATTCTTTGAGGACAACAATGGCTTATAGTGGCTCGGACTTCTCAACCAGAATTCAGACTTTACCAAAGATCCTATTTGAAACTATGCCACTGTATCTCAGGTCTGTAACAGCATACCTCTGTGATAACCCTTGGACTACAGGAAACATACCTCTGTGATTACCCTTGGACTATAGGCAACATACCTCTTTGATCACCCTCGGACCTATCACAAAAAAATTTTGGCTCGGACACCACCACACAAACCATTTGACCTTGGTGAAGAACCTACCTCCCAGGAATATTGCACTGCACAATTTCTATGACCAAGCCTTGACCCTGACCTCCGAATTTGTGTAGTCATGACCTATAACCCAACTTGAACTGCACACTTTGCCACCTCAAGCCTCAAGCTCAATCCCTTAGCCCTTCAACTGCGCAATAGCCTGACCTTCCTTGTCCCCCAAAACTATGCAGTGAGCTCTCCTAGTTCCTATCCCTTTATCTTGTCCCACTGGATCCAAAAATTGTGCAGTATTGTTCCTCGGCCCTTACTGAAATGCACACTTTTCATTCTCAAGGCTAAAGTCTTCCCCTTTCCTACCTACAGTCACTAAGCCTCCCTTCCCAACCTTTCACTTGTTTCAGACTCAATTTATCGATGAAAATGCATCATTTTAGGATAGGGGTTTTCATATTGATGGTGTCTCATCATGAGTCAATTGTAGATATAGATACCTTATGATTCCATGGAAAGATGATGAATAAGTGGAAGGAAGAGGAAAACATGTCGAGAGACACCTTTGTAGTTGAGCATGCAAGCCGATTGATCGAGAGAAATAAAAGTAACATTAGTATGTGATCACCACCCAAGCCATGCGATCATTGAATATCCCCTATCACCAAACCATGTGGAGGTGAAAATAAGATACTCAAGACACATCAGCAACAGTGGCTTGACATTTCCACATCATCAAGTAGGCCATGTCAGAAGTGTGATGTCATCTCATGTCATGAGTGGTCATATGCCACATCACTATTGTATATCATGTCTATTGTAATCAAAATGTACTGTAAAGTGGAAGTCCAAAGGACACACATGAATGTAAAGAGTCATGTAAGTTGAAAAGTCATGGGAAGTCAAACAGTCACGAGGGTAGTCAAAGAGTCACCCTTGGTTATATATACTCCCTCATTGTATGAGCAAAATAATTTTTCACCTTGGCTCCACCTGCAAAGCATTAGAGAGATAAGCTAGCTCTTTTGTGGAGCAAGGAGTGGCTCCAACGCTCCACTATTGGAGCTAGTGATGTCCATTGTATACATGTGTCTTGGAATTTTTACTTAATAACAAAAACCTTCAAGGCCGACACGTTCTTATGCATGGATTATGAATCTTTGTTAGGCTATTCTACAAATGTTTGTATTTCATGTTTGCTTTCACATGTGCTAAGGTAGTTGAACTATTTCACTTATTTTATTACTTATCTTATTGATAATTTGTTGTAATGGTTGTTATTGTTGCCCCATCCTTGTGGAGAATTCCATAGGATATTAGGAAGACATTTCTCAATTTTTGGTTGTAATGACTTCCGCATCCCTTGTGGAATTTTCAGTTGGATGTTAGACATATTCTTCAATTCATATGTTTCTCTTCCTAGGTGGTACTATTCCCTCTCTCTTAGAGGCTCACTTCTCTCTCTCTCTCCATTGCAGTAGAAGAACCTTGACACACTTACAGTTGGAGAATCACCAGGCACACCAACCTTGCTTTTCGAATGTGCATGTGCACTCCTCTCTCTTCGTGATAGTCAGAGCCAAGCCATATCTAGAAGAGTACATGGCAATTGGATTGATATTTCAGATGGGGTTCCTACTCCAAACGTTGCGAGGTGTAATTGGGACTTCACATCGTGGAGACCCCTTGGTTGATGGATTTCCAACACCATCAATAGGTCCCAAGATTGATATGAACAGATAATGTCAATTCATTATCTTCCTCATCAATTTTTACATTCATACAAGGTAATTTGAATATAATAATATTAAATATGTTTGAATGATCATCAAATTTGGTACTTTATTTCATTTGAAGGCTATATAGTTGTCGTTTAAAGTAGTTATTTCATTGTATCGAGGCTCTCCATTCTTCCCCATAGTCTGATGTTTTTTCCTCTCTAATAATATTGAAAATGACATTTTCTTCCAAACACAAATAAATGGTGTTGAGAGTTTGTTCATCTAGATATTTCCAATCTTCATTAAACATACCAACAAGTTTATTTCTCTTTCCATCAAGGTCTTTGTTCAATCCTTGTTGAACTAACAAATCCCACACCTTGAAATTTTGCAATTCGAATTTATTCTTCCCGTTGAACTTCTCCACCTTAAATTTTGGACTTTGAAATATTCTCCATTTCCTACACATGATCTCCCTCTTAGTAGAACAATATTTTGAAGTATGCACTAATTCTTTCTCTCCTCTTCAACAACAAATCCATTCTATCTAAGAAACAAGTTTCCTTCAATAACAATGTTTTTCAACATTGGACATAGAATGTTTTTCTTGAACACTAATGGGAGGAAATTCTATTTGCTTTAGCTGGGAACACTTCACACAATTTTTCTCCTTATTATACCAATCTCATTATGAATTTTAAAACAATGGGAATTTTCAAAACCTTCCCCCTCTTCAATGCATTTTGTTTTACTCAAAAAAACCATCGTTTCCCTTGTAAAGATGTCTTCGCTTCAATTTTTTATGTTCTAACATTCATCGACATGGGAGAAATATGATGCTTCATAGCCTACTGTGAAGAATGAATCCATGATGCTAAATTTTTCCATATAAGCTACATAATGTTCACAACCTAGATCATTCTTTGTGGAAGCCATGAAAAATAAAAGCTCATTTCACTTCTTGGCATACACAATGCATACACATACACAGATTAAGAGCTGAAAATTGTAGAGAAAAAATGAAACATAAATACTCAGAAACTTCACCGCAAAGCACATATATATCATCTTATTTCTCAAGTAATTCATGGCGTGCCAATAGTGTTCACCAACACATATATTTACATAATTTTTTGACATACATTTTGAAAACAGGAAAATCCAAAAAATTTTGAGACCCCCATAAGCTTTTGATACAAGTGTTATTGTCACAAACCCAACAAATTTTGAGCTTACAATAAGTATATCATTATAATGGTATCAAAATATATTCTTTAAAATTCAATTAATTAAATATATATCTATATATATATATATATATATATATATATATATAGAGAGAGAGAGAGAGAGAGAGAGAGAGACATAAGTGTGTGGATTGAATTTTTGATCATTTGAATATACAAGGGCTTGCTAAGATGTTTTTTTCTCAATTATATTGTTTTGAAAAATATTTTTATTAATAATTTCAAAATAAATAATATAGAGTAATTAAATATTTCATAATTTTCATAAATTACATATAATATTTAAATTTTAATTAGCTAGATATAATAAGATTTTAAAAAAATTGTTACTTCTAAGTTCAAAGAAGAAATGTGGTGTGAGAAAGATCTAGCAGCTAAAATAAAATTAAGATATTATAAGGAGGTCATCAACCCCATCTTAGAAGATCAAAAGTATCTCTCTATTTTAACTAGTTCAAAGAAGAAAATTAATATAGCCAAGATTAGAACGAACTCTCATGAGCTCCATAGTGAAACAGGTCATTGGACAGTTCCTAAAACACCATGGATGGAAAGGATCTGCCATCTCTGTGACAATATGAACATCAAGGATGAAAATCACTTCCTCTTAGAGTGCCTCGCGTACAACCACATTAGAGCTCAATTTCATAATCTTTGTTGCAATACTGACCTTCCTAGCCTTTTAAGATGTCAAAATTATAGTGAGCTTAGGAGGCTTCTCTCCAAACTTTTTGAGCATAGGAATAAAATCTTAAATCAAATTAAATAACTCTTTTCTTTAGGTATGATAGACCAAATATTAGTCTCAGTGGACGTTAACCATCATCATCATCATTATCATGAATATAATTAAAAATAAAAATATTATAATTACTGGCAATATTATTAGTAAAACTAATTTAACATTAAAAACTAATTTTTTTAACAAAATGATTACATTTAATTTTTTAAAAATAAAGAAATAAACACATACTTGTGCTTCCCAAAATTTGCTACAAAATTTTTATTTAACAATACCTCTTTTATTTGAATTCCGCTAGTTGAAACAATAGATCCCAAGTGCTTAAGATATCAAAGATTGAGATGGAAAAAACAAATGTTACTGGAGTGAACTGACAACATGAAAACTGTGTAGAACAAATGGATTGATACGTCAAGCTCTTTTAGCTTTAGATATTCCGTATTCGAATGTTGAACGGCATGAACACACACTTTGCACGGTCATAAAATGTGGATCAACATTAATCGAAACATTTTACAGTTTTCTTTCATATATTTATAGGATCCTTTGGAATTCCACTATGGTTACATTACAATTTGAACAGATATATGTTCTCCTTATAGAAGTGATAATAATATAAAGAAGAACAAAGATGTCACTTTAAGGAAACTCTTGAATTTAGAGCAAACAAGGAATGAAATACATGGGATTAGGAAGCTTGAATGTACAAGCACCCACAGCAATCCTAGTAATATTGGTCCACTGTTCTTAGCATTAACCCATATATAATACCAACATTTATTACGCCGTAAGGCATTCTTATTTGAAAACAACTTTCCTACCTAACCATCTATCCTATTGCTGATCGTCAGATTCTTTGTTAGAAGATTGAAAAATTCTCAGCCATAGACATAAAACAGTTAAAAATTAAACATAAACATAACTAAAACCCTTAATATGCAAATGGAAGTCGCATTTGCAAGGGGCATCTGGAAGCTACATTTTCTGCAGAGAAGGGGGCACTTGGAAGAATCGGGCAGAATCATCCTCCTTCTGGGCCGCATTTGCAAGGGGCACCTGGAAGCCACATTCGCTGCAGAGAAGGGGCACACAGAATCATCCTCCTTCCGGGACGCATTTGCTGTAGACATGGGCCACATTTGCTGCAGACATCCTCGTTCCTAGGCACCTGGAAGCTGCATTTTCAAGGGGCACCTGGAAGCCGCATTTTCTGCAGAGAAGGGGCACTTGGAAGATTGAGAAATCATTTTCTGCAATACAGGAGCGTTGATGAGACGGAGAGCTGCAGCTGCAGCTGGAACAAACAGTTTGGTAGTTATTAGTTAGGTGTTGGTAGTTCTCAAATTTTCTTTTAAATGTGTTTCTCTCATATAGTGTTCATCTATTTCTTCTGTTATTTGTTTCTTCCAGTGAAGAACTGAAAAAGGCAAGGCTATTGCGTCTGAGTGTCATTGAGTGCTGAGGACTTCCACTGAAGTCAGAAAAGTTAAGTGTTGTTCCGTTTGGTTGCAATTACTGGGTTACTGTCTGAAGGTTTTAAGCTGCAAAGATTCAGATCCAGCCAACTACGTGGTTAGTAATTTCTACTTTGTTTTCTAAGAGCCCGCATTTAAACACTTCTTTCAGTATACATATTGTTCTTTCCCCTTAGAAATATTCTACTACTATCAAAATATTTAAACAATACTCAATTTCTGATTTTTCAATCTTGTTACATGCACTAAACTATGGAAAGCGATGTATACCTATTTCTTCACTGATCTTCTAAAAACATGAAGCAACAGATTCTTGGCGACCTTTTTGTTCAATTTAAAAGAAATCTATTGTGCTTCTTTCACTATCAGAGAAGGGAGGCCAACGAAAAAATTAATAAATTATTAAATATAAGCACACTGGTGTGAGGGAGTTCCTCTGTATTTTGTGCCACCTCCACCTTGTTTGGAAGAGGTAAGTAGTAGAAAATCCTCTCAGGTCACCTAAATTAGCTTTAGGAGGGATATTCCGAGCCAGAGTATTTGTGTTACATGTTCCAAACATATATATATTTAACAATAAAGCTGAGTTTGTTTACCATAGATATACTCCACCCAAACTTTCACACTGTCTGGTAGACCTCTTGTCTCTTGGGTTTGCTATCTTGCGCGTATCATTTTTCTCACATACAAGTAAATAATTAGAATTTCACCTTTATTGCTGACTTATGTGTAAATTGTTGACTTGCTGCTACTTTTACTAAAACTATTTCTCAATAGGAATGAGTCAATACAGCTATACCAAGCCTTGGACACCTGCTTGAACCCATACACTGCTTTTCTCAACTTATATGTTTTTTTACAAGCCTAGAGTTTCAATACCAAGAAAGTATCTCAATAAGTCCCTTTTTGTCATTTCAATTTTTCTTTTTTTATTGCTAATCTAAACTCTTTCCATGGATAGATTGATATTTCTTGTAAAAATAAAATCATCTACATACAAGTAAATAATTAGAATTTCACCTTGATTGTTGAATTTGGTGTAAACTATTGACTTGCTGCTACTTTTACTAAAACTATTGCTCAACAGGAATGTGTCAATGCAGCTATACCAAGCCTTGGACACCTGCTTGAACCCATACAATGATTTTCTCAACTTAAATTTTTTTTTCCAAGCCTAGAGTTTCGAAATCCCTGGGTTGTTCAACACTCCATTGAGAAAAGTTGATTTTACATCCATGTGATAGACTTCTCATTTGTATTAAACTAATATTGCCTTGACAACTATAACTGCTTCCATCCTTGGTACAAGAGCAAAGGTTTGGTAATATTCTCTTCCATATTGTCGTTTATACAATAGATTTCACAATAAAGCTAATTTTGTTTACCATAGACATACTCCACCCAAACTTTCACACCGTCTGGTAGACCTCTTGTCTCTTGGGTTTGCTATCTTGCACGTATCATTTATCTCACATACAAGTAAATAATTAGAATTTCACCTTCATTGCTGACTTTTGTGTAAACTGTTGACTTGCTGCTACTTTTACTAAAACTATTGCTCAATAGGAATGAGTCAATACAGCTATACCAAGCCTTGGACACCTACTTGAACCCATACACTACTTTTCTCAACTTATATGTTTTTTTACAAGCCTAGAGTTTCAATACCAAGAAAGTATCTCAATAAGTCCATTTTTGTCATTTCAATTTTTCTTTTTTTATTGCTAATCTAAATTCTTTCCATGGATAGATTGATATTTCTTGTAAAAATAAAATCAAGGAAATAATTAGAATTTCACCTTGATTGTTGACTTTGGTGTAAACTATTGACTTGCTGCTACTTTTACTAAAACTATTTCTCAACAGGAATGTGTCAATGCAGCTATACCAAGCCTTAGACACCTGCTTGAACCCATACAATGATTTTCTCAACTTATATGTTTTTTTTCCAAGCCTAGAGTTTCGAAATCCCTGGGTTGTTCAACACTCCATTGAGAAAAGTTGATTTTACATCCATGTGATAGAATTTTCATTTGTATTAAACTACTATTGCCTTGACAACTATAACTACTTCCATCCTTGGTACAAGAGCAAAGGTTTGATAATATTTTCTTCCATATTGTCATTTATAACCTTGACCACAAGTTGTGCTTTGTGCTATTCAAATATGCATTATACATTATTCCTGGTTTTATAAACTCACCTTACACCAATAACTCATTTTCCTGCTATACGGTTTGCTATCTTGCACGTATCATTTTTCTCAATTGCTTGGATTTCTTCATCAATGTCATCAGAACATTTTGTTTCTTTTACTGCATCCTCAAAATTAGATTAAATAAATATAGCAAAACTCACAAATTCATTATCATCATCTTCATAGTTGGATGTCTCATATATTTATTACAAGTAGAAAATAGTTTTTATGTTGATGCACCAGATATAATTTTTCCATCAAACTATGGTACTTGTTTCCAAATGCTGCTACTGCTAGCCATCTCAAAGACTACAAAATAAAAACCATTAGCCTCCTAAAATCTGTTCAAATACTAATCTATTTGAGAGGAAACAATGTGTGTACAGAAAAACAGAGTAAAGAGTGAAGAAGAGTCTACCAAAAAAAAAAGTATTTTGAGACTACTGTATATGGAAATAACCCAATTTTTTTATTGCAAACTAATTTCTATTAAATTCATTGCAACTACACATTCTATTAATCTTCTTCTCCACAGCAGCTATATGTGATAGCAAAACATGGTGTGTTTCTGCTACATTTCTTTTGCACTTACCATCAGTTTCTTTACTTCCCATTGAAGGACCCAAATAGAGACTCTGAGCTATAGAGGAGATAAAACCCTGACCACCCTTCGACCTAATTCAAAATACATCAGATTGTTTTAGTGTTTCCAATCTGTTGCCAAAGGTAAAGGAGAGAATTCACAAACAAGCAACTAGCTTTTTGCTCAAAGGCCACCAGAGAAATTGTTCATACAGTGGAAATCTTTGTAAAGTGCAACAGCACTGAGAACCACTTATTAAAAATTGAATCGAAGTGACATAAACAATAGAATAAAAAATGATCACACAAAAAGACAGGAAATCACTGAAAATATTTTATAAACTTCAGTGTCATTCTACTGTATGTTTTCACAGCTTTTGTATTATCTAATTCAATTGTTGATTTTTGAAATATTTCAGAATTACACAAACAGCAAGGGGTCAAAATATTTTCACATAACTTTTATTTGTTAGATTTCGAAATATTTTTAGAATTTATAATCTAATACAGTTTTGTAAAGAACAATCTAATTGAATACTCTGAATATTTAAATCCAAATAAAGATAAAATTAAATTGAATTCTCTGAAATATTCAATCCAAATAAAGATAAACTTAACTTGAATACTCTAAAATATTCAATCGAAATAGAAATCAAAAGAAAGGATTGGAAGGAATAAATCTACTTAAACCAGATAGTTTGTGAACCTGGATATTTATATTAGAGATCTAAATTAAATATTTTCTTAGATTTGAAACTCGATGAAGGTCTTTGGATCCCTCTAGATATATTTTGTAAAATAGATATTGTAAGGGAAATACTACTACTTCTAAATGATATGCATAACTCAGTAAATTTTAGCATGAGTTTTCTAAGACTAAAATAGAGTGTCACAAGCACATTAGATCTCACTGAAAAAGAAAGAAATAAAGGAAATGTACATGTCATTGATCCAACAATTATAACACGCTTTGATTTGAAATCAGACATTTTCAACTCCTCTACCAGCAACTGGGATAGCAGAAAGTGGCCCAGATGATTTGTACCCACACTCAATTCAAAACCATCAACTGTGAATGTAGGTACCTTGGCAGTGGGTAAATAAACTGCAGCATTACAAACCAACAAATCCAGTGGCCTTCCAAAGCACCTAAAGTTATCAACAAACTGTCTTACACTTTCAAGAGAAGCCAAATCCAAATGCATGACAGTGTAATTCTCTCTAGTAATTCCAGCAGTTTGGGTCATTCTCTCTGCCTTGAGGAAATCTCTGCATGCCATAATAATATGCCATTCCCCACTCTCCCCAAGAGCTTTGGCATTAGCAAGCCCTAAACCAGAGGATGCACCTGTTATGATAACATTACCTTTTCTATTTGTCTTTTTACTTGCTGAAGCTTCCTTTCTTTCCATTGGTGCGACCACAGTCTCTGCGCTTATCCTAGGAACATTAGTATTTATGCTGGTAAATTAATGATACAAATGCACGTTAATCAACCAACTATTTTCTCCTGATCCAAATCCCCTGTGTAGATTGTAAGCCGCTGGGCTTCCATCCAAACAAACTGCACTAAACCATGAACTTGAGTAAAGTACAAATAACAAGCATGATTTGAATGAATCTTAGAAGATAAGCATAGGTTAAGCTAAATTCTTAAAATTGTGATATTAATCTGTTACTCTCTTCACTTGGCTAAAAAGAGCTCCCCCAAGGGCCAAAACAAGGAGAAACCCATAACAGAGAGCATGCATAAGGAAATAACAATGACAATCCTAGAAAACAGTGGATAGAACAAGTTCAGGAATAAATGCCTTGCCTCCACGTTAATCAGCTAGCAAGTTGGTAGCAAGTTGCCTACAATAGACCCATGCATATTGTCCATGGCTTTAATATGTTGTCCTGGCCACTATTTAGGCATCTTAACTATGAAGCTTTAACTTCAAATTTATCTTAGATCTATTATTGGCTCATATCTACTCAAAACTCATCCTTATTGGCTCATATCTACTCAAAACACGTCCTTATTAAGTTGCAACAGCTGGAACGCAGAAACAGATTTTTCATGAGCCAATGTAACGTGCAATTGTCAGATATTCTGAGTGAAAGGTGTAATTATTGATCAAAATGTTTTAGTGGCGGGAAAAGAAAACGTTCTTTCGAACGTGGTGGTCTCTTTATTTCCTTTATTCCTCATTTGTGATGGGCCAAATCTAGGTGCATAAGTCTCTCTCAAACAACTTCTTTATGTAAAGTGCTAAGTACATTTATTGAACATTAAGAAGTAAATTTATTGAACATAAAGAAAAGTTTAGGAAGTAGATTTATTTTAATTTTTTAATTTGATTTGATTTGTAAATTAGTTAGTTTTGTTTAATTTTAAAAAAAATTAAAAACTTATTTATTTTTAAATATAAGAATTTATTTATTCCAAAAATGTTATTTTATCAATTTAATGTCAATGTTGTATCCTAATAGCTCAAATTCTACCACACTATAGTGAACAAACTAGATACAATTTTTTTAAAAGAGTTTTGAAAGATGTATATCTATATAGGAAACGTATTTATACATCTAACTCAAAACCACATATAAACAATTTTGATTATTCTAAAAGACCTAATAATGATTCATTTGGATTATTTTTCATGTGCAGATATTATAGTGCACATGTTTTGTTGAAGATTTTTTCTCTTTAATGATACTTTTTGTTCATGATATTCTAAGTTTCACATTTCTGAAGATGTGTTTTACCAAATATTTTTTTTGTTAAATGTCTTTTACATCTAACTCAAAACCACATATAAAAAATTTTAATTATTCTAAGTTACTTCTATAGGCTTATGGGAATTTGTTACTTTCATATTTTTTATTTATACAAATTTCTTTCATGAATGCTCAAATGTTAGGAAAACAATCTACCACTAAGTTATGCAAAAAATTGCACTACTAAGTTACATGTATTTAAGATGAAAAAAATAGTTGAATTCAAATTATGTCACGAAATCCATTGTTATTTGAATTACTTAATTTAAATTTTATTTTGAGACTTTGAATAATAATTACAGTTTCATTTTAATAAATTGAAGAAATATTATTTTCCTATGTTTTGTACAACATTCTTTCTAACACCATCAACATTTTTATGATTTAGTTTTTTATATTCAACATAGTCATTAGCTTTAACTTAACTAAGATTTACATACAAATTATCCATAATTTTTATATATTAAAATTTAGATTAATTTACAAAAACTAACTTTTCAAGAAATAACTATAGCTTCATCCATGATTTTAAGAAAAAACATCAGTTTTACATATAGCCATATTTTTTTCAATCACAGACATCATTAATTTTTAACTTACATATACCTAATAATGGTCCACTTCGGCTCTCTTTAACTTCTCATGTAGTTCTATAGGAATCGTAATTATACATCTAACTCAAAACTACATATAAACAATTTTAACTATTCTTTTATATTTGTTTTCAGAAAATGACAACAAATCTTACTGAGAATGCTATTTCCTCAATGCTCTCAGGGAAAATTCATATTCAACCATTTCTACAAATCGTTGAACTTGAACGTATTGCATTAATGCAAAGTTCAATAGTACGATATCGCACCGCCATCTCTAATGGCACACATATGAAGTGCCTTATGCTTCCAATAACTTGCAATGACCTCGTTGAAGCAAGCTTGCTTCAAAAAGGTTCAATTATACATGTTAAAAATCGGACTACGTCAACTATTGGTCCATCAATGTAAGTTTGTTACAAAATTCTTATTTAAACTTTACATATTTCCTTCATATCACTTTGAACTCTAACAATTGCTCTTATTACTATCATTTACCATGTAGGTCTATAACGCTACTAGACTTCGAAATTTGTACTACATCTGCACCTTTATTTGGTATTCCAAAAAATCTGAGTATCCCGATCACTTCTCAAGAAGAAGATCCATCGTCATCGAAACAACAACCTTTGTCGAAAAGGCACTACACTGTTTTAGACATTCCTACTGCATCCATTACACCAGTCCAAATTCCAATCAAAGCAATAAACCCTTACCATTCAAACTAGTGAATAAAAGGATATGTTCAAAGAAAGACACCTCTTCGACAATTTCAAAATCAATATGGTCCTGGTAAAGTGTTTGGCTTCGACCTCTATGATACATAAGGTGGGGAAATACACATTACGTGTTTCAACAATGTTGTCGATTCTTTCTTTGATAAAATCCAAGTTGGAAATATGTACATTGTCTCAAAAGGCAATGTGAAAATGGCTAATAAACAATACAACCACTTAAACAATGAGCGGGAAATTTTGTTAAATGCTACATCTACCATAGATCATGTTGCCAACGAAAAAAGATCCAACCCAACAGTGCATTTCAATATAGAATCAATCAATGATATCAGAACAACAAACGTGAACTCCATTGTTGATGTTCTTGGTATTGTTACTAGCATATCCAATCCATGCACCATACATAGAAAAGATGGCTCAGAAGTTACAAAACAAACAGTAAATCTTCAAGACATGTCTGGATATAACATGGATGCAATCTTTTGGGGAGGTAATTTTGATGGAGTATCAAAGTAAATTTCCAACTTATGTGCTACAGGAAATAATCCCATCATAGCAATCAAGTCCGCTCGTGTTGCTGAATTTAATGGGGAAAATGTCTTTACTACAACAAGATCGATTATTCTTGTAGATCCTCGCATCGAAGACGCTAATATCCTAAAGTCATGGTTTAGAAAAGAAGGTTCCACTACAATTTCTACACCAATGACAAAAAGATATTCACCTTATTTTGGCCATCAACCCAAGAAAATAACGATTGCGGATATTTACAGTATCGAGTCCTCAGATATACCTGCACTCTACCAAGTCAAGGGAACAATAACAAAAGTATGGATGGACAATTTGTACTACCTATCATGCCCATCTATTGTTGATAAGAAAAAATGCATGAAGAAACTTATTCCAAAGAATGAAAACACATGGTCTTGCCCTAAATGCAACACCGAAGTAATTGACTGTGATTACAGATACTTACTAAAGATAGATGTACAAGATCACACTGGTCAGTTGCTTTCAAAAATTTCTTTTGAAGATGCAGCATCTACAATTATTCGAGTTAATGCAAAGGACTTCTATTTGTTATCCGAGGATCCTAATGTAATAAAGGAAATTATCTCCAAAGCACTCTGGACAGACCACATCTTCACACTATCAATGAAGATAGAAACATTTAGAGACATACCACGCTTGAAATGTGCTATCATCAAAGAAGAGAGCTTGTAATTCTCAACAGAATGCAACAACATCCTTCAAGAAATCAATAAAATCTCAATATCATAGATAAATATGATTACAAGTACTCTTGCGTTATTCCTAATTTGTATTATCTTATTTTAAAAATACGTTTATAAACAATATTATTTTATATGCCTTTCCAAATATATCTCTTATTCTTTACTCATATGTTTTCCAACAAAACATCAAATTGTATATAATTTCATTTAAGGTAATTCACAATACTTTAACTTTTTCCCTATTAACAAATCAACCAACTTTACACATTACATATCCAATTACATTCATATACATCTCTAAAATACTTAAATATAATCTCAAGCATATTTTTATCAACACGTTACACATCTTATTATCTTCCTCTATAGCTAGAAATTACTAAAACTTCATTTCAAACACATTGCTCTAATAATATATTAACAAAAATAAATTGTATACTTCAATTTATTTTTTCCCCTTCCATACAATAACATGGTTGTTGTCTTTCCAACTAACATTGTCACTCCATCTCTCTTTTGTGTAGGTGCATTAACTTGTCGGAATGTCTACTACTTCTAATGATGAACATGCGCGTAGATACTATGTAGCAAATAAAGAAAAAATAAATGCATGTCGACGTGCATCTTATCATGCTAAAAAATCCCTCAAAGATTCCCAAACAAACAAAAGGCAAAAGAAAATTCAAAATTCATCGTCAAGAACATACGATGGAAATTCACAATTTCCATCAAACAATTCTCACTCTGAAAGCAATTCTCTTTCCCAATTTAAAAGTTGACCATCTTCTCAGCAAGCCACTCTACCAAATTCATCCACAACTCATTCACCACCACACTCCATTCCACATGCTTTCAACAACGCTCATAATAATGATGATCAAACAAATTCATCCATGCCTCATTCAACCCCTCCATCCATTACACATGCTTTCAACAACGTTCATACTAATGATGTACAACGTGAATTCCACGCAAGAATTGATAGGCTTGCACGTAAATCACCATGCTCCATTTGTCTTGAATCCTATCTTGGAATCCTTATCCTTATCTGCATGTCGAACCGAATCTATTGTTGCTACAGATGCATGTTTGAAAAAAACATTCACCGTTTCTCATTATCAAACAACATGGACCCTGGTCCTCAACCACCTGTCTTGGTTGCTCTTTCACAAATAGAAGAAATGCTTATTGCTAGGGTTAACCCTATCCTCCAAGTAACACATGCACATGGTGGCCAATATAAATACACTGGCCACACAATTTTCTTTCCCCAAGACATTACAGAAATAGCATGCATGTTGCCATGACGTGTTGAAGACTTGGATATTTTAATTGTTACCCATCAAAGTAATGACCATCAAGCTTATGACTGCATTGTAAGTAGACATCAAGTTCTTGCCGCATTAGAATACAAATTGACAAATGATCCTTACTATAGAAATGCTCGCATTGATAACAATGCACTAGCATCCTTACCAGAACTCCCAACCGATATCTCCTCATCCCTTCACCATTCTAATACCACAAATCCAACTACTCAACTATCAATCGAAACACTAATTTTCCCCACTGAATATTTTGTAGACCAATACCCACACCATACATCATCATTTGTTCCCACTATACCTAATAGAAATATAGAAATCCAAGAAATATGGCATTATTTACATGCATACAACCACCATTTTGCTACTACAATCCAATGGCCACCAATAAGCTTATCCCCAATCAATGAATACAACACAGAAGGTCTACTCTCTATGGCTTTCCCAACCCTATTCCCCACAAGAGCTGCACTACCTAATCAACCAAGAATAAAGGCAGTGCAGTTACATGAATATGCACTTCATCTTCTGCATTACCACGATAACAGATTCGGCAAGCACCCTCGCTTCCGCTACTACATATACAATCTGATGATGCGTCATCACAGTCAAGCAAAAGCATCCTTATTTGTAAAAAAAACATCAGAGATGGCTTCCCAACATCAATCCAAGAATTGAGCATCTGATTACAACAATTTCCAGACAACAAATTGGCAGAACAAGTGATGCGCTTCGGTAGCTCTCTATGTGGCACAAGATCTTTTTGGCACAAAGCTAAAAATGAACTGACAGACATGATATCTCAACTCGGATGCCCAACATTCTTCTTCACATTAAGTGCAGCTGATACAAAATGGCCTGATCTTCATGCAATCATGCCAAGAATTCCACCTCTTGATGTTGCAATACAACACAAATGGAGGAATGATAACATTATCTCTAACCCCCACTTAACATCACTATATATGCACCACAGATTCACAATATTTCATGAAGTTATCTTGGAGAAACACTTGCAAACAAAAGACTACTGGTACAGGTATCCACTCTACCACATTACTTTCATAATACTTTATACATCAAACTCCTTCTATTTCAAAATTTTCTAACAAAAAAACATCCTTCACAGGTATGAATGGCAACATAGAGGATCAGTGCACATCCGTGGCATCCTTTGGATACAAAATGCACCTGATATAGAAACTCTTAATTGGGATAACATAGAAGTAGTTGATAGTATTAAACAATTCTTCGACAAATACATATCAACTTGGAACCCTCGACTTTCTACAATTTCTAACCAATCAATTTCTGAAACAAATGTAGAAGACCCTTGCTTATTATCTACGTCAAATATTATTAGAAACAATCCTTTTAATGATTATGTCCAACTTATCAATTGCATTGAGAGACACAAAAAACGCACTAAAAACACATTCCTCAGGAAAACAGGCTCCTCATTCGAATGTCGATATAAAGCACCTTGGGAATTACATGCACATTCCTCCTTTTTCATTGACTCCAATGGCCAAAAAACATACACTCCTACTCGCAATGATGATCGACTAAATACCCATAACCCTACCATCCTATCTATCTGGCGTGCAAATATTGATTGCCAACCAGTACTCTCAATCCATGTCGTTCAGAAATATATTGCGAAATATGCATCCAAAGCAGAAAAAAAAATCTGAAACATTCCATGACATGCTACATAGAATTGTACTCGCTTCACCTAATGTTGACCTAGCAACATCTGCATTCCGAAAATTCCTTGCAGAAACTCTTGTCGATCATGACATAGGAGCACAAGAAACCTATCATATGATACAGAAATTACCACTAACATTGTGCAGTCACTCCTTCTTCCCTTTAAATGTAAGCCAAAAAATCTATATGCGCCTTCCAGAGAATAACACCACCACTCCTCCATCACAACACTTAATAGATACATACATCCATCGACCATCTCCCTTAGAATCCACATCACTTATAGAAATAGCAAGATCATGGTCATATGATCCCCGTCGTAAAAAAAACAAATGAAATAGAAATAGCAAGATCATGGTCATATGATCCTCGTCGTAAGACAAACAAATGGAAACAAAGACCCGAACAAGAAATTCTCTGTATCATACCATGTTGTTCCTCAATACCATCCATAACTAACTCTTCTTATGCTAACTTCTGTAGAGTTGAAATTATGCTTTACAAACCATTTCACCATATCGCGAGTGACATAGGAAATTTTGCTGAAGAATTTATCAGAAATTGGCAAGCATTTCGTCCATTCTACAAACCTTGGCATCAACACCGGACACTATCTAATATTGATCCTCCAGCAAATGATAACACAAATACTTAATAATTCCATCCTCTAGAAACCATGGACCTAAACGAATGGGAATTACTCTCTCATTTGTACCCTACAGACGAACTGCTCATAAATGACATTCAAATGCTTGGTCTTCGTGGTTTCGATGACAACCATAACTGGAATGATAAAACTATTCCATTGCATCTCCAAGAAATAGGTGCACATTTCATTGAGAATAATCGCTCTGTCCGTCGCATTATTAAAACAAATATAGATACTCTAATGTGCCTTAGCTCATTATCTTCAATGAAAAAAAAATCTCTGGATATTATTTGTGCTCACTCTAGTAAGAAGGATATCTTACCTGCTCTGCTAATGATAATACAAGGCACTGTTGGAACTGGGAAATCCCTTCTTATAAATTGCATCAGAGAAATGCTCATAGCACTTGTTGGCTTAGAACCTTCACTGATCATGCTCCTAGCCCCTACAGGTGTTGCAACATTCAACATACAAGCATCAACAATCCATTCTGCTCTCCACCTTCCAATAAAAAATCTTACACCATTAGAAGGCAATGCTCTTGCAAAACTTCAAGAAGAACTCAAGCATATTAGGTACATACTAATCGATGAAATGAGCTTCATTGGACCTAAGCTTCTTCACCAGGTTGATGAACGTCTTCATGAGGCATTTCCATTAAAGAGAAACCTTCCATTCGGCAGTTGTTCGATTATATTAGTTGGTGATCTCGGCCAATTACCACCCATCAAAGACATACCACTATATGCAGGGACAAGTCATGGAACCACATTGTGGAACACATTCACAACAGTCATCACATTGGACAAAATATTTCGTCAACAAGGTCAGAACAGTGCTCAAGTTATTTTCAGAAACGTCCTCCAAAACATTAGAAATGCAAATCCAACAATCGAGGACTAAAACATCCTTATGACGCGAACAAACTCTTTCTTGTCTGAAGATGAAATACAATCTTTCCATGATTCTATACATCTATTTCCAACAAACTCTCAAACATTGGACCATAACAAGCAAATGATCAAATCTTTAAACACCCCAGTTGCAAGATCAAACGCAAAAGACGACACCACATATTCTACATTCTCTTCAGACGAAGAGAAACTAGAGCGAATTGTCTACCTCTGTAGAGGGCAAAAAGTAATGTTGACTTCCAACCTTTGGGTTTCAGTAGGGCTTGTTAATGGTTCCCTCGGGGAAATCATATCCATCTTCTACAAAGAATCAACTTCACCTCCACAACTTCCAACATTTGTAGTAGTTGAATTTCCAAAAAACATCATGCATGCTTGGGTTGAAACAAACCCCATTCACTTGTCGATTCCAGCAATAAAAAGAAACAGTCGTACGGAAATTCCACTAAAAATGGCTTGGGCTTTAACTATACATAAATCTCAAGGTATGACTCTGCCAAAAGCAACGATAGACATTGGAAAAACTGAATGACGAGGCCTCACGTCCACAGTAATTTCAAGAGTCCCTTCACTATAGAATCTCCAAATTTTCCCTGCATTCAGTTTCAACTGTTTCATGAAAATAAAAGACAACAAAAATGTTGCTCGCAGAAAACAAGCAGAAGAACGTCTCCATTCAATGTCTCCTACAAATGACCAACTCCATTCCATATGTTAACATCTCCAAAAGGTTTCCACATATCATCAGCTCCATAATATTTTCATCACATATCATTTCTACCTATTACCAACAACTTAATTTACTCATTATTAATACATAGTTTAAATTATAAATTCATTATATAATTATTAACTATTTCCTTCTAACATTTTCTATATTTTGAAATAGAACACATGGACTCAAAGATATCACAGCTACAAAGACACTGCATTCCATATATAACATCTCATAAAGGTTTCCAAATATTATCAACTCCAAAATATTTTAATCACACAACATTTCTACGTACTAACATTAACCTGATTTACTGATTATTAATAAATGGTTCAAAATATACATTCTTGATATAATGCTTACCTATTTGCATCTAACAATTTATTTGTTTTGAAACAGAAAACATGGACTCCCAGATATCGCAACTACAAAACTACAACACAGGGATAGATGCAACAATTCATTCATTGCAGGAGATACAAAAAAGATTCTTGCCAGTCCCAAATCCAAATGTGCCACTATACAGACTACGACCAACTATAGATTTATTACTTAAAATAAAATCTAATATCAAACGTATAATTCACATACACGAACGAGATAAATTGAAAAAAGCAAGAGCAGAATGGAAATCCAGAAATAGGCACCTGCAATTCTGAATAAATATCCAATGGTGTTCAGTCTGCCATCGATAGACCTGCATCTACGACTGAACGTTTCCAATCACATATTACAAGTAACTTCAATTTCAATCAATATTATTTCTTTATGATAGAATTCACACAAAACCTCATTGCAGTCAACTTGAACAAGTTATTTTCCATTTTAAAATAAACATATATTCTTCTAATTTCTCAAAAAAAAAATTCTCTTTTCATGTTGCTTATTACATCAACATATCTCCTAACTCTTCACCAAGCTCAGCATCAATCATTTTCTTCATGATACACTTGTAATCTTTTACAAAAAATACAATTTCATTGCAAAATACTAACATGCAATGTACATTTCTACAATTCCACACTCTGTAAAATTACATTTCAAACATTGTACATTATTAAAATCTCACGTAATAGAAATAAATTGCCATCAACTAACCTTTCCATTACATATTTTACTTATTCTCAACAATATAATTATGTATTCTTTTCAGTATCATATTATTACAATAATTCATTTCAAAAATTTTACACTTCAATAATTCACAATTTTTTTTTTTTTTAAATAAACACAATCTCTTTCGCAATTCTACCATAAATTTCTTTTCAACTATTAAAATGCAATCTCTATTTCAAACATTATACATTATATATACATATCTCCAATGACATTATAATATAACTTTCTTTTCAACTATGAAAATGCAATGTCTATTTCAAACATTATACATTCTATATACATATCTCCAATGAAATTAAAATGTATTTATATAAATATATAGACATATCAAATTAATTTCAGCTCATCTCATTCTACCATATTCCTTACGGTGTTTCCTTTGCAACATTAGGTGCAATTGCTAGTTTATGTAAGTGTATTTATGAAGGTTTTTTTTAAGTGTCGTAGTCTAACTAGTTTGTTTTTTTTCTTTAAAAATTATGGATATAAAGACATGATTTTAATAAAATTGGGTGGAGATTACTAAAACTAGTTGTTTTTAGTGTTATTTTTGAAGGCTTTTTAGGTGGATTTTTTCGGTTTAATTTCTCTAAAATTCTGCACGAATTTTTCCAGTGATCTTGCACAATCAAAGTGCCCTGGGAGGTTTTTAGGGTGTTGAATCCATATATACAATTAAAAAATAGTTTGATGGGTAACCTTGCACAATCAAAGGGCCCTAGGGGTTTTTTAGGGTGTTGCATCCATATATACAATTAAAAAAATAGTTTGATGGGTAACCTTGCACAATCAAAGTGCCCTAGGGTTTTTTAAGGTGTTGAATCCATATATACAATAAAAAAACAGTTTAAATAAAAAAAAATCAAGACTTCACCTCAAATTGTTTCCCGACATTTGGGCACCCAAAACAAACAGAATTTTGATGGGTAACCTTGCACAATCAAAGTGCCCTAGGAGTTTTTTAGGGTGTTGAATCCATATATACACTTAAAAAACTGTTTAAATAAAAAAAAATCAAGATTTCACCTCAAATTGTTTCCCTGGATTCCAACACTTGAAACTCCAAAAAGTAGCACTAAAGACAACTCCTTATTAAAAATCCAGGTTGCAGTGGTCAAAATTCAAGATTTTGGGTGCCTCAAAGGTTTTTGATAGTGCTAAATCTATTTCCATCGTCAAAAAACATGATTCAAACACTGTTATTACAAAAGAAATTAATTTTTTTTACCTAATTCCTCTAGAAAATTCCTCCACGTCCATAGACTTCATGCATATTATTGAAAAAATAAAAAAAAGCTAAAAAACTAAAAAACTAAACCCACGTGATTAAAAAAAAGAAAAGTAAGCGAAGGAATATAACAAATTGGAAGTTCGTGTTCATCATACTTTACTGCTGAGCATGAAGCTTGCTGATGAGCAAGTATTTTTAAGTTGCATTTGCATTCAATTACGCTTAATTGGTCAACTGGAAATACTTAATACGCTGGATTTGAAGTCGATTACGATTAATTAATTAAGTGGAAATACTTAATAAAATTAAGTATTTGAGGAAAGGCTCATCATTTATGGTTATGCATGTAAAAGTATACATTAGGATGTTTTTAATAATTTAGAAATATTTTTGTTGGGTTAAGGATTTTTTTTTAAACTTAAGTTAGTAATAGAATATATTTGAAAGAAATTAAACCACATTAGAATATATTTGAAAGAAATAAATTAAACCACATTAGTAATAGAATATATTTGAAAGAAATTAAACAACATAAAATAGTAAATGTGTCCATTATGTTGACAAACTAAATTATAATAAGCTTTTAAATTATGTAAAAATAAACGGATTAGTAAAAAGATGGAAAAATATATCTGAAAATCATTTGAACTTTCCAATCGCATGAGGCCAATAAATTAAAGAGGGTCTATAATCCTCATAATGGAGAAGTATATTTCACATGAATCCATTTCATATATTCTTCAGAAAAACCATATTATATATTTCTTACATTTTTTAAATAAAATGTATTTCATATATTCTCAACATTTTATTTGGAATAATGTTTACAATAGTATATAAATAATATTAATTTGTTGGTTGTTGAGATATTTTCTCAACAAGAAATGTCTTAAATTGGTATTTGTTAGATCTCATAAGCACTATTTATGTAGCTTGTATTTTGGTCTTGATCTGCAATACACCAAATTGTTTTGTTTTGTTTTCAATGAATCTGTGCACAATGTCTGTTAATAAAATTTCTTATTTGATATCATAACCTGTATTGGCTTAACTGCATCAAGCGAGAGCCTGGGAAGATGGAAGAAATCTGATTTTTTTTCTATGCAAGATTGTTTAGTGTTTGTGTGATATTTATTATATGAGATTTTAGATTTGACATTAGTGTGTTCCTTAGTAATATATGCTCCTGATGTATACTGCGAAGCCTCCTGAACCTGTACAACATCATACCTGATTATGAGAAAAGTGAGTCACCTTATTCAGCCAGTCTCGACACCTTATCACACAAATATGCCTCAAGGGCCTCTATTGGTGTTTAATTGTTTCTTCAGTAGGAAGGGAAGGAGCGACAAGAAATGTCGACCTTTTGATGCTTTGAATTGTAAGATGCCATCAAATACAAGTTTTTTCTGCCTCATGGGAGGCTATTTGACATGCCTTGTGACTAAGAGTTGATACTTATCAATGCAAGAATTATGTTTGCTACAAAAGCGAGGTTGGATTCAGGTGATCTTTTGGCTGTTTAAAGATTCAGCTTCCCATGGAACAAAGAAGAAGTTTCTACAAAAAATTAGGCTTTGTTGGAAAGGCAGAAGAATGAAGGCACAAATAACAAAATTATTTCACACACGAGTTGCAGCTCTTCTATTAATCATATGAACTTCAATCTCACTAAATCCAATGAACCCGGTGAAGGGTATTTATCCTAACTCACTTGACATGCACACACTTACATAACTTGGCTTGACCATCACTCACTTAATTGACTCTCTAACTCACTTACCAAATTCATCTATCACACAACTCGACTTACTCAAAACTTTCTTAACTGATTGTATAACTCTACATGTTGGAGTTAATTAAATATTTTAACACTCCCCCTTAATTACAACCACTAAACTAAAACATAACTCATGAAAACCCAAACATGCCTGCTAGTCTATGTCCCAGCTAGGCTTACAACACCCAAGTTTCTTTTATGAAACTCAAACACATCCTTTTTTAATGGCTCTGTAAATATATCATCCAATTGATCACTAGATTTACAAGGCTTCAAGTGAACTTCTCCATTCCTCACAAGTTCTTAAATAAAGTGATATCTAGTATCAATATGCTTACTCTTTTGTTGAAACCAACTATTCTTGGATAGTGCAATCACTGATGTGTTGTCACAATATATTGTTATTGATCCTTGTTGTTTCTATTTGAGTCCATTAAATACTCTTCTCAACCATGCTTCTTGACATGTTGTTGATGTTGCTGCTACATATTCTGCTTCTACTGATGATAGTGTCACAATATGTTGCTTCTTAGATTCCTATGAAATCACACCTAAACCAAGATGGAACACATAATCGGATGTGCTCTTCCTATCATCCAAACTACCTTCAAAATCACTATCTGTAAATCCAATGAAATCTTTATTTTTTGTACTTGCATACATTATGCCACAATCTCTGGTTCTTGCTATGTATCTCAAAACTCTTTTTCTTGCACTCCAATGTGTGTCTATTGGAGTCTTCATAAATCTAGAAATAAAACTTACTCATTCCATACTATCTGGTCTTGTAGCTGTGAGATACACATTAGGGGAATTTTGAGGTCTAAAATGGGCCTCCTAAGAAAAATGTACAACAAAAATAAACTCTATAACAACCAATAGGATTCAAGATGATGATGTCAACCATGGGGGATGATTCACCATTTTTTAAATAAAAGGGTAAAAATATTAAAAAATAATAAAATAATAAAACTACTTTTTCAACTCGTATTTTCAACTTATCTCCCAAAATTTTTACTCAAATTTCGAGTGGGAGTACGTGTTGAATTCGAAATTTAATTCCTCATCCAAGGAGTACCCATGTTGCATACTTTCGATGAACTCTACTACACGAAAAATGAGAAATACATAAAAAATCGTGATTGTAATCACGTTTTTTTTATGTATTTCTCATTTTTCGTGTAGTAGGGCCCATCGAAAGTATGCAACATGGGTACTCCTTGGATGGAAAATTAAATTTCGCATCCAACGAGTACTCCCGCTCGAAATTTGAGTAAAAAATTTGAGAGATAAGTTGAAAATATGAGTTGAAAAGTAGTTTTTCCATTTTTCCCTCTAAAATTTGATGATGTCATCAAATCTTATTTGATTTTTTCCACTATTATTTTATAATTTCCTTAGGAGGCCCATTTTAGACCTCAAAATTCCCCTAATGTGAGGCTGCCAACTAGTATTTTGAATAGAGTTAGATTGACGTCTGATCCTTCATCGTCCTTACTTAACTTTGTACCTATTGCAACTGGTGTAGGTACAATTTTGCAATTATCCATCCTAAATATTTTCAGTGAATCTCTAGAATTCTTATTTTGGAAAATAAAAATTCCTTTTTCAGATTGCTCAACTTCAATGCCAAGAAATATTTCATGAGACCAAGATCTATCATCTCAAACTCTTTCATCATGGATGCTTTAAATTCATCTAAATCAAGATCACATGTAAAAATCATATCATAAACATATAAACAAACAATCAAAATCTGTCCATGCTCATATACCTTTGTGTACAAGGTAGGCTCAATGTTGCTTCTACAAAATCAATTCTTAATCATGTAATTGTCGATTCTACTATACCATGCTCTAGGTGCTTGCTTCAGTCCATAAAGCGCTTTCTTGAACCTGTAAACTTTATCTTCTTTACCTTCAACTTCATAACATGGAGGTTGTTGCACATAAATTTATTCTTCTATAATTCCATTCAAGAACACTAATTTGACATGCATATGATACACTTTCCACTTATTCTGAGCTGCTATTGCTAGAACTGCTCTTACAGTATCCAATCTGGCTACAGGAGAAAATGTTTCTCCAAAGTCTATTCCCGGTTGCTACGATAATAATTTTGCTATAAGTATTTATTTAAATATGTCTATTTCACCTTTCTCATTCAACTTAGTCTTATACACCCACTTCACACCAATGAGGTTTTTATCCTTTGGCAAATTAACCAAATCTCGTGTATCATTTTTTTCAATAGAATCAATCTCTTCATCTATGGCTTGCACTCAATTTTCATCTCTAATTGCTTATTCAAGAAAATAAGGTTAGAATGACAAAAATTGAAAATTCGAACTAACATCTAAATCATCATAAATATTTTTCATTATTATTATTTTCTCTTACCATTGCTTGATTCGTTACCCGATTGACTACTTGGAGAATTCTAGTCTATTGATCTGCTTGAAGATCCATGCTACTCTGAAAATCTTGGAGTCCTTATTAGTGTGACTTTCTTTGGTGTATGCTCTATTGGTTCTTGTTGCTCCTTTTCTGCTACATCATCCTCTTCCATCAAGGGTGCTTGTACATCGATTGTTTTGTCTACAGACCCATTCCATGACTCTTTTTCTTTGAACACAACATCTCTGCTAATTATTTTCTTCTTGGTGACAGGGTTATACAATTTGTAAGCTTTTGACTGCTCACTATAACCAGTTAATATGCATTTTTCACTTTGATCATCAAATTTTTCTCTTATCTTCTTAGGCACATGTGCATAGGCTACACATCCAAAAACTCTGAAATGAGATACGTGGCATGACATACTTGACCATGCTTCTTCTGTTACTCTATTCATCACACTCTTTGTAAAATATTTGTTTATCACATGAATAGCACATGCAACTGCTTATGCCCAATACTGATTGGACAAATTTCTTGCTTCCAACATGCTCCTTGTCATGTTCATGATTTTTCTTTTCTTTCTCTATGATACACCATTCTGCTGCGGTGTGTATCTGGTTGTAAACTATCTTTTGATTCCATGTTGTTTGCAGTACTCATGGAATTCTTTCAAATCATATTCTCCACCACGATATAATCTTAATACCTTAATCCACCGATCACTTTGGTTCTTTGTTAAGACTGTGAACTCTTTGAACTTTGAAAAAGTTTTAGAATTATGCTTCAAGAAGTAAACCCCAAGTCTTTCTGCTATAATCATCAATAAAAGTGAGGAAGTAACAGCTTCCACCAATCGACTGTGTCCTCATAGATCCACACAAGTTTATATGCATCAACTCAAGTGGTTTCTTTCTCTGTATGAAACTCCCTTCAGAAAAATTTCATGGTGTTGCTTTCCCAAGATGCAACACTCACAATTACTAGCAGTTTCTTTGATGGGAGGTAATCCTCTGACCTTATGTTTCTACTGCAACAATCTTAAATCAGAGAAATGCAAGTTTCCAAACCAAAAGTGCCATAATTGGTAATCATTAGAACCTGCAACTGTAAAATAACTAACCTAATCATTGTAGTCCATAATTAGAGGAAAGAGTTTTTTCCTTGTTATCTGCACTTTTTCTATCAACTACTTGCTTGGGGGTTTGTCATAAATAACACACTCTTGCATTTGAAAGATAAATCTATATCATTTCTATGTAAATTAACCAACACTTATCAAATGTTTGAGACCAAGAACATAATATACTTCTGATATTGTCTTCGGCTCCCCCTTCTTGGTCAGAATGTTAACCACTCATTTTCCATTTACATCAACAGTCTTGTTAGTCCCCAACTTTACCTATGTCTTCATAGATTGATCCAAATTTGCAACCAAATTCTTGTTTTCTATCATGTGGTTACTGTAACCATTTTCCAATAGCCACACCTTATCAGACGGTTCATGCATGTTGTTGCATGCTAGGAACATGGAGTTATTATTCTTTGTACTAACATTAGCTCTCTGGTTTTCTTGATCAGCTATCTTCTTCCTGTAATCATGAGCATAATGACCAAATTTATTGCAATAATAACATTTCACCTTTTATTTGTCAAACCTTTGATTATTGTTGAAGCTTATATTGTTGTTGCTTCCACTTTGATGTTTATGCTCTTCTCGACCATCTCTCTGACCACCATATCTTCCGCCTCGTCCTTTGCCTCTCGATCTACCTCTTCCTCGACCTCTTGAAATAGAAAATTGACTTTTGAAAGTAGTTTCTAAAGTGGAATCCGTGTTTTTGTCTATCCTTGCCTCATGTGATAGAAGTGATCACATCAACTCATCAACTGTCAGTATTGTCAAATCCTTAGCTTCTTTTCTAGTTGCTACCACAACATCAAACTTGGTAGACAAAGATCTAAGGACCTTCTCAATCACTATTTGATTTTTATTTTCTTCACCATAAATTTTTAACTAATTTAATACAAACATGACCCAATTCATGAAAGAATCGATGTCCTTTGTCTCCTTCATCTGTAGACATTCAAAATCTCTCCTAGTATTATGCAAATTTAAAAATATTGAATTTTTCCATACCTTGATATCTTGTCACCAAATTTTCCCATGCTTCCCTTTGCTGAAGACATAATCATAATATTTTGGAACACTGCTCATTCCACTCCCTGCTAGATAATAAGAAACACTTGTGCATTCTTCCTTTTGTCTTTCTTCCATTGTTCCCTCTCTGCATTACTAAGGGCTCGTTCTTCTGCGTCATTCTGAGGTTTTGCAAACCCAAACTTGACATGGTCCCAAACATCATGCACTTTTAACATGGTTTCCATGTTAATGGCCCACACATCATAATCTTTCCCAGTGAAAGAAGGACGTTGTGGCTGGAAACTCGATGTGGCCATATTTCTTCAAAAAAAAAATCTTCTCTGATAAAACCGCAATTTTTGTGGGAATGTGTTGACTTTCTCACGATCTTCTATCAGTTTTTTAAAGTGAAAACCGATTGTGCACCCAATGAATACAAAAAACTGCGAAATAAACTAGATTTTCACAAAATAGTAAGTTTCACGACTACTGCGCAGTTTTTTAACCGAAAAAGTGCGGACTTGCATGCTTTCTGCACTGACAATGTTTGGATTTGTGCACTCTTTATCCGTTCACCGATTTTGCAAATTCGAAAGAAAATTGTTGGCCTTCTACCCTTGTCTTCTTCTCACAAGCTCTGCACGCCTCATAGATGTTGTGGTCCTTCCTCAGCGCTGATACTAATTTGTTGGAAAGAAAGAAGAGTGAAGGCACAAATAACACAAGTATTTCACACACAAAACACACACAAGCTTCGACTCTTCTATTAATCATACGAACTTCAATCTCGCTAAATACAATGAACCTAGTGAAGGGTATTTATCCTGACTCGCTTGACATGCACAACACTTACATAACTCGACTTAACCATCACTCACTTAACTGACTCTCTAACTCACTTACCAAATTCAACTATCACACAACTCGAATTACTCAATGCATTCTTAACTGATTTTCTAACTCTACATGCCTAAGTTAATTAAATATTTTAACAAGCTTATTGATTTTAGAAGAGAGGAATAACCTGTTTCTGAGTTTTTTATTGATGTCCATTCCCATACCATTTCATTGTACCTGCTATATGGGTTTGAAGTAGTAGATGGATGGTGACGAATAATTATACTCCGATAGTAATGGTGTGCCATTTAGGCACTTATATCCTCGTCCATTAACCCATTAATGCCAGACGACAATATGTGCCACTGTTTACATTATGACAAGTACATAATCTAACAAGAGGCATATACTATCACCTCATATTAATGGGTCAATGGCCCATGATATATTGGTTTTCATCCCACTCATGGCTAGCCATTGCTTCATTCAACACTTTCATCATTTACAATGATGGTGATCTCTCCCAACACTTTAACCTATATATGTATTTGCATCAATGAACGTGATCTATGTCACATTGTGCTCCAAAGGTACGTTTTGTTACAGTGGTATTTTGCAAGATGTATGGAAATATGGATGTGTGAATTGGGCTACCACAATTGGATTAAGCTACAATGATATTCTGCATATGATCATTATCTTGGTCCATTACCATTGAAGTGAAAGGATACCAACCAATTATAATTATATTTAAAAAAAATTGCATCATTCTATTTGTTGGAGCTATTGGAGAACTTTTCGTGTATGCAGTCATGGATGGGCAGCATGGTATGGGGCTGTGTATGGTACACTCCTTGTTGGGTTGCTATACCAACTTGATGGGATATTATGCCTTTTGTGACAATGCTATTTACAAGCGAAGCCAACAAAGTTAATACTAATGTGATTAATTATATGGTTAAGTGTATATAGATATATATAATAAAAAGTGGAGAACCGATTAATGAACAATGTGGCATAATTCAAATTAGTGTTTTTTGACACACTGAAACCCTTGAATACATCGCTACTTTTATTGTGTTTATACACTGCTACGGATTTTTTTTTTGGCGCTCGAAAACCCCTGAACAATGACTAGAAGTTACAATATGAGATCCATGTGTGTGAAACAGGTGAATTTGTTTGACAAAATTTTGAAAACATTCAGTATCAAGACTATCTTCCTAGCAACAAACGGATAGCCGAAAGAAAAATATTTGACAGGTGGTGATTGGTCCATAGGATGCTTCATTACTTGACAACTTTTATCGCGGAAGCCCTGACGAGCCAAGTTTGTCAACATTGTAATCATAGAATCTCATTAAAGATGGTCAGAGGCATTTATGTTTTAAATGGAGTTCAAGTGACAAATCGAAATGAAGTGGTGAAGAAATATCAGCGTTTGTGAGATTCTAGAGTGGATATGAGCGTTTATGAAGACCAGCTAGATAGATGTGATTATATTTAATTTATGTTTTTTGTAATAATATTTATAAAGATTTAATGTAAGCATTAAAGGGGGGACTTGGAATAATTCTCACAATAGTATATATGTAATATTAGTTTGTTAGTTCTTGAGTTTTGTTGAGATATTTTATCAACAAGTTTTGTCCTAGTTTGGAATCTATTGGATCTCATAAGCATTATTTATGTGGCTTATATTTTGGTCTTGAGTTACAATATACAAATTGTTATTTTTGTTTTTGTTTTGAGTGAATCTGTGCATAATGTATGTTAATAAAATTTCTTATTATATATTATTTATGAATCTTATTCTTCATGGAAGAGAGTAAGTTAATATTGTTAATATCAATGTCTATCTTTGTGATTTTTCATGTCGCCATCAAAGTTGGACGGTATCATCTTTGCCAAATATTTTCATTACAATGAATGTTTTTCTAGTTCTTCTTATTCTTGTTCAAAACCACATAAATAAATGTTTAAAAAGGGAAAAAACTAGAATGTTTATCGTAATTCAAAATGGAAGAAGCCATGATTTCATATATAACAGAACAAGCATTCCTGGAATGTTTACAAAGACAGAATTTTATGTGGATTATGATATATTTATAATTTGAATTAGTCAAAAAACCACTAATTTGAGTTATGCCAATCCATGCCATAGACAATCATATTAGTAAATGTGGTCAATATAAACTGATCCATGCCATTTTTTACTTTTTATACATCAATTAATCTGTGAAAATGGTGTTAATCGATGTATATCAACCATATTTACTAATTTAGTTGTTAGTTCATGGAATATATGCATGAGAAAGATTAGTTGACCATGGTTGACTTTGGTTCACTATGGTTAAATATGTTCAATTTGGGGCTAAGGAGGATTTATTATGGTCAATATATAGTTGACTATGGATAACCATTGTTTTCCATAAATAACTATAGTTGATTATGATAGATTATGATTGACTATGGTTGACCATGGTTGTTTATGTTTGATTATGGTTGAGCATGGTTTCCCATAATTGACTATGGTTGGGTATATTAATCATGCATGATGATGTTGACCATAAGTGAACATGGTTCAACCAAATTGACTATGGTTGACCATATCTTTCTATCATGGGTTATGGTTGTGCATGTTGCTAATGGATGACCATGTTTGACCATATTCAACCATGGTGACCTTCGTTGAGCATGTTTTACCATTCTTACCATGGTTGACCATGGTTTTTAATGTTGTGCATGGGTTGACCATGGTTTTATGACATTGACTATGGTCAACTAGAGACCACCATGGTTAGTCATGGTTGATAATAATTAACTATTGTTGACTATGGATGACTATGGATAAATAAAGTTGATGGTTCACAAGGTTGACCGTGGTGGACTATGGTAAACCATGGTGACCAAAGTTAACTATGGTTGATGATGGTCGACCATGTTGACCATAGTTATCTATGTGCTATCATAGTTTCCTATGGTCAACCATAGCTAACTATACTAAACGATGGTGACCATAGCTAACTATGATTGATCACACTGAGTATGGTTGACAATAGTTGACTATGGTTGACCTTAGTTAAATATGGTAATTATGGATGATTGAAGATGATCATCCCTACTCATGGTCAATTGAGGTTGATAATGGTTGATTATGGTTGACTATATGGTGACTATGGTTGATCAAATATGACCATGCTTACTTGTGATGCATTGAAGTTTACTATGATTTCCCATGGTTGAATATGGTTGATTAACATTGACATGGATGAATATGGATAACTATGGTAAACCTTAGCCAACAATGATCAACCATACTTTGGTATTTTATCACATTACAATGCTGATTTCTTTTTTCACATTACAATGTTGATTATTGAGTGTCACATGTGACATAAATTATTTGCTCATCACATGTGATGTCAATTTTTCTTCATCACATTTTGATGTCTATTTTTTTTTTTGATATTGTGACATTGATATTTTTTTATGGTTGCTCATGTTGATATTTTCTTGTAATATTGTTGTGTCAAATTTTAAACATGGTTGTCTATTGTCAACTGTGGTTGAATATGGGTGAATATTATTGACCATGGTTGTCAATGTTAAACTATAAATGATTATGGATGACCATGTTAACCATAAATTACCATGGTGACCATGGTTGAACATAGTTGAGTTGATTGATCCATATTTTAATATGGTTTCATTGTTGATAAAAGTTATATTAAAAATTAAATAGTGAAATAATTTGAATATTAAATAAGCCCTAGAACTTATTAAATATAAATATGAAACCTTGCTCTTAAATATTAATAATAATCATCATCATCATCATCACCATCATTTTTGTATTATTCTTTTCTAAAATTGAAAATTAAATAACTCTTGTCCCAAGGGGAGAACTCAAATGGTGACATAAGTGATGTGAAATAGTGTAAAATAAGATATCTATGATTAAATATCAAGGTTGTAACATGGTCGACGGAAAGGAGAAAAACTTGTAGGCCCCAGAGGTATTTTGAATTTCCACAACCTTAGATCTGGGATAAATTCTTAGAATTACTAATGCTACCAAACCAAGAATCTCAACCATGAACTACTTTGCACATCAGAAATATAAAGTATGTAAATCATACATGCACATAATATAGTCAATTTTTTCTTTCAATCCAACTTTGTTATATTAACAACATATAATACAACAGCCTAGGGCTCCCGTACCAGGGATAATGGCTCTCATACATACAATAGTAAAATATACAAAACAAGATACTCTAACCATCTAGCTATAGCATGCTCTCAAAATTCCTCTCAGTCGTACCCTGTACCTGCCCGGTCCTTCGGCTCTCGATCTACAACTCTTGCCTCTATCAATGCTCCAAGTATATCTGGCCACTAAATCTTGGCAATCTAATCTACTCTCTAGGTGTCCCTTATTCCATCAAGGGAACAACAAATCGAGACTTTTTTTGAGTTGTTCATAGCTCCACTTGTGAAAAACTCTCAATCTTCCCATTGTTGCTCCTAAGCTACTCAGGGACTTCAACCCAGTATGGTCTTCCTGTGCTGAAACGATTAAGACCAACATAGGGCATGGAGGGCTACCACCTCTCACTGCAAGATTTCCATCTCCTACATTGAACACAAGTTAGGATGACTACCCATCATCTCCTCTAGAGTTCCTTCTCCACACACAAGTCTCGGGCTCCACAATCCTGCTACTGGTTAATCAGACCCTTGAGCTCCTCAATGTCCAAGCTGTTAAACACCATGTTGAAGCACACACATGGTGTATGAGGAGAATAGCACACACACACAAGAGACTAAACACACAATGAAAGATAAGCGTGAGGCTTTCTTATTGTTCCATTACATATGATGTACATTTATAGTACAATGGTGTGACTCTTGGTTTCACATTCCAAGGTCACTTGGACTCCATTGTGACTTTTCATATTCCACACCTACCCATGTAGGATTAGGTGTTCCAACATCCCCCCTTAATCCGAAGGGGTATGTGTGAGTCCAAGAAAAGAGTTGTAATACAAATATGAAAAGTATACATGGCAGCACTTGGGCTGAATCAACTCTCTGAAATGTTGGAAAAAAGAGGTGGTTTTAGGATGACCACAAACACTGGAACGCAATACTTGTTGCAGTTCCCGGAACTCTTCCAAAACTGGCAAGAAGTTGAAAGCTTCTGCTAGAGGAATTGTCCCTCATAAAAAAGGGAGACCTTCGACCTAAAAGAAGGGAGGTCTACTACCTGTGGTGGTTTTAGGTTGTCCACCAACCAAAGATGATGGTTTTAGGTTATCCACCAACCGAAAATGATGGTTTTAGGTTATCCACCAACCAAATATGATGGTTTTAGGTTATCCACCAACCGAAAATGATGGTTTTAGGTTATCCACCAACCGAAGGTATGCTCATGGGCATCCGTGTCTCTGGCTACATCTCTGAATCCGGAAAGACGAATTGTGGCTCAGGCTCGCTTGAACTGCTCGCTACAACTCTAAACATGGAATGAGAGATTGTGGCTCAGGCTCGCTTGATCTGTCGTCGAAGCTTGTACATGAACACCATTTTCCCCCCTGTCAGGGACAAGGTGAGATGATGGCGAAAACTCAACTGCAAATTTGTTCAATATCCGTGAACAAGTTCTAACATGTGTCGTAAACATCTTCTTGGCTGCTGATGCCCATTGCCAAGAAGCGATCCATCCAAGATGAATCTTGGTTCTTGCAGGAGGCTTATGTCTGAAGCATCTGTCTGAAGAGTGGGTGTGCCGACCACAGTGCTTGCATGGATGACGATCAAAACAGTGATCTTTCATATGGCCAACTCGATCACAGTGTTGGCATTTCTCAATCTGTTGTTGTTGTGGAACGGGAGCAAGATCTGGAACAACTGTAGGTGAACTGTCATACATGAATCCGGCACTCTGAAATATGATGGGCTTTGTGTGGTCTGGAATATGAAAGGACACATCCTTGTCATATCCAAGACCAGTTCGGTGCTTGTTGTGGACAAGCTCTTCCCAAAGTCTGATGATGGGCTTAGGAAGTGCAGGCTGAGGTGCTGCATCTGCATGAAAATCTGCTCTAGTACAAAGAACTGAATGGGAATCAACTGCAACTTTATCTTCTTTCTTCTGATGAGAGTCCTTCACAATCTTCTGAACAGAAACAGGTTCAGAATGGTGACTCTTTTGGTGAAGTTCATCTTGTTGGAGTTGAGATTCCAACTGCAAAAACTCAATCTTTTCATGTGCATATAGCAAACAACTTTGAATTTTACAAAGAGCATCCTTGCTCATTTTTATCATGTCATCAACATTTGAATGAATGAGGCTATTCAACAACACTAATGCCTCATTGATTTTGGCCATTTTCAACAATTTAGGCTCAAAAATGAATGAAAGGGTGTCGGCTACAACCGAAAATGCACCCGTTTACAATGTGATTCCACAACAAATACAAATGACTCCAAAGAATTTCCAACTATGGAAATCTCAAGTACAAAATGTGCTCCTCAAATGATGGAGGGAAATCAACAATCTTCAACAACTCAAGTACTGATTATGAATGAAGAAGCAATATGGTGTCAATACAATATTTCTGCAAAAATGTGCAGCAAAAACAATGTGCAAGAAGCCTTGGACAGCTAAATTTTCCTTCAAAGAGTTGTTTTCAATGATGGCAAACTTGTCTTCAAATGTCAATTCTTCAGAAAAACACCCTCTTATATATATGCCACAAATCACAATGTCAAATCTGCTGTTTTCTCTATATCTTCACTTCATTTTCTGATATGTCATTTTCCACTTTCTGTTGTTCAAATCTCTTTTTCTTTCTCCAATGTCCTTTCTCTCTCTCTGCTTTTTTTTTTTTTTTTTTTTTTAAATTAAAAATTAATTAAAAAATAAAGTAAATGGGATTAAATAAAAAATGAAAAGGAGAAATTTTAATTAGGGAAGAGAAGTCGAATTTAAAAGGCAAGGGAAATGTATTGAAAAGGGAAGGATTTTTTATTTTTTATGAATTTAAAATGGGAGAGGCGGATAAAAAATAAAGTGGGTATTAATGGGGGGAGGGGATTTTATTAATAGGAGAAAGGGTATAAAAAAAACGAATCTAATTAAGATAGGAGTGCGGTATTTATGTATGGGAGAATGGGGAGTTTAAAGACTAAAGAAAATTTATTTAAAAAAATGGAGGGCGGAAATGTATGGCGTATGGAAGGCGTAGAGGTTGGATAGAGCAGGACGGCGGCAGAGCTTGAGGGAGGTGAAGGGCCGCGTGAGGGGGAGACTGCGTGTGAAAGGAGGAGCGGAGGAGCGGAGCGAGTGTGGAGTGATTGTTGCGTGTGGGGCTGTAGAGTAACAGATGGAGGTTGCGTTGTGGGCAGAGCGGAGTGATAAGGAGGGGGCGCGTGCGTTACATGCTGTGGTACGAGTGGAGGGTAGACGCAGCGTTGGGGAGCGGAAGGGAGCTCACAGGTGAAGGGGGGTAGAGTGTAGGGGGAAGGGTAGAGGGATCCGATGTAAGGAGCAGGCGTTGTATTGAGAGCGTTTGCAATGGGAGGAGCGCAGAGAGGTGTGTTTGGATTGAAGGCCAAAAGGCGTGGCAATGGAGCCTGCGGATATGGCATAGAGGGAGGCGTAGATTGCAGGTAGGTGTAAAAAAAAAATGTAGTGAAGGATAGGCAGCGGGCGTATGAGGATAGGGAGTTTGAAGATAGCGTTGGAATAGGGAGCGGCGTGGGTAGAGCGTTTTGCGGGTTCGAGAGGGAGCTGTGAGCAGTGTTGGAGTGGGAGGAGTGAGGTCGATGCAGAGATGTGGGGAAGGCCGAAAGGCCAGGAACTTTTTTTTTTTTTTTTTTTTTAATTAATTAAAAAATAAAGTAAATGGGATTAAATAAAAAATGAAAAGGAGAAATTTTAATTAGGGAAGAGAAGTCGAATTTAAAAGGCAAGGGAAATGTATTGAAAAGGGAGGGATTTTTTATTTTTTATGAATTTAAAATGGGAGAGGCGGATAAAAAATAAAGTGGGTATTAATGGGGGGAGGGGATTTTATTAATAGGAGAAAGGGTATAAAAAAAACGAATCTAATTAAAATAGGAGTGCGGTATTTATGTATGGGAGAATGGGGAGTTTAAAGACTAAAGAAAAATTTTTTAAAAAAATGGAGGGCGGACATGTATGGCGTATGGAAGGCGTAGAGCTTGGATAGAGCAGGACGGCGGCAGAGCTTGAGGGAGGTGAAGGGCCGCGTGAGGGGGAGACTGCGTGTGAAAGGAGGAGCGGAGGAGCGGAGCGAGTGTGGAGTGATTGTTGCGTGTGGGGCTGTAGAGTAACAGATGGAGGTTGCGTTGTGGGCAGAGCGGAGTGATAAGGAGGGGGCGCGTGCGTTACATGCTGTGGTACGAGTGGAGGGTAGACGCAGCGTTGGGGAGTGGAAGGGAGCTCACAGGTGAAGGGGGGTAGAGCGTAGGGGGAAGGGTAGAGGGATCCGATGTAAGGAGCAGGCGTTGTATTGAGAGCGTTTGCAATGGGAGGAGCGCAGAGAGGTGTGTTTGGATTGAAGACCAAAAGGCGTGGCAATGGAGCCTGCGGATATGGCGTAGAGGGAGGCGTAGATTGCAGGTAGGTGTAAAAAAAAAAATGTAGTGAAGGATAGGCAGCGGGCGTATGAGGATAGGGAGTTTGAAGATAGCGTTGGAATAGGGAGCGGCGTGGGTGGGCGTCTCTGGGGTTCGAGGGAGGCCGCGAGCAGCGTTGGAGTGGGAGGAGTGAGGTCGATGCAGAGATGTGGGGAAGGCCGAAAGGCCAGGAACTAATTTTTTTTTTTTTTTTTTTTTTTTTTTTTTTAACAGCAGAGAGGAATAGCAATAGTAGAGGATTTTTCCTTCCAGTAGCAGAATATCAGAATTTGCAGAGAAAACTTAGAAATCTTTACTTAAAAAACTCAGAATTTTTCTTCAAAAAAATTGCAGAGGGCCATATAGCAGTAGAAAAACTCAGAATTCTCATAAATTTCCAGCAGCTCAAAAATGCAGAATTTTATAGAAATTGCAGGAAAAATGAGAATGAAAACCTTCAGATGGGCAGTGCTGCCTTTTCCTTCAAAACCAATTCTGAATGCTGCTCTTTCTTCTGAATGCTGGGATTCTGAATGCGGCAAAAAGACTGCTGCAGAAACTTTGAGAGCTGCAAAAATGTCAAGAATTTTTGCAGATATGCAAGGCCATAAACGCAAATGGCTCACTCAATTTGGAGCAGGGCCAGAAATCGCCCGCTCTGATACCATGTTAAACACCATGTTGAAGCACACACATGGTGTATGAGGAGAATAGCACACACACACAAGAGACTAAACACACAATGAAAGATAAGCGTGAGGCTTTCTTATTGTTCCATTACATATGATGTACATTTATAGTACAATGGTGTGACTCTTGGTTTCACATTCCAAGGTCACTTGGACTCCATTGTGACTTTTCATATTCCACACCTACCCATGTAGGATTAGGTGTTCCAACACAAGCTACCAGTAACCTTTGTCCATCAAGGTTCTAACTTCAACTCCAACTTGGAGACCATCATGCTATCTTCCAGTAAATCATAAGTGCCAAATATCGTCCACACTTGATAGGAGGACTACCCATCATCTGCTCTAGAAGTCCTTCTTCACACACAAGTCTCGAGCTCCACAATCCTGCTACTAGTTGATTAGACCCTTGAGCTCCTCAACTGCGAGGCTAGCAGTCACCTTCATTCATCAAGCCTATGTTTATTATAACTCCAACTTGGAGATTATCACAATGTCTTCCAGTAGACCATAAGTTCCCAATCTCGTCCACACTTGGTCCTCTCTCACGCTACCCTCCAATAGTGCACGAGAGCGAAGACCACATTGTAGCATCTGCTCCTAGTTAGGGCATCCCCACACCTGGGATACCCTTACACACAACTACCCATAGACTTCACCAATCCTCCCTTTTCTCTACAATAGAGGAGCTATTGCACAAATATGGGCACATCAATATGTCCTAGACCTTGGATGCGATCAAGCCATCATCTAAGGGTCCATTCACAACTCTCCTTGACGCTATCCACTTGCCTACCAATTTGATGTTCTTGATGTCACCTTGGATGCTTGGTAGGCTTCCCAAAAATCCATGTGGTCTCCTCCAAAAAACTCCTAAGGCTTCCTACAAGCTTCCCATCAACTAATCTAAGAAATGGTAAACAAATTTGACCCAATATACAAAAAAAATCACTCCAAGTCTACACCCCAATCACTATGGAAGGTATCATTGGTTTAGGGCATTAAACCATCAGATTTTTCCCTCCTCTTTGACTTACACATATTGCCCTATCTTGATCCGAAATAGTTTAACAAATCAAGGACCCAAAACCCCTCCAAAACACCGTTGTAATGGTGTTTTCTTCTGCGTTTATGACAACCTTAGTTAGAGCACGTGATGAAAACATAAACCCTCCAAAAAGTCACCAAAAACTCCCTCAAGGGTTGTGACATACCCTCATAGGTCTCATCCTCACCCACACTACCTTATCAAGGGATTATTCCAACTTGAAAACCCTCTACGCAGCTCCAGATGTGTGATAAGGCCTACAGCCTAGCACAACAACCCTAAACCATGAGACAATACTCCTTTTCGGTGCCCAAACACACAGGGTTTTACCTTAAGTAGCTTGACCCACTAGCAAGTATAATCAGCCTTTAAAATAAAAATCTCATCCTTATTTTCAACCCAAGGAAAATCCATTGCTCCTATAGCTCACTCGGCCTCCATCACAGAAATTCAAACCTCCTCCACTCTGTCTAGGGCCTCTCCTCCTTGTTGCGGCTAGGGTAATTTCAGAGCTCTTTCTTGAGAGGATGTTGCACCAAAATGGATGCTCAAACAAATAAAAATCACCCTCCTTTTATACTTAAATTAGGGGCTCCCAGGAATATATGAAGAGACACATCTATTGGACGAATTTTACATCAGGCTTACATGACTTGAAAACCAATAATTACTTGTCAACTCCAAAAATTCGTTTTTCCTCAATGAAAACGTAGAATTGGATTATTTTTGATGCGTCAGATTCATATCAACGAGCACTATCATCACCATCCATCACATGTCAAAAATCATCATGGTTTTTTCCTAAACATCAATCCCTGCAAAAGCCCCAAGCTTTGGTTTCAATCCCACAAGCCTACTTATTGTGCTTTGACCTCCATCCCTTGAACACTAGGTCTTGGATTAACTCTCAAGCTACACAAAAATCAACACTCCCTCTTAGCGAGGGAGGTACTTCCAAGAATAGGAAGTAACCCTCATCATCTCCGGTGATGACACTATCCCATCTGGCATCCATCACTACATCAAACCCTCTAGATGAATCCAATAATCTCGGTGGTGCCTTTGCCTCATCACATATGAACCTGAATATCCCAAACCATCATAAGGATGCTCCCTATGAGGCTAGACTCCCTCTAAGCCTACATGATCTCCACTGGCTCAGTCTTAGAAGCACTCATCCTCTTGGATCAAATACCACTCTAGGATATGCAACATCACGATTTGATGAAGACTCTAGCCTGCCAATATCCAGTCCATCACATGAAGCCATATCAATCAACCTAATCTTGTCCATGCCAAAGAAACCCTCAATTTTTCCCAACCATCCATGTCACATCAATGAAATTTTGCGATCAACAATATTCCCTACAACAAAATTTTGTTCACTAGGCTTACCACCAATCCACCAGAAGTCCCAGCCCATATCGTAATGTCACCTGTGAAGACCACATCTCCATGTCTTCAATTGAACCCTCTACTCCATGTTCTAGACACCAACAACTCCCTTTGAGTTGCTACATTGTGCACATTGTGATTCACTGTCCCTCAAAGTAGTTCACATACGCTATGATACCATGTTGAATTTCCAAAATCTTGGATCTATGTTAGCATCCTAGAATTACTAATGCTACCAAACCAAGAATCTCAACCATGAACTACTTTGCAAAGAGGAAATATAAAGTAGTAAATCATACATGCACATAATATAGACAAACTTTTTATTTTGTTAACCCAACTTCATTATATTAACAACATATAATACAACAATATAGGGCTCCCATACAAGGGATAATGACCCTCGTACATCCACTAGTATAAGATACTTTGACCATCTGGCTTTAGCATTCTCTCACAGCTCCTCTCGGTCGTACCCTATACCTTCTTAGTCCTTTGTCTCTCGATCTGAAGATCTTGCCTCTGTTATAGGATCATTTATCACCTCTATATACTTGATGACTTATGCATTGGCCTTGGCTAGCCATTCCATTCAAACTTGGTCAAATTTCTTAAAAATTAGTATTTTGAATTCCATACACGACTTTTCCCAGACTTTCATGCATCCAGACGCAGGTCCACTCATATATGACCCGTGTATACTATTTAAAATATTAAAAACTTAATAAACTCCCTATTAATTGAGCAGGGTTTACGGGTTTTTCCAGTAAATTAACTACCTCAACCCGTGGCCAAACTCTTTCCCAACTAAAAAAAAATTATTTGAGGAAGTATAAATACACCTCAAGGGAATGGCCTAAGGGAGGAGAGAGAATTATATTGATATTATAGCCTATTATAGCCCTGATCAAGTCTGATACTTCCTTGTGCCTCTTTCACTTCAGAGGTTTAGGAAACCCTTGTTTTCTTATGATGTTCACACCCACTTCATGTGATATCCTTTGTGCACCCTTTATGGAAGAAGATTTGTGAGGCTAGGGCTGGACAAATCAAGAGGACTGTTCCACTTGGAGTTGTGGTAGGTCTCAGGCGATTTCTCCACTTTCTCTTTACATATTATCAATAAAAGAAGCTTTGTCATGTTCCTGATGTCTTTGTGTTATATGTCTCCTATACATTTTTAATGATATTGTAATGCTTTATTTCATGTTATTTTTATGATATTATATATGCTAGCATGTTGACATCTAGGACATATATGTTGTGCAACTAGTTTGTGTGCTTTGTCTTGATTGATTTGTAGGTTCTAGAGCATGAGGAGTATCAGAGGGTTTGCACCCTGGGAGATAGACCTCAGACCTAGGACAAACGGGTAAGGTTGTCTATCCTCAATTTTCTAGTTCAAGCATTAGAACTCATAATTAGGGTGCTTCTTGTGATGATATGCCTTCCGCTATGTTAGGTCCCTCAACCCAGACCTTAGGGTAGCTTTGTCCATAACAGAACTGGCGACTCCGATGGGGATTACATCCATGTAATTCCTAGTTTGGGTTTTTTTCTCTCTATCTTGGGTTCCCTGACAGTTTGATCACTTTTTCAATCTAGTAGGTTCTTTTCCCATCCAGGGAGCAGTCCCGATCTTCTGGATGAGTCCTAGGTTTTTTATTTTTCTTTATTACAATTTCTATATGCTACTTGGTGTGTACACAGTCGCGTATACCTTTTGTTTCTTCCAAAGGGACTCATGTATATGTGAATTTCTCTAGGTATGGTCACGTATATACACGTGTTTTACATAGTAGATCCACGTATGCCCAGTAAAATTTGAAAAATTAAATTTTGGGACAATGTAAGTCTTTCATGCATGTTGTTGGTTATCCCTGTGAACTGTGATTCTTCTTATTGTATGTCAGTTTATCTCCTTTTTATGTGAAAACCTAGTCATTCTAGGGTTTTACCTTTTCAGTGAAGTTTCAGTTGCGGCTATAGCACCAGGACTTCTTTTTGAAGTTTGAGGTTGTTCTGACCTTTCATGATCCGGATTTATGCAGGAACGCAATAAAATACAGAAATATACATAAACACAGAGATGCAGTGGAAATAATACTTTATTTCATTAATATCAAAAAACTGAAATATGTTTACAGACCGAATGGAAATAAACTAATTAGGGCAATGGTAGCTTATCTCTGAGAAGAGATGTGGTGGCTACATGCCTCTGAACTGTGTTACAATGAAGCTCGAGGACCTATTTATTATTGAGAAACAATGGAAAACTCTAACTTCCAAAAACCTAACCCTAGGAGATGAAGCACCAAAACTATGGGCCCCGTTTGGGTAAATTGGTGTTTCAACTTCCTGGGGACGTAACTTTGGCATACAATCTTTGTTTGACACACACCATACCTTGTTATAAATATATATCTGAGGAGTAAAACTTTTGGTGTGAGAAACATCATTCCATGGAACCATGTTGCTCCTGGTTTTCCCAAAAAATGTCATTTAGGGCCTCAAAACGGCTCCGGAAGTTCAGGACCCAAAAAACTGCTAAAAATAGTAAATTGTGTTGAAACTGAAAAACAGAAAGAATTGATGGTGTTTTTTCAAATTAAATAGGTGGGTGGACACCAATATCCACTTGCATCATTACATCCCCAAAATGGATCTGGAAGTTCAGGACCCAAAAACCTACTAAAACTAGTAATTGTGCTGAAAGTGAAAAACTGAAAGAAACAATGGTGGAGGTCCAAATGGAATAGGTGGGTGGCCACCAATATCCACCTGGATCATTTCAAGATAGTGAGCCTTTGTCAGTTTTCTCATGTTTGCCTTATGCATTGCTTAACTTCTTGGTTTTTGCCTTCTTGACCTTCTTGGTTTTTCTTATTTCTTGAGATGAGCTTTCTAATGAATCTTCAAGTTTCCTTTCATCGGTTTCTTGAAGTTTTTATTTCATGGAAGTTTATACTAATATTTTTAATCATTTTCTTGAGTAGGTTACCTCTTTTTGTTTTTTTGACTCTCACTAGGAAAGTGGCATAGTTGGCTTATGCAATTGGAAGTTGCCTTGTTGGCTGAATTTCTTGATTTGGGACCTTTGGTAGTTTTCTACTTGTCTCAATGAAGTTTTCTTATTTCCTTAAAAAATGAAAATCCAAAAAACATTTTGTTTCCGTTACTTTTTCTTTGGTTTTATTTTCATGGTTTTCGTCCAGTTTGGAGAAATTTCCTAGTTTCTCATTTTTGGTCCAATTGCTTGGTTTCGAGAGGAGTCCTTGTTTGGATTTGTCTCTTTTATATCAATATTGTTTTGCAAGTGTTTTGTGCATAAAATTTCCTATTGGGGCTTGTCTCTGCTTTTCTATCAAAGTGATCAGACCAATCTTATTGAAAAACTCTTTTTCTTCCCTTTGTGAGTAGTCCTAGGATTTGCATTTATCCTTTTTGAAAGTCATCCAATCAAAGGAAAGTATTTACAAAAAGCTATATATGAGAAGGAAATGTTAGTAATACTACATGCACTAAATAAATGGTGACCTTACTTAACCGGAAGACACTTCAATGTAAAAATTGATCATGATATTCTTAAACACTTTTTGGAGCAAAGCCTATCTTTAGAAGAGCAACAAAAATGGGTCACAAATATGTTGGGTTATGACTTTGAAATCATTTACAAAAAAGGGAAGCTAAATGTTGTTACAGATGCACTCTCAAGAAAGAATGAAGAGGTGGAAGCATTACTTTGTGTCATTTCTATTATCCAACCAGAATGGATAACCGAAGGAAGGGATGAATGGAAGAAGGACGAAGAAGTGTGGACACTCATTCAAAAGTTGCATCAAGATCCTAGTACATCTGATACATTTAGTTGGAAAATTGATTCCTTATGGTACAAATATCGCCTATATATTTGTAAGAATTCCCAACTAAAACAAAAGATTCTTTTTGAATTTCACACTTCTCCTTTAGGAGGACACTCAGGATTTTTAAAAACTTACCACAGGTTGAAGAAAGTTTTTTTTTGGGATGGCCTTAAATATGATATTCAAAATTTTTTAGCGGAATGTTTGGTTTGCCAGCAAAATAAAGTTGATACAATTAAGACCTTGTATAGCCTTTATCCATTCCAAGTTAATTTTGGGAGGAAATTTCAATGGATTTTATCACAAGTTTACCTGAGTCCAAAGGAAAGTGTGTCATCATGGTGGTAGTTGATAGACTTACCAAGGGGTAGACGGATGGTGCTCTGAGATGTTTTGCGCATAGGGTTTCTAAAGGGCTCGACGATCAGGGATGACACAACATGGCGGGGGATCTGACATGCACTACAATATCGCGGTCCTGCGGATGACTGCACATGTCACCCCAGGGATAGGGTTATTGCCGAAACCGCCTACTCCACCAATCATGGCCTCCCGGTATTCTCCCTTCACCTACAGCCTCTCACTATCGCTCCTTCCAATAGATCGCGTCATACTACATCCATCAATAGACACGCATCGTATGCCATGGAGGATGAGTTGCTGGATTATTCCTCGGACCCATTGGAGGGCTTGCTGATCTGGACCACTCCGCGAAACTCCCCGTCTTTTTCATCCACGCTGGCACATGTCATAGCTACAGTTTTTCCACATGGATCTAGGGCTTCCACCTAGCCTCTTCTTTCTCTATAGGGATATTCTTCCCTAGCATTCCACTCTGATTCTCCGCCATCCTAACTGCAATAATGCTTCCCCCCCTTCCTGAAGTTGATCTGGCGCTATCTGTGCTGCTTTCCCCTGCATCTCAACATTTTCAAACATCCCTCCTACTACCGCAGTCCTCCCCCCCTCCCTGGGATATCTCCTCTACACAGGTGTCCCTATACCTCTGATGTGTTGAACCCTTAGTTAAACTGAGAGGGGGGGTGAATCAGTTTAACACATTCATGGACTTTTAAAACTTTTCTCTTAAAACTTGTTTACACCTTCACTTCATGATCAACTTAATATGTGAGCAATCCTTATTAATGAGCAGCAAGTATCAAACATATTTGTTAATGTAACAACAGTCTTAAAATTTGAGCAACAAGTATTAAGAAGATTAGATAAACCACATTAACACATAGACATCATGCACAGAGACACCAGATATAAGTGGAAACCCATGAAGGGAGAAAACCACATCTTATTATTGTTGTGATGAAAAGGCAAGCTCCAACTCCCTCTCACCACTGATTTTCTGTAGGCACCAACCTACAGGAGGCTCCTACCTCAATTCTGCAAGCTACAACTTGCAAGGAAGCTCCAACTCCCATTAATTTTCTGTAGGCACCAACCTACAGGAGGCTCCAACCTCAGTCAGCTACAACTGACATTTTATCAAGCTCAAAATTGATGTGGAAGCACCAACTCCCATCTATTTTCTGTAGGCACCAACCTACAGGAGGCTCCAACCTTAGTCAGCTACAACTGACATCTATCAAGCTACAACTTAATAGGGAAGCTCCAACTTCCTTACTCTTTCAAAAGAGAAACACTTGTTGATTTACCTTGGATATCAGCTCTATTCTGTTCCATCTGCTCTGCTGTTCATCTATTCTCATATCTGCCCTTTATCATCTCTGCATCTTTTCAGATTCTCTATCAGCTTCTCCTTCTTCTCTGCTCAACTCCTCTTTCTTCTCTGCCTCACTGCTTCATTTATGCATTCTCTTCTCTCACTCTCTCTTTCACTTCTCACCCCTTTCTTTCATATCAAAATGATATTACTTATAGAATTTCTTGATGACTGTTTGTTTTCCTCTAGGAATTCGAAATGGATGGTCATACCCCTTGGTCTTCTGCCTCCTCATTTCTTTATCCAACTCAATTTAAAATCATAATAATTTGTACAAAATTTCATGCTACAGTGGGATTTTGTCTTTTCCTTAGGATACTTGCCTTTGCATCACAAACAATAAAAATAATTACAACATTTACATTTTTCAGTTATATAACTCAATTTCACTCAGCTCCTTTTCTGGATTTTGGATTTACTGGCTTTGTCTCTCTTTTTTTTTGCATTTGTTGAGTGACTGTTCTGTGTACCTTGATTTACTGTAATTGTGTGCACCTGTGAATGTATACCTGTCAAACCTGTAATATCTGTGAATCTCTGTCAGACCCATACTTTTATCCCTGTGTTTAATCACCTGTTCAATGTGCTTTTGTGCACCAACTGCATATATAACTGCTTCTCAGGTTTATTCTCAATTACATATACATTTGGACAATATATATTCAGAAAAGAGAGTATAGTGACACTTGATGCAGCAGCGTTACCACAAAGCCCCGGTTCAACATTTTTCATATTTCATATCGTGCCAATTAACCATATACAACTTGTTGGAATGCAATTCCAACTGCCCGAACGAGAGATCAATTCGCAGGCGGCAGCACAGTGAACAGGCACAGGTTAAACAGCGCACAGGTTAATTGGAGATCGACGAAGTGCGGGGGGTTGAAGAGCATGGAGGTTAACACGGAGGGTACCCCTCGTAGTTGACTGGCCGATCACACGTTGACCGCCGATCAACGGCTATGATGAACTGCGGGGCCTCACCCCATTTGATGTGTATGGAGAAATGGGAGCCCCCGTAAACACCACTTTGTGGTGGCTCCACCATGCACCACCGCCAGCGCGCCACCAATATTAAACTTTGATCGACTCTTTTAACATACTCTCGAACCTTATATTAAGATTATAATACGTCGAAAACATTAATAAACCGATTCATTATATATGACTCTGCCCGGGCCCACGATACAACCAATCAAACGTGCGCGTCATACCTTTGTTAACCCCCGGGCTCTTCCATTAAACTTCGTGCAGGTCCTGCGAACAATCACCGTCAGATGTCGGCCCACCAGATCGACGGCTCCTGTCCATTTCGCTCGGCGTCTTTGGTCAGTGTATAACGCGCGAAATTCCAAGTTAAAACGTGGCTTCCAATACCGCCTATGCCATGTGTCACGAAGTCTATGGAATCACTGCAATTTCTGCAAAACCACCTTACGGTCGAAAGATGGTGTAGAATTGGGAAATCTGCCTCCGTGAACCCGCTCGTGGTTTCAGTGCCCTCATGGTTCCTCTGATCAAGGTTCTGGTTCTCCTTTATTATTTATATATTTTGTTACGACTATGGTTCTGCCTTTGACTATGGTTCCGCCTCTGACTCTGGTTCCACCTCCATTCATACTGTAGTCAATACACGGTTTCCTGTTATAAAATGTTCTTTTATACTCTGACGTAGAGTTCCACCATACATAACCCTTGCACCATACATAACACAGTTTTGTTTATTCTTATGCAGAGGTTTATTATGCATTTCTTATAAATACTCTACTACAGGGTCTCATTCATACGAAATTCTCGTCACAGGGTTTGTATATTCTCCCCACAAGTGCATACAGTTTGGACAGTTACACTGGGACAATTTCCTCATATGATTCGACCAAGAACACATAAAGTCACACATGGAACTTATTCACAATTCTTCATAAACAGATATATGTATATATGTTGCTTGTACTCCAGCCCTCTTCTGCCATTTAAGAAATTCTCCAACTCATCCCCAAGCATATTAAGTCTTTACTACAGATTTAATCTATCATTGATGAATAATTGCTCAATAATTCATCTGCAAACTGTATTAAACCCCTAATTCATAGATAAACCAATTCTGCTTCAATTCCTCTGTTTCTTCTACTGCCTCTGCTACTTCTCTGTCTCTTTTTCCTTATGGATAGTTTAGGTGCTGCTCCTGTCTTTACCTTTGCCATCTCCTTTGCCATCAATGACAACATTTCCAACAGTCTCCCCCTTTGGCATTGATGGCAACATACTTCCTCTGCTTGCCTTTTAAAAACCCCTCTTTCTTTTTTTTTTCTCCCCCTTTGACATCAATGGCAAAGGGTTGTTGATTTTCTGGTTTTCTTTCTGCATTTCCTCTCTCTGAGTTATGTTTAGGCCCTCTTCTGCTGACTTTGTACCATTCTGCTCCAAACTGATGTACAAGACTTGTTGAGAGAACACTTTGAGGATTATTGGACTTGAATATACACTGTAAATTGATACAATCCAAAGCACAGTCTCCTTTTACTAGTATAAGGCTGAAAGTGAGGATAATGATCCTTCATAGAACACATTGTACCAGCTTTATTTAATAAGAGATGTATGATTGGATCAAGAACTAAAATACTGAGAAGGCTTCAAATATGCTTCTGTCTCTGTCTGATGTAGTGTGCTAATATATTTCTGTTGAAGAAGATTGTAGATTGAATATGTCTTTTCCTGCAATACTCATCTGCAGTACCACACCTATTCAATTATGATAATGATGCCAATATATCTTTTATTGCTATGGTACACCTTTCCTGCCTGTTGGTGATGATATGAGATAGGATGCTGACAAGGATGTTACATTTAAAGACTGAAAGGTCCTTGTTGCTGTTGTGAACAATGAATCAAACCAGAGTTTACAACTTATTATAAGAATAGGCAATATCTTTCAATATTAGAGGCCAACTGACTTTCCTTCTTGTACAATGTGCTTTCAAAACAAACCCTTCAATGCATTGGTCAGTTTCACTTATCAACCACGCAGTTTTATTTATGACATAAGAAGTATGTATGTCAATTATCACTCTTTCTTTAAATGGTGAAATACCAGCAATTCCTTTCTGTTGAAGTATGCTTGAATGGACTAATAAAAGAGTTTTGAGCTTCAGTGGTAATCACAACTAGTCCTTCATTATTCAGATATTTTAACTATTCTGTCATGATTATTTCTAACAAAAACATCTTCAAGTTGTTTAATTTATATCTTAGCTAACAAACTTTACCCAGTTTATGAACAATTTTCAGAAAGAGACCTTGAAGATATATGTACTGAATTCAGGAAGGCATGCAATTATATATATAGAAATAGATACTGCTGCAATGCATAATATAATCCTTCAAGTGTAAACCTAATGCTAATCCTTTAGCACTGCTACTGACCTTTTCATGCTGAATGCAGATAACCCTGGGAATTTTACCTTGATGCATTCTTGCCATATTCCTTTGATCCTATGGACCTGTATCATACTGCTGCTCCACTGATAATGCTTGGTAATCTGTTGATAAGCATGCTGCTTGTACCTAACCATCAATTGATATTATTTTGATAAACCATGCTGAGATTTCACTTTTGCTTGCACATTTACCCATAATTTAAGACTTCCTCCATAAATTATTCTATTGAGCTTTCCATTGTTCACCTCAACAGTCATTAACATCCTCAATCTGATCTTTTCATCATTAACTATTTTCTTATTCTGTCATTCTGTTCAAAGGAATGTCACTGCATTTTCCTTTGCTATGACAGCTCCATTTTATATACCACTTCAACTGTTCTGACATGATGATCTTCAGAAGGACATCTTCAATTTCTATGCTTGGAATCTTCAAGGGCAAGTCACTCTCTTGACTTCATTCCTCCAAGGATACTTTTCATAGATCAATTATGTACTGACACCAAGATAGTAGACTCTTTTCTTACTTAATCTTCTTAATGTGATTCATTGTTAATTCTAGTAGAATGATACACAATGTGATCATCACTTAATGTGTTGATGTCTTCCAAGCTTACATGTTCATAGCTGATGTTCTCTCTACCACCATGGCTTCTTACTGTCTTCTCTTCTTTCATCAATCTGTCTGCTACTTAATACTTCAGATGATCTTCTTCCTCTATAGCCTTCTTTTTAGAGAAATTTTCTTTCCCTTCCTAATCTTATAACTGTTTTCATTCCAAGGAGCTCTTCTCAAGCTACTTTCATGGGGTCTATATATGAACTGCTCTCCCCCTGGGATGTTGCTTCATATTTGTCCCTAGATGGATTTGAGCTTTGTTTCCTAGAGCAGCTCCCCCTGAGACTATGAAGGATTCATTATGTTATTGAGGTAATAGGCTCCCCCTTTCTCTTTTCTTTCCATACTTTATTAGGGTTCTTCATAATGTCTTCACTTCTTTTAAATTCACAGTTTTGTTTGATTTTCTTTGATCCCATCATCTGTCTAGAGTTCTTTAATGTATATGGCAGATTGCAGTCTTTTGCTTTGTGACCAAGTTTGAGGCATACATAACATCTTATTTGACCAATATGCATTTGAGCTGATGTATAATATTTTGTTTCTCTTCTTGGATATATTTTACAATCAACAATTTTATGTCCAAAATTATTGCATGCATAACAATAGCCATGGAAATGATTTGTGTACCTGGTGAAATATTGTTCTTTCCATTTGCTTGCTTGAGGGATTCTTCTCTTTTGCTGCATCCTTTGCTTATTGGATTGGATTGGCTTTGTCTTGCAATATGTTGCATTATGTCCTTGTTTGTGGCAGGAAAAATATGTGCTATTTTTCATAGGAGGGAGGAACCTCCTTTGACATCTTCCGAATTTGTTCAATACATCCTTAGGAGCATATGAACCTTCAGCAATTGATTGTTTCATCCTCTCATTCTTTGTTCTTTCATGTTGCTGCTTGATTATGTTTGTTTCTTTACAGCTCATGTTCATGCTGGCTTCTGATTCTGTAGGAGTTTTCTGAGCTGCTTCACTGTTCTTTACAGCTTTTACAAAAATGATTTTCTTGTTGTCTTCAACCTTGGGCTTACTAGTTTCTCCTTCATATCCTATCCCGGCCTTTATGAGAGGTGACCTTTGTGCATTTAGAATCTGATCCAACTGTTCAGACCCTTTTATTAGAGGTGTATTCATTAATAGTTCTCTTTGGGATTTTTCTAAGTTCTTTCTTAGGCTTACTACTTCTTCTTCCAATCTTTCACATTCCTGACTTTTCTCTCTCATTTGTTGCAGCAGAGTGTCTTCTACTTTCTTTGCCTCTTCAATCTGTGTTTTCAGGCAAATAATTTCTTTTCTGTCTTCATATTATTTCTCATCACATATTTGTACCAATCTCTTAAGGTCTTTGTTTTCATTCTTCAATTTTTCTATTTCAGTCAGAGCTGTGTCAAGTTTGGCTTTTTCTTCTACTGTGATTTCTTCATGGCTCTTAATACCATTCACAATAGCAGGTACCTCATTTGATTGAACATCTTCCTTTTGACATGAATTTTTCTTCTTCTTGATTCTCTTATCCTTCTTGTCAGTGCAGTCCTTAGTATCTATTCCATGTATGAAGTGTAATCTATCCCAGATTTATTTTGCAGAGGTTAAATCCATTATCAACTCAAGATCTTTGTTATGAATATTGTTATATATCACACATTTTTCCTTGGCATTCCTCTATTTTTCTTTCACCGTGGGGGATTCTATGCAGTAACCATCACAAACGAGCTTCCATACCTCAGGTTCATCAGCCATTAAACCTGTCTTAACCTTATCTCTCCATTCAAGAAAGTTTGTTGTATTTAGCACAGGTACATTTTGATAGTCCATGACTCAACCAGATCTCCTTCAAGCTATTAAGCTTACACCAAAGGAACCTGCTTTGATACCAATTGTTGAACCCTTAGTTAAACTGAGAGGGGGGGTGAATCAATTTAACACATTCATGGACTTTTAAAACTTTTCTCTTAAAACTTGTTTACACCTTCACTTCATGATCAACTTAATATGTGAGCAATCCTTATTAATGAGCAGCAAGTATCAAACAGATTTGTTAATGTAACAACAGTCTTAAAATGTGAGCAACAAGTATTAAGAAGATTAGATAAACCACATTAACACATAGACATCATGCACAGAGACACCAGATATAAGTGGAAACCCATAAAGGGAGAAAACCACATCTTATTATTGTTGTGATGCAAAGGCAAGCTCCAACTCCCTCTCACCTTTGATTTCTGTGGCGCAACCCTGGGGCTCCTACCTCAATTAACATGACTACAACTTGCAAAGGCTCCAACTCCCACTAATTTTCTGCAGGCACCAAAACACAGGAGGCACCAACCTCGATCGGCTAGTGACATTTTGTCAAAGCTACAACTTGATGTGTGGAAGCACCAACTCCCATCTGTTACCTGTAGTACCAACCTACGGGGGAGGCTCCTACCTGGGTGGGCTACAGGCGGCATCTGTCAAGCTACAACTTGATGAGAGCTCCAACTTCCTTCTCATGAAAAGCTTGCTGATTTACCTTGGATATCGACTGCTGTTCTCATTCCATCTCCTCTGTTGTTTATCTATTCTCATATACGCCTGTATCATCTACCTTGTCTTCTCAGATTCTCTATCAGCTTCTCCTTCCTCTCTACTCAGCTCCTCTTTCTTCTCTGCCTCACTACTTCATTTTTGCATTCTCTTCGCTCACTCTCTCTCTCTCTCTCTTCTAACTCACAATTTTCATATCAAGATGCTATTACTTATAGAAATTTCTTGATGACTGTTTGTTTTCCTCTAGGAATTCAAAATGGATGGTCATACCCCTTGGTCTTCTGCCTCCTCATTTCTCTATCCAACTCAATTTAAAATCATAATAATATGTACAAAATTTCATGCTACGGTGGGATTTTGTCTTTTCCTTAGGATACTTGCCTTTGCATCACAAACAATAAAAATAATTACAACATTTACATTTTTCAGTTATATAACTCAATTTCACTCAGCTCCTTTTCTGGATTTTGGATTTACTGGCTTTGTCTTTTTTGCATTTGTTGAGTGACTGTTCTGTGTACCTTCATTTACTCTAATTTTGTGCACATGTGAATGTATACCTGTCAAACCTGTAATATCTGTGAATCTCTGTCAGACCCATACTTTTATCCATGTGTTTAATCACCTGTTCACTGTGCTTTTGTGCACCAACTGCATATATAACTTCTTCTCAGGTTTATTCTCAATTACAAATACATCTGGACAATATATATTCAGAAAAGAGAGTATAGTGACACTTGATGCAGCAGGGTTACCACAAAGCCCCAGTTCAACATCACAGTCCTGGTCTAGCTCAAATTTTTCATCAGCTGTGTGTACAATTGCATTCAAGTTTCATGCCCGAATGAGAGATCAATTCGCAAGCGGCAGCACGGTGAAGAGGCGCAGGTTAAACAACGCACAGGTTGATTGGAAATCGACGGAGTACGGGGGGTTGAAGAGCGCGGAGGTTAACATGGAGGGTACCCCCCGTAGTTGACTGGCCGATCACACGTTGACTGCCGATCAACGACTATGATGAACTGCGGGGCCTCACCCCATTTGATGTGTACGGAGAAATGGGAGCCCCCGTAAACACCACTTTGTGGTGGCTCCACCATGCACCACCGCCAGCGCGCCACCGATATTAAATTTTGATCGACTCTTTTAACATACTCTCGAACCTTATATTAAGATTATAATACGTCAAAAACATTAATAAACCGATTCATTATATATGACTCCGCCCGGCCCCACGATACAACCAATCAAACGTGCGCGTCGTACCTTTGTTAACCCCCGGGCTCTTCCATTAAACTTTGTGCGGGTCCTGCGAACAATCACCATCAGATGTCGGCCCACCAGATCAACGGCTCCTGTCCATTTCACTCGGCGTCTTTGGTCTGTGTATAACGCGCGAAATTGCAAGTTAAACGGTGGCTTCCAATATCGCCTATGCCACGTGTCACGAAGTGATCCAAGTGGATATTGGTGGCCACCCACCTATTCCACTTGGCCCCCCACCATTGTCTCTTTCAGTTTTTCAGTTTCGGCATAACTTACTATTTTTAGCAGTTTTTTGGGTCCTGAACTTCCGGAGCCGTTTTGAGGCCCTAAACGACGTTTTTTGGGTATCAAAGCGCCAGCAAATTTGATCATCAAATTCATCCTGAAAGCTGTAGTCCTCGGATAGAGCTTTCTAATGATGTATCATGTGCGTCAAACGGAGATAGTATGCCAAAGTTACGTCCCTGGGAAGTTGAAACACCAATTTACCCAAACGGGGCCCATAGTTTTGGCGCTTCATCTCTAGGGTTAGGTTTTTTGGGATGTTGATGGTTCTCCATTGTTTCTCAATAATAAATAGGCCCTCGAGCCTCATTGTAACTCATTTCAGAGGCCTGTAGCCGCCACATCTCTTCTCAGAGATAGCTACCAGTGCCCTAGCTAGTTTTATTTCCATTCTGTCTGTAAGCAAATTTCAGTTCTTTGATATTAATGAAATGAAGTGTTATTTCTGCTGCATCTCTGTATTTATGGTTATATGTTTATTCTGTTGCGTTCCTGCATAAATCCGGATCAGTGGTATCAGAGCGGTCTGCTTTTTCTCGATCCTTCTTTGCATGTCCCCAACGAGGTCGGGCTATAAGGAGCTAGGGCTTGATCTGGTGGAACCTTTGCAAGATCAGCCTCGTAAACCTCGACGGACGCCCATGGGGGACGAAAAGAAAGATGAGGGAGCGGGAGATCCTATCAAAATATTGCTCGAGGAGGCCCTCGAAAAACAAAGGAACGCGATGATGGATAGCTTTGCTCAGATCCTTCAACGGCTGCCCACCGGCGGCGCATCTGCATCCAGTAGCCACTCTGGTGTTGCTACTCCCTTTAAGGTACAAGTAAATTTTGACATTCCCATATTTGAGGGTCAAATAGACGCAGATGCCGTAGATAGATGGTTGAATCTATTATAAGGATATTTCTCTGTTCATGACTTTTCAGACCGGGAGAAGATTATTTTTGCACTCCTCAAAGCTACCCCCCATGTTAAGGACTGGTGGGAAACCTACTGTGAGAACAAGGACCAGATAGAACCCTCTCTGTTCTCGGCCGTACCAACTTGGAATTCTTCCCGAGACGCCGTCAAGGAACAGTACTATCCCGTGGGGAGCTATGAGGACAAGTACATACAATGGACCACGCTGCGACAACAAAGGGATCAAGATGTGCACGAGCTGACGAATCTGTTCCATACCCTGCGCACAAAGTTGGGTATCAAAGATTCGGAGAAACATTTGGTGCTAAAGTATCGCAGCTGTCTGCACAGATACATTCAGGAGGAAATGGAGTTCCTCGACATCTCCTCGCTTGGTACGGCATACCGGTATGCTGCCAAGATTGAGCAGAAATTCAAAGAGAAGAAGCGAGACTTTGGATCTGTGAATCAAAAGCAAGGAAAAGGTGCTTCCAAACCGCAGAACAAAGGACAGAGCATGGCGGCTAAAGACAACCCGTCAAAGCCACAAGAAAAGAACAACACCGTAAAGCCAAAGAAGGACACGGGAAAGTGGTGTGGGTTCCATAAGAGCTCCACTCACAACACAAGTGAGTGTCGGGCCAAGCAGTCGCTAGTGGCCGAGATGAGGGCTTCTGAGTCAGATGCATGCTCCGACTCCGAATCAGAACCTGAAAAGGGGAATGCAAAAGGGAAACAGATTATTGATGCGGAGCCCAACGCCACTGTTGCCACTACAAAGGTCCAGAAGGAGGAACCGGAAGATCCAGAGGAGGAGGAACGTCTCTTCCACTCCCGGATGTGGGTAAAGGGCTCCCCTGTACAGTTCATTGTCGACAATGGGAGCCAAAAGAACCTCATTTCAGCAGACGCCGTGAAGCGGTTGGGCTTGCCGACCACAGCTCACCCACATCCATACACCATCGGGTGGCTTCACCAGTACCAACTTGGAATTCTTCCCGAGACGCCGTCAAGGAACAGTACTATCCCGTGGGGAGCTATGAGGACAAGTACATACAATGGACCACGCTGCGACAACAAAGGGATCAAGATGTGCACGAGCCGACGAATCTGTTCCATACCCTGCGCACAAAGTTGGGTATCAAAGATTCAGAGAAACATTTGGTGCTAAAGTATCGCAGCTGTCTGCACAGATACATTCAGGAGGAAATGGAGTTCCTCGACATCTCCTCGCTTGGTACGGCATACCGGTATGCCGCCAAGATTGAGCAGAAATTCAAACAGAAGAAGCGAGACTTTGGATCTGTGAATCAAAAGCAAGGAAAAGGTGCTTCCAAACCGCAGAACAAAGGACAGAGCATGGCGGCTAAAGACAACCCGTCAAAGCCACAAGAAAAGAACAACACCGTGAAGCCAAAGAAGGACACGGGAAAGTGGTGTGAGTTCCATAAGAGCTCCACTCACAACACAAGTGAGTGTCGGGCCAAGCAGTCGCTAGTGGCCGAGATGAGGGCTTCTGAGTCAGATGCATAATCCGACTCCGAATCAGAACCTGAAAAGGGGAATGAAAAAGGGAAACAGATTATTGATGCGGAGCCCAACGCCACCGTTGCCACTACAAAGGTCCAGAAGGAGGAACCGGAAGATCCAGAGGAGGAGGAACGTCTCTTCCACTCCCAGATGTGGGTAAAGGGCTCCCCTGTACAGTTCATCGTCGACAATGGGAGCCAAAAGAACCTCATTTCAGCAGACGCCGTGAAGCGGTTGGGCTTGCCGACCACAGCTCACCCACATCCATACACCATCGGGTGGCTTCACCAAGGACGAGATCTCCGCGTCAGCCAGCAGTGTCGCCTTCCCTATAGCATCAAGCCCTTCACGGATGAGGTATTATGTGATGTCGCTCCTATTGATGTTTCTGATGTATTATTAGGACAACCATACTTGTGGAAGCGTCATGCTGTGTATGAGTCTCGACCTCGTGTTGTTATTATTACTTTGGGAAATAAGTTGTACAGGATACCAGAGGTACCACCTCCTACGACTATCTCTTTGGTTACTCCAAAGCATTGTAGTAAGCTCATTTCCCAAACCAGGAAATTCATGCCGGATGATCCGCCCCCGTAAGTAAGTAGAGACCGTGGCCACAACCTCCAGACAGGCCCCCCGCACGACAATGAAATGGATAAGGGCCGGGGAGGAGCACGGACATCTTCACCTCACCCACAAAACCTCCGCACTGCTGTGCCGGGCACCCGGGGACATCCGACCCTGTGCGCCACTACCCAATGGACCGATCTATCGACGCTCTGTTCTGGAAAATGATGAAATCAAGAGGCAGATTCAGAAGCTGTTGCAGAAAGGTCACATCAGACCAAGTTCATCGCCCTGTGGGAGCCCGATCGTGTTGGTACAGAAGAAGGATGGGACGTGGAGACTCTGTATTGACTATCGGGCGCTGAACAAGATCACTGTCCGGAATAGGTACCCAATCCCACAGATTGATGACCTTCTGGACCAACTCCAAGGTGCAAAATATTTCAATAAGATCGACCTGAAGTCTGGGTATCACCAGGTACCAATTGAACCCTCTGATGTGTGGAAGACTGCCTTCAAAGCTAAGGAAGGCCTTTTTGAATGGCCGGTCATGCCTTTCGGGTTGACGAATGCTCCCGCAACCTTCATGAGGATGATGGACGACATCTTGCGGCCATTCACCAACTCATTCGTAGTGGTGTACTTGGATGACATTCTGATCTTCAGCAAGACTTGGGAAGAGTACCTTCATCACATCCGACAAGTCCTCCAAACACTGCGGCAACACAAGTTGTGTGCCAATTTGGAGAAGTGCACGTTTGGCATGACCCAGGTTCAATATCTGGGATGCATTATTGATGAAAGGGGGGTGCATGTGGATCCAGCCAAGATCCAAGTCATTCGGGATTGGCCAGCCCCAACCACTATAACAGAGCTTCGCAGCTTTCTGGGTCTTGCTAATTACTACCGTAGATTCGTGTTGGGATTCTCTCATATCACTTGGCCCTTGAGTCAAGTCACCAAGGGAGGAGCGAGAGTAAAATGATTTTGGTCGGAACCTCAACATAAGGCGTTCACATAATTGAAAAATCGCCTCTGTTCTACCCCAGTGCTCACATTACCAGACTTGCAACAGCCATTTGAGATCGAGACAGATGCCTCTGACTATGCTATTGGGGCAGTTCTTACTCAACAGGGACATCCAGTGGCATATCACAGTGAGACATTGTCTGAGACAGTTTGCAAGTATCCCACCTATGACAAAGAAATGTATTCCATTGTGCAAGCCTGTCGACAATGGAAGCATTACATTTTGGGGAAGGAAACAATCATCCACACAGACCACCGGCCCCTGCAGTTCATACAGACACAAGGGAAGTTGCAGAATGATCGCCATCAGAAGTGGTCCACATATCTGCAACAGCTTCATTTGAACATCAAGTACAAGAAGGGTAGCACCAATAATGTTGCAGACTGCCTCAGCCGACCACCGATCGTGGCGCTCACCACCGTGCTCAACTCTTGTGGGCACGAGACTTCTGATTGGCCGCTTCTCTATGAGAGTGACCCAGAATCCGGCCACACTTACAAGGCACTCTTGGGGGGCACGCAAGTTCCAAATTTTCACCTCCAAGATGCACTTTTATGTCACCTGGGACACCTTTGTGTTCCTTCAAGCGAGCGTGCCAAGATGATATGGGAAGCACACTACAGTCGAGTCGCTGGGCATTTCGGGGTCGAGAAAACAGTAGCAATACTTCGGAAGTATTTCTATTGGCCGAACCTTCGAAAGGATGTCGAGAAGCACATCAGATCCTGCACTGCTTGTGCCATTGCCAAACCGACCATCAAGAAGCAAGGCCTATATACTCCACTACCTACCCCTAGTCGACCGTGGGAATCCATTTCCATGGATTACATGTCGGGCCTGCCTTCTACTAAGAATGGAAATGACTGTGTTTTCGTGGTCGTTGACAGATTCTCGAAGATGGCCATCATGGCGGCCTGTAAGAAGAATATCACAGCAGAAGCCACTGCTAAACTCTTCTTTGAACGAGTGTGGGTGCACTTGGGGATCCCACAGTCTATCATATCAGATCGAGATAGCAGGTTCCTCAGCACATTTTGGTCCAGCCTCTGGTCAATGTTGGACACAAAGCTCACCAAGTCCACAGCTTTCCATCCCCAAACAGATGGCCAGACAGAGGTAGTCAACAGAATGATTGTACACATTCTGCGCATGTACAACTCAAAGCATCCACGCACATGGGACGAGAGCCTTCCCTATGTACAACACAGTTATAACCGGGCTCTCCATAGTTCAATTGGCCATAGCCCCTTTCAGGTGGGCTTGGGATTCCAACCACTATGTCCCATTGACATAGCCATGCCATGGTACCGCTCGGTGCCGATATAACTCATGTCCAAATAAGCTGAAAAAGCAAGTAGCTTCATCGAGCGCATTCAACACATCCGCCAACAGGTTCATGATATATTGGATAGAGCCAATGCCAAGTACAAGCAATGCCATGATCAACACCGGGTGCCACACAACTTCCAGGTGGGTGACAAAGTATGGCTACATTTGCATAAGGAGCGCCTCACTGGACCCCACCGCAAGCTTCACCCGCTCTGATACGGGCCGTACACCATCACCAAGGCTGTAGGGAACAATGCATTCGAGCTCAGTATTCCACCATTCCTTGGTCTGCACCCAGTCTTCAATGTGGATCGCCTTCGGCCTTACTTCCCACCTCTACTGGACACCTCGGACATTGCAGAACAACTCACACCAACAGAGTTAAACCCAGACTGCATGGAACAGGCCACCACAGATTGTATCATGGACATGCAACTCAAGAACACTCGTCAACAGCAGATCCAACTGTATCGGGTTGTCAAAGCTGGCCAACTCCTGCACCAAGGAAAGTGGTTCACCAGGGACCAAGTTCAGCAGAAATTTCCTCATCTCATGGAGGAACTTAACGCAATGGGGACCATTGCTTCCTAAGGGGGGAGGAATGATCCAGGTGGATATTGGTGGCCACCCGCCCATTCCACTTGGGCCCCCACCATTGTCTCTTTCAGTTTTTCCGTTTTGGCATAACTTACTATTTTTAGCAGTTTTTCGGGTCCTGAACTTCCGGAGCCGTTTTGAGGCCCTAAACGACGTTTTTTGGGTATGAAAGCGCCAGCGAATTTTCCGATAAAATTCGTCCCGACAGCTGTAGTCCTCGGATAGAGCTTTCTAATGATGTATCATATGCGTCAAACGGAGATAGTATGCCAAAGTTACGTCCCTGGGAAGTTGAAACACCACTTTACCCAAACGGGGCCCATAGTTTTGGCGCTTCATCTCCTAGGGTTAGGTTTTTGGGATGTTTAGGGTTCTCCATTGTTTCTCAATAATAAATAGGCCCTCGCGCCTCATTGTAAAGGGGTTCAGAGGTCTGTAGCCACCACATCTCTTCTCAGAGATAGCTACCAGTACCCTAGCTAGTTTTATTTCCATTGTCTGTAAGCAAATTTCAGTTCTTTGATATTAATGAAATGAAGTGTTATTTCCGTTGCATCTCTGTATTGATGGTTATGTGTTTATTCTGTTGCGTTCCTGCATAAATCCGGATCAGTTGAATTCACATGTATCATAATGAATATGAAGTTATGAGGATATTCGACTATTTATATGAGCCTTCCTCGACCCACTTTACAAATAACAATTAGCTAAAATACCTAAAGGAAAGTTTACTTTTGAGTGTTCCACAGGAAATGGGTTACATGACAACCTCATAGCTTGTAAACAAGAAACAAATGCCATAAAATCCCATATGTATGGGAACAAATGCCCCAATTTTGTGATGTAACTCTCCAAATAAGCTCAATGAGCCCTCAAAATGCGCGGCAAGGCCTAAAATATGCTCCATACTCCAAGAAATTCTAAAGGATCGTGTACAAGTCATCAAAAATATCTCCATGCTAAGAGTTCATGCCCAAAAATTTCCCTCCATCACCCTCACAAAAGGATAAGGGATGATGTGACATTAAATTTATCAAGTATTGGGGCTCCAAGGTGATGTGAAAGCCTTATATTTTCATCTCAAGGATGACCATCGTCATAAAGGATTTAAATCAAGTGATGCCCAAGGTGATGTGCAAACCCTCCCTCATCATTTCAAAAATGACCATCATTATCTAGGCTCTGGATCAAGTGATGTGCATCATAATGTGCCAAGTACAACTTGGGGTAATCCTTGGTTCGCTGCGAACATAATTAATATCTCCAATACTAAGCATCATGAGCTCAACATTTTATCATATAAGACTTCATTTCAGTGTCAAGCGCCATGCGAGGCTCTGAAATATCCCAATGTTATGCTCTAAGTAGGAAATGCCACATCATCAACCCCCCCCGCTCTCTCTCTCTCCACACTAGATAGTATAGTATGGATTCCAATGCTTTATTGAGGAGGTAGGGTAATCACCTCAAGAATGAATACATATATATATATATATATATATATATATATATATATATATATATATATGTATGTATGTATATCCACACTAGATAGTATGGCTTCCAACACTTTATTGAGGAGGTAGGGAAATCACCCTCAAGAATCCATGATGCAATGTGGGCCACCTAACAAAGCCTCCTCAATATATGCTACTTCTTTATGTTGATGTTTTGTTATGGGTGCATAACTTAGGTGCCCAAGATTGCATTTTAGATATTTAGCATTTATTACCCCTTAATACGAGGTGATTTATTGCTCATTAGGTTTTGAAAATAGAAGGGTTCCTTTTAATGTATAGAGAATTAAGTTATTTGTGAAGTGGATGATGGATAATGAGAGGGGTAGAGATCATGCTATGATTTTTCCCATGCGCTAATTTTAGTCCTAACAATATTTTGCATTTTTATATTTTCTTTTATTGTGCCTTTTCTTGGTTTTATCTTTCTTTTAGTGCATCAAAATCCTGGGTAGTTTTTTCTATCACAAATGAAGGATGAAGATGAGAGACTGAAAATCTCCATTATTAATGACCACTTTCACAAAGAATTGATGTGGAATATAGGAAATTATGGAAAGTGGTAAGTATGGAATATCATGAGCACATGAATTCAATCAAAGCGTCCCTAATAATTTCCTTCCTATAACCTGTTGACTATGCTAGATGCCGCCAAAATGTAAGGGGATCTCCTCGATGTGAAGTCCCAATTAGATCTCACACCGTTTGTTGTAGGAGTCCCATCCGGGTATATAGTCCGATCACCATTGAAAATATTTCAAAGATATGCCTTGGTTACACACACACAAGATATCACAACACCTCTTTGGGAAAAAAATAGTTAAGCTTTGTGAGACACACAATGTAAGGTGCATATGGGAACTTCCACAGTAGGTAAAGGAAAATGAGCCTCCGTTTAGAAAATTAATAGTACTATCCTAAAGGGGGACCTAGGAACAAGGAGAAAGGCTTTTTGATTGCATGTAGATTAGTCCACATAATAAACAACAACCATGAAAGCATAGCAACACTTATTCAACAATAACCATAGCTAAGCAGCAAAATATTTCATTAAACTTAGTATGTAATTCAAACAACATATACTGCAAACATAACAAGAATTTTCCTACTTTATCTACGGTACATGTATGAAGAAGTGTCGACACAGAAATATTGTGATTATGAAGGAAAGATCCCAAGTACATTGCTATATAGATGAAACACTATATCCAGTAATGGAACATGAAACCACAACTTGCTTCTCCAAAGAATGATCTATCTCTTATTCACTATAAGAGAAGATAAGGAAAAAATCCAATAATCCAAGCCCTTAGCTTGAGTTATGAGGAGCTATTTATATCTAATGACAATGAACTTTGGGCTTCCTTATGACTCTTCAACTGTTACAAATTTTCATACTCTATACATGAATATTTACATTCATATGTGGCTATTCACATTCCACATGTGTCTCTTGGACTTCATTACATCCCATTTATTACAAAATACAAATTACATATGATACATTGGTTGTATAAGACAAAAATTATAATAGGACAAAGTCTCATTAGCTTGAAAAATCATTTGCTTCCTCATGGATCTCATTTGTGATGTATGTGTGCCATGCTATGAACTATGTTGAGATGACTCTGACCCAAACTGACAATTCCCCTGCATAATGCATCTTCATCTTCACCTCCATTACCTCCATCAATATGGTCCTGGAGCTTGACTATACATTATTCCATAGCCATGAGAGTTTCACATGAGATTTGACTAGTGCAATAGCATACTGCAGAATAATGTCTTTGGTGAACTGGAAGACTTCCTGTTCTAATGCTTGCTTGATATGTTCTTCCTGATCTACTAGAATATTATTTCTTTGCTCTAAATTCTTCAAGCGATCTTATTGAAGGCATTTGATGTTCATATGCTAGAGACTTGAAACCATTTTGCAGTCAATTATAAGTGAAAATAGTGTTAATCGATTGTTATCCAAGACACATGTAGTTATGATGGTTGAGACTCAGCTGAACTCTGTCTATCTCAGTGATAATCCTATCTTTTCTTTCCAAATGTGGCGGAGCATACAGATACTTGATATCCAATTCCTGAAGTTGGTCAATCAATTTGTTTTCCACTTTTAGGATTTTTACCACTTGTTGTGATTTCTTCTAAATGCCAACGAGAGGAGCCATCACTTATTGTAGAAGTCTTATCTCATCATATAACCATGCCATAGGTCCTCCATTGGCCCGAGTTCCTCCTGCATGTATGACTGGCATTATATGGTGCTAAATATCTATAAAGATAATTGTTGGTTCTCTGGAACAAGGTGTTTCGCCTATTGCTTCATTGCAACAAGTTCTCTTCCTAATCTAGAATTCTCATTCAAAAAATATTTAGTGTTGTCCTGTGCTACGAAAAGCAACATTTTCCTCCATGATTCCCCTAGGATTCCTTCTGGTATGGGAAGTTATCACCTTCTCTATAAATACTGAGACTAGGTTTTGAGGATCATTAGAGACGTGTCCTCGTTTCTACTTAGAATCCTCTTCATGTGTTGATCAACTATGACACTGCACACATCCATGAATCTGTCTGTAGGTGGAGGTGTGATTCCCATTTCACCAAATGGAATATGACCACTAGTGAGAGGAGGTTCTTCTAGAGAACCTAGTTCATCATCCATGGGTTAGATGGTATCCTCCTCCTCCAACTCTTCCTCAATCTTCTAAGTCAACTGTTCTTCCTATAGTCTCTGAGATTATTCTTCCTCCTGGGATTGCCTTTGCTATCACTCCTATATTATTCTCCTTTCCTCTTCTTCTTCTTATTTCTTCTCGACAAACTCATCTTGATTCCTCTTCTCCTCTTCTTCAACTTATTTCCTTTCTTATTCTTCTTGAATAAATCATGTGTTCAAAGGATAAACTTTCCATTACCTGCTTCTTTCTCTTGTCGAATCATACTTGATCCTATTCCTAGGAGCTACACTCTTTTCTTGAGGGGTTAACTATTATTTCTCCTATACCTTCATATCTGGAGCTGGTGGATATTGGGGTGAACAGGTCTCCATCCATGGATGCATATTTCTAACTGCATTGTACAAGTTCTTCATCTTCTTATATTCTATTGTAGACATTGATGAATATCCCCAATTGAAATCGATGCTTTCACATTGCTTCTTGCACACTCCCTTGGGACCATATCCATGAAAGTATTTAGTTACAAAGTGTAAGCGATTCAAATCTTATATTTATATAACTTCTGTCTTGTGGTTCTTTAACTTATATAGTCAGATCCTCAAATGGAAGGTGGGCTAAGGGGATTCATTCCTCCCGTGAAGGACTCCTGACAAGCCCTTTTTCAACTGATTCGCTATGTCCTGCATGACCACCTTATTGGTCAAATATCACGACTTGAGATGAGGGTAGATATGCCATCCAAAACAACAAATGTATGTGTCCTTAGGCACTCCAAACCAATCTGTGATATCCTATAGTGATTCCTTCACCTAATCGGTCATGCAAGGAGGATCAATCTCGAATACCATGTGAAATATAACTACAAATAAGTGCTCAACGAATCTGTCGTATAAGCCTCTGAAGTGTGATTCTGACAACACTCTGTAGTGGAAGTAAATTGGAAATTTTTTCTAAGGGGTCAGTTCCAGTACATTCCTGGGAAAGCATATTGTGTACAAATTCCATATAAAATAAATGCATACATATAGAATTCAGGTGTCTAATTTTACCTCAAATATGTTCTTGTCTACCCCATGTGACACTGCAACTCAAATGATAATATATCTGGCCAATTGAAATTCTTGAAATGGGTAACCACTGTATTAAGCATATATATCTAGTTTTCCTCGAACACCTCAATGTTCTTCTGCCCATGCTACCGACAACACATGGAAATAAGATAATGATATAAATATTAGAGGTTCATGGTCAAGTAAACTGCAGATGGGCGGTGGCTAAACTTAATGGGCTCTCGACACCAATATTTAATTATGTCACTTGTATTGTTATTGGCCCATCTGATGTAGAAGTCATTATTTTTATATTTTGTGGGCCTAAACATCTTGTAGTAAGTATGCATGTCTTATACATAATAGGTGGTGAGATGATCGCCACTTTCACTATGAAGCACAAGATGAGTGTCATCCATGTGTGTAATAATCCACTTAATCGATTTTACACAAGGGATGATTCGGAATATGCATGCAATCCTATGCATCCTAGACCTATTGATATTTATGTATGCTTACAAGTCCTTCAAGTTCTTAGCAAATTTTTGCTGCATGAATGTGTCCTTTATGTCTCTTCGTGTGACCTCAGTAGACTTATCAATGAAGCACTTTATGTCTGCATATATGGGAATGGTTGGCTTGGTAAATTTAAGTACTTCCTCAGTGCTTGCTTCTAAGGCTTATTTGGAGGCCACTTTACATGTAGCGAGAGGCATGGATCCAATAGATGATGGAAGAGTGACAATAATTACAACTCAAACACCTATTTGTGGAATAACACTCATGGCAACAAGATTAGCTTTATGAAATATCCTAACTGTTGCAGTAATATCGTAGCAAATCATATTCAAAGAGCCATTATTGTAACTTATAATGTAAATATCAATGACGACACATAACTACTTGAATGCATAAGAAAATATACATGCAAACAAGGAGGGCACACTTTCAAAGCACAAAGGGGGCTCAAGGGTCATTCAGGGGTTTGTAGTGCACTCATGCGCTCAAGCAAGAGAAGGAAAATAGTAAGGGTTCAAGGTCACACTCCTTAGAGACAAAGGAGTAAGTTTTCGGGAATTTAGGCCTTCAAGCTGTGCTCTTGCGCTCAAAGAGACGGAGAGGGTGCACTGATGCACTCCAAAGAGACAAAGGAACGAGGCTTTGGACCTTCAGGCCTTGAAGGTGTGCTCATGCACTCAAGGACAAGGAGGGAACAATGGTGCATACTGAAGGGACGAAGGAAAAACATTCAAGCCTTCGGGGTGCTCTCATTTTCTTAAGGAGGGTGCATTTATTTGTGACGAAGGAGTGCGCTCAAGAGGCAAACTTGCATTTTCTAGGCGCAATTTTCAGAGCTGATTAGGCTTCGCATTTCAGAAGTGTGCTCTACTACAGAATGGGTCAAGGGCAAGTCCAACAACAATATTTCATGATAGAAATGAGAAGAAGAAATATCTACAAGCTTTTATGGATGTTGTCGGAATCATGATTAGAATCTGAAGAGTCAAGGAACATGTAGAGTTTCAATTTGCGACAACAAATTAACACTTGTAAAGGCAAGATTGACCAGAAACACCAGTAAATAAAATGAAAAAAAAATAAATGCTAGCAATGAAAGCAATATCAACAACGAAATAATGAAAGGAAATCAATATATTGAACATGCAAAATTTGTAATACATATCAATGAAGAGTTTCTTGATCCATAGATCTGTGCCAAACCTAGATGAGAATAATTATGAGAATGAATGATTAGCTGGGTTAATTTAGCAGAAATTACATGCAAAATTGTCTCATGCATGATCTCCACTTGTCAAAAAGTGAATGAGTTAGTTGAGGGAAGTTAAGTGTGATCCTATTTTCTAGGAGTGCGCCATATGCAACAAGGAAGCTCATGCATGCATTCAAGGAGGGCACATTTCTTCATGCTGAAGGAACGTGCTTAAGTAGGGCACACTTTATTAGCATGAAGGATTGCTCTCAAGGAGGAAACACTTATTCAACCCGAAGGAGTGCATACAACACAAGAGAAGGTCTTCATCAACTTGAAGTGCACTTTTTCCTTAAAGGGAACTTTTCTTGATTTTGTTTTATTTTTGTGTGCTTTTGAGTGCTTTTTGAGTGTGTGCATGGTGAAAATGCTAGTTTCTAAGTCAAGAAAAGTCATAAGTTCACCAAACCATGAAGAAGATAACACAAGTGCTTCTAAAGGTTAGATAATGACACTTAGGAAACATTGACTTAGGAGGATGCAACACTAGGAGAAAACATGAGAATAAAAAACCAAAAAATGTGATGACACCAAGGGGGTTGAAATTTTAGTTCATGTAGGATCCAAAATTGACCTAGGAAAAAGTTTTGGAGCGTTTTTGTCGCAATGACAACATAAACCTAAGGCCTTAGAGGAGGATCACTAGGTTAGGATCAAATACTAACCACCCAAGTGAAGTGACAAAAAAATAATAAAATCGATATCTTTCAATTATCTGGATCACCCGTTGATTCATATTAGTATTCCCCCCCCCCCCTCCCCCTCGCCCCCCCCAAAAAAAAGAAAAAGCACATGATTTCAAAATCATAAAAATACCTATGGATGGATGACCCACCTTCCTTCAAGGAGGAATTCTATATGGGAGAAATAAATCTAATAGAAGCAGATATATATGGAGGTTCTGTGGCATCATGTCAATTACTAATCAATATGTTTGTTGGCTCGATGATTTTCCAAGGAGGAAAAAAGATTCTCCTCTAGGTTACCCGCCTTTTGGAGGGTAAAAGGACCTATATTAAAGCACCTAAATCAACCATCTTAGAATATCTAACCAATCCCAAGTACAGTTTGAAATTTTGTCAAGGTCCATAAGAATTTCTTCATCAAAATTTGGTTTCAATGTTTCATATATATAGTATTTCTCTTTATGAACCATAAATCAGTCAAGAATAATGAGATACTATCTCTCAAAGTTATGCCCAAATGATAAACTAAATATCAATAGCCTAGGAACATGTTTTAGAACTTTTAGTACACAACAATATAAAGGTGGAAAAATGTACCTTCGACGTATGTAACTTTGGATGAACTTGTTGCAGCCCCAGAGTCACACTACACTATGCTATAATGTAGAGCCTGGGAACATCTAAGTGTGATCTTATTCACTGCTATGTTTGTAAGATATTTAATTTAAATCAACATATATGGCCATATATTGGCATCTAGTTTTATATAATTTGTTTTCATATCCCTTTGACTTTAATGTTCTAGCTCATGGTTTTTGATATAAGAATTGGTCAAAGGTGTAGATGACTCAAAATGCAAGCAATTAAGACTATGTATTTAAATCATTCTTGTAAATGTGTGTTTTTAGAATGACTATGTAATTATGTTTTGAACTTAATTAAAGTTACAATTTTTGTATATTAGGTTTGTATTTCATGCACTTTATTTTCTCCTATAAGGTGTCACAAGAAAATAAAACAACACGAAGAACTAATAACATCCACTACATAAAATCCCTGTGTAGATGTAAATCTCTGTGCAAAGTAAAATTCTCTGTAATAAATGCAAATGAATAAACGAGGTATCATTGATATCACCGTAACATTGAGATTTAATTCATCTTTCACATTTAACATTCATAATATGTTATGGGAAAAAATTTCCTAAAATATGCATGAATAATTTTCAAATTTAGCTTTGATTTGTGTCAAATTGAAAATTTGTTTGGGAATCAAGGTTAAGGGAAAAAATATCAGACATTAAATGTGTTTGTTGGGATGAATTTACCCTGATCCTAATTTGGATAATTCATAACCCTTGTGTTTGACATGAAGAGTTTCAAAACATGAAAGATGGATGAGAGATGGAAAACAAGCCCTCACCAATTTAAATGAGAATTTAAGAATTCCTTTAAATCATTTAAGACTTGATGGGAAATTGAGCAATTAAGAATTCAACCATTAGAATACACATACTTTTGAAATTTACCATTTCTTGCAAAACCCTTGTAAGAATATCAAATAAGTCAAAATACTCTTCAAACTACCTTTATATATCTTTCAAACCAAAATAAACAATCATATTGATGCCATAATTTATTTAAGTTAACCATTCCCGTACAATTCATACAAAATTCACATAAAAAATCAGGTTGACAACTTAAAATTCCATGAAAATTGCATAAAACTATATTCACAAGTAGTAAACCTCAAAATATGACATGGGTGTAAGAAAATACATGATAAGAAGGTAAATACAGCACAAGAGGTATTCCATAATTATTCCTTAGAATAGCTTCAAAACCACCCAATGATTCACCAAAACGTTTGACAAAGTTTCTCCTACAAATAAGATTTCTCCCCCTTTAAAATTAAAAAAATGAGGCCTATATATAGGCACTCAAGGAATTTCTCCTCAACCTAAACTTCTAGTGGTATTAGAAAAACAACCAAGATTTGTTACAAAATTTCTCGTTGTACTATAACTAACTTCTTCTAGAAGTTTCTTGAAGGATCTGCTAGCTTTGGGGTGGGCCCCTTCAGATTTGGCTTTAATAGTTCTTCATCCTCTCTATCTTGGCTGGCTGCTAGGCCTTTTCTCTCCCTTTCTAGGTGATTCCTCAGTCAGGTGCTACAGTGGGCATGTTGCTGATGGTTCTGATGCTCTTGCCTATGGTGCTAAGATTGTGCCTACTCTTGCTGACATTTATTTTGAATTCACTGCAAGCTACTTTCGTACAACTAATTTACACACATATAGTATGTTATTAAATTATTTTGCCTACTAGAACATCACATGGTTGTTCCTTTGTTATTATCCCTTCCATAGTCATGATTGGATGATTGTCTACTCTCCCCTGCTCCTTGAAAAGACCCTTTAGTATAAACAAAAGCTCAAAATATTCTTTATATAGGTCCAAAATTCCCTTCTCTCGTGGTGTATGTTTTTCCCCTTCAAAGTCCTTTCAATCCTCCTCAATGACCTTTAATCCTTTTATAAAAGGCTCTTTGGGGTATAGGTTTTCATGTTCATCAAAGAACGACAAGAAACTATTTATGTATAGCTTCTCACATTTACTTTTAAATCAGTGTATTTCCCAAGTCATGTTTTTTTCCTTCTCCTCTATCTATGCTAGCAAATCATGCTTCCTCTTTAATTGACTAGCCCCAACTACTAAACGAGAACGATTGATGTTGGCCCTTATAACTTCTTCTTTGGTCAAACGATTAAGGAAGTCTATGACTATTTTAGCTTTATGTGAGGTCTTCCCAATGTTTCCTTTGAGCACATATATCTCTATGTGTGCTACCTTGACAATCTCAATATTCTCTTGCATCAAGTCCAAATGACCCCAATTCTTATCCACTAGCCTTATGATCTTTTCCCAAAGGATATTCTTAGTTGTTTTGAAAGAGATTTTGTTGGAGTTTTGTCTTCCTTGATGTACTAGTTGAATTTCCAATTTTCTGATGTATTCCTTTATCCGAGGAAATTCCACCACAATTGCTTCCACTTTCTATTACAAATTTAAATATGAAGGTTGTGACTCCCCACTGTTCTCTTTCATGGTACAAGTGTTCAATTTATTGGACATATCATGAATGGAATTTCCCAATTCAAATGCTTACATGAGTGGATCTCGGGCATTGGCGCTTGTCGCGAGACAACTTGTCTCTTTGTACTTTCTTTCCACTTTTGCATTGCTCGTTGTGGACATAGAAGCTATTTGACAGGACAACATATTTGGTCAGTGTGGTTAGTTGATGAGTAGAGTAAGGGGTTAAGGAGAGAATCGAGGTTTCAGAAATAGCGAATGACAAGATGCCATGTGTTGTAGAATGAGAGGGATAGCTTGGTGAGAGGGACTTTTAAAACTTTAGCATAAGAATACAATGGCATGAAGAGGACTAACCGACTTAGGGTTTCAGAGATCAGGTAACCTTATTTTATTAGGTAATAAGGTTCTTTTTAACTGAATACTGCATCAAATAAGTTCAATTCACAATAATTACAAGACCATATAGTTCAAAAGGTAGTTTTTATTCAAGAGGAGCATGCTTTTCTCCTCAAGGTGAGACTAAGGTTTAAGGTGAGATGAATTTTCTCAAATCATGACATATGCAACCTTCAACAGGGGTGTTCGTCTACCACATTTGAATTGTAGTTTTAATTCATGTAGTTTGAGCTTCAAAACTTGCCAACTTTAGTAATTTACATATTATATGGGAGTTGTCTTTAGTGCGACTTTTTGGAGTTTCAGGTGCTAGAATCCGGTGAAAAAAATTGAGGTGAAATCTTAATTTCTGTTATTTAAACTAGTTTTTTGACTGTATATATGGATTCAGCACCCTAAAAAACCTCTAGGACACTTCTATTGTGCAAGGTTATCCATCAAACTTCTATTTTTAATAAATTCCTGCCAAAATTTAGAGAAATTAGACCAAAAAAACTACCGTAAAAGCCTTCAAAAAATTGCACTATAGACTACTCGTATTATATGTGCTCGAGCTAGAGTGGATGTCAGTGGTACAATTTATGAAAAATGGACCTCTAGTACGTTTTAAAATAGTTAGTTCTTGACACGTGCAAGGTTTTCTTTGGGTAGGAAGGTTGGAATGATGTCATGCAAACGTCCGCAGGACATGGATGGATGGTGCATTCTAACTCAAAAGGTGTGGCGTGTCAGGTGACAGGAGACTGGAAAAGTGGTGAATCTGATGGGATAGGTGACTAGGCACAGAGTGATTTAGTCAGTGTTTAAGAGAATGATGTGTGGTAGGTTGATTTGGATTTCCATGTGTCATCCTTCCGCATGATGGAGGAAATTTTTATTGGAGCTTTGGTTCGCGTGTAAAATGTATGAGGAAACACAACATATCCCATACCCCTTCACGTTGTTATCATTCATTTCTCTTTATCAGGAGGATCTTCGAAGATCATTGAATGAAGGGTTACCGCCGCCGTTGGATCTGCTGGTGAGTAGGTTAATGGAGGGGTCCAGTGACGTCGGGATGATTCTTGTCTAAGGTGGGACCAAGATGCATGAATGATGAATGGATTGGTGGATTAATGATGTGGCAAGTGAGAGGTATGCAACATGGCAGGTGACATAGAGCTACCAGATGAGCGTACAGAGGAGACACGTGGAGGGTGACTTCACAAGTGGTCGGGTGATGTGGTATAAGGTGCGATCCGTTGGTCGCTCACGTGGACGAGACATCTGGTGGTATCCTAGGGTCGGGCCACAATATATGAAAGTTGCATTATCAACCGTGCATCTTCGGGGCATAGAGCACCATTAACCATTGGAATAGTGGGAATTCCGGCTATCGGATTCATGCGACGAGAAAATTTATTGATTCTCTTGCTCATTCTCTCTGGTGTGATGCGCTCCTGCATCCCACTTCCACGTGTGGCATTCCCACACTAAGTGCGCCTGCTGGCACCCGACACTAAGGGTTTGTTTGTTACGAGTCATGTCAGCGCCATTGACGTCGACTGAAGGAAAGCACCGAGCCCTATGAATGATAGTGCTCGGTGGGAATTGGACCAAAAATAGGCTCCTTTTGTCTCCTGGATTCCAAATTTTGAAGAGGTATTTATTTTTAACACCAACATCAACTACATGGGGGACAACATGGCCTTACTATCTGTTGAGAACTTGCAGTTCTAGTCTCTTCTACTATTGGGTTGTGGAGTCTGCATGATTGTAGCATCTATGTCTTCTTATGAGTTTATTGAAATTGAAAATTGAAATATTGTGCATAACACTAAAAGTAACACACACATATTCAAGATAGGGTTGTAATGTTCAGGTGAATCATTTCTTTAGGAACTTTCCATTGATAGGTTTCCCAAAGAAATCTCCATCAAGTGTTTGCAGATAATAAGTATTGTTATCTAGAACTTTCTGCACTCAAAACAAGTCAATCCATATATTATCAAACTTACCATGCTTTCCTTTATCGACTCAGATTGAGTTCCATTTCAGTACCAAATATCCAACTTGCATGTCTCGTTCCTTTTCTCTTTTATCAAATGTAGCCTTCATTTTTCACTGGTGGGTTTCAACTTTACTCAAAGCCTCTTCTCTTTGCTATTGAAATTCTATCATATGATAAATCCTCTTCTGGATTGGGTTGATATATGGTCCCTCACCCTGTAACAATTTCATCACTAGCAGGGTGAGATTCATGGGGGAAATGATGTATGTTCCATATACCAAATGATAAAGTGAGGTGTCAATATCTCTTTTGGTACTCATTTTGTCTACCCATAGTGCATACTTGAGATTTTCATCCCAACACTTATTGTTTTTATCTAGCATCCTCTTAATGATCCTTATAAAATTCTTATTCTATTATTCTTCCAATATATTCCCTTGAGGATAATATGCCATGGAATGCACCAAATCTATGCTATAATCTTGATAGAACTACTTCATCTTAAATGATTTGAAAGCCTAAGCATTGTTTCTCACAAGCCTTCTAAAACATCTGAATCTAGAGAGAATGTTGTCTTCCAAGAAATGTATGATAATATTCTCATCAGTCTTGCGAGTTGGAATAGCTTCTACCCACTTGGTGAAGTAATCTTTCGCTATGATAATTTATTGATGTTTCCCACTTGAATTCAGATGTATCTCTGCAATGAAATCCAATTTCCACTGCGGAAAAGGAGCTTGAAATTTGATTGATTTCAATGGTATAGATCGAAGCTTTTGTTTCTGTGTAAACATTTGACAGTCAGGACAAGCCCAGACAACAACATTTGTATCTTTGAAGAAGGAAGGCCAATAATATCCTTCTCTCAAAATTTTATAGGCCGTGACCTTCTAGGCTTGATGTCCTCCACATGTGCCTCGATGGAATTATGAGATGATCTATGATACTTGGTCTTCAATAAAACAAGTAAGAAGGATGCTAGTAGGATATTTCCAATACAAACCTTCATCCAAAATGTATTATTTGATTTCTTTTAACTTTAGATGCTTGAATTTGGCCTTAGGTATTTCAGGAGAACATTCCAACTTATGTAGGAATAATATGATATCTTGATACTATGGAGAATTTTGGAATTTTGAGAGGTCCTTCAGGAAGGGTTCTTGTGGATTCCTTTGATCTGATGAGAAGGGTTCTTGAGGATTTATTCCTATTTGAATTAGAGGTTCTTATAGATTATCTCTTCTAAGATGAAGAGGTTCTTATCGATTCTCTTCATTTGAAGAAGGATGTTCTTGTGGATTCTCCTCGTTGCAAATATTGCAAAAAAATTCATTAGTGCATATTTCTATCACAACATGATTAGACTCTATGAGTAACCTAGCTAACCCTTGGCCCTTGAAAAGCTTAGTGGGCTTTATTTCCAGGTCATAATCTTTTAGCTTTGTTATCCATTTTCCTTGTGTGACATCACTATCAGGATGCGTAAGTATGTATTTAAATATTATAGTTGGAACACATGTTATTACTTTAGAATGTAAGAAACATTTTCAGAATGCTTTGAATGTCGTTACCATAGCATAAGCCTGCTTCTCCAAAATAAAGTATTTCAACTGTGCATCCCTCAAGGCATGGTTAAATAATGCTATAGGTTGGTCATACCCTTCTTCATTTTTATGGAATAGCACAGTAGAAATAGTGTGTTTAGAAGTAAAGGAGAAAATTTGGAATTTCTTTGAAAAAATAGGACTCTCTAGGACCAGAGATTCCATCATGGATTTCTTTATTTTTTTGAATTATTCCCATGTTTATGGAGTCCATATTACATCATTGCTCTTTCTGAGCATCCCTTTTATATGATTTGGTATCTTCACAGAGTTTTCAATGAACCTATGTAGGAAGTTGATCTTTCAAGAATAATTAGAATTCTTTCTTGTTTCAGGATAGGCTAATATCTGATATATCTTCTACTCATTTTGGATCAATTCTGACACCTTATTTTGAGACAACGTGTCCCAAATATTTCCCTTATTGAAGGGAAAATAATGACTTCTTGGGGTTTAATGATAGACTGGAAAATAATGAATTCTTGGGTTTCAATGATAGACTGAAACCTCTGCATTTCAGTAAGGTCTGCCTCAGGTGCTCTAAATGATCATCATCTAATTTTGATAAAATGGTCATGTCTTCCAGATAAATGAGTATGAACTAATCTCTCTCTCCAAAAAATGTGATGTCCATAACTCTTGTAAAGGTAACTCCCTCATTCATTAACCTAAAGGAAATTTTGTAATACATGATGGTACCTCATGGTGTCGTGAATGCAGTATTATCTTTGTCATCCAGGTGCATCAATATCTAATTGTAGTCTGAAAAATCAGCCATCATTGATATTATGGATACTCCAAAAACCTTTTGCAGCCAATGGTTTATTAATGATTTTTTTGGTGAAAAATCCACAACAACCCTTGAATCCTTAGGCTGTCTAGGCCAAGGATATGGGAATGTGACCCAATATATAAGTCGATGCAATATGATGCAACTTCGAAGTATCAAAGTAATAAACAAAAATAGAAATAGAAATAGAAACTCAAATCTAAAAGTGACAACTAATTTTTTACAATATGTTCAACAAGTAAGTCATTAAAACAAACAATGATCATTAACATATATTGTAAGTTAGACTCACAAACATATATTCGATATTCAACATATAAAAAATAAAATCATTGTTTCCTATTAAATCCATACTTCATAAGAAAAAGAACTCAAATGAATATTATCAAGAAAAAGTAAAATGTGAGAAAAATTATTAAGGCACAAGATGGTAAGAACAAAAAATGATTCTTCATTGATATCATAAAAATAATGTTTAGATAAGGTATCGATAGTCTTGGCAGATTCAGGTCTACTCGAGGAAACTTATTTGAAAAATTGCCTCGTTTACAAGACCGTGTGGTTAAATTCTAATATATAAAACAACTTAATTAAAAAAAATCTCACTTCAACAATATGAAAGGAACACATTCAGAGACTGGTATGTCACTGTACAAAGAGTCAATATTAGCATTGAAAACAAGTAGTAAGTTTCAATCTTTAGTAACTGAAATCAAATATACTTCTGACAACGAGAAGTATTATAAACCTATGTCAATGCTGCAACTTAAAAGAAGTCCACTTGTGGCATAACCAAAATATGTTTCTCTCCTTTGTATTCCTGAGCTTATAGCTTTGAATTTCTAGGCAGTTATGTAATTCTGTGTTTATTTAACTAATCATGCTTAATTAATTTGAAGGTGAGACTAATAGGTGGGCTCCTAAAAAGTAGGGAATGACACGGAAAGGGGGAGGACCCACATCCATCTATGTATTTACCATGTAATAATATCTCAAGTGCATCACCATTGACTTATATAAATAAGTGTGCATCACATAAATGAGTTAGCTAATCGACCAAACTTCATGCTCATAATAATATAAAAAAGTATAATATGTCGAAAATTGTGAAAAAGTCTCTTTTTCCCAGCCAACCGAATATCAAACAATAACATTATAGCACCTTTGTCAAATAAGATAATTCAAATAGTAAACAAATATTGTGCATGCCAAAAATATTATATTTATTCGAAACATTGCCAAATCTCATGAAATTCCATGTCAACAACTGAAAATTAGCATGTAACAAAACCTGTAACCAAAAGGAGAAGAATTATTTTTAGCTTATGATAGAAACCTCTCCATATAAAAACTAAGTTTCTTTGCTTCATCAGGTGGTTGATATTGAGAATTTTTGGTGTAGGGCTTTTATGATCAAGCCAAGTTCCTATTGGAGGATCTTGTTCAGGATCTTTTGCAGAGGGAGCATCAACAAGGGACAAGAGCAATGACCTTGAAGGGGCTACAAAGTGTTGATGAGTGTGGCTAGCAGAAGTCGGTGTAGAAATATCTTGTGCATGAACAATTTATTTTCCAGATAGAGGGAGAGCATCATGAGTAGTGGAATGAGAGCTAGAAACATGATCAAGGATTTTTGAAGTATTTCCCCAAACATCATGGCTATGATTAGGTGGGTTTTAAATATACTCCCCACCATCATTTTCATTTCTAGGTGAACTAACATTTTGCGGGTCTGGAATCTATCCAATGTTAGGATGAGGCTGGAGTGAGGGATTGAACTATTCTGGTAAATTGGAGGAATGCACAATACATTAGGAGACCACAAATTGAGGTGACCAGGGGTGGTAAGTTGGTGAAATTCATCAAAATCAAAACTAAAATGAATAAAAAGATGGATCTTTTGTTCATGTTGTTAACACTCCACCAGATCTCCAAGGCTGAGAAGATACCAGTAAAGGTAACTACATACTAATCTTTCACCAAGTAGCTAGACCTACTAGGTAGGAGATGGATCTCTCCAAGGAATCACAGCCAAGAGGGTTGGATCAATTAGGTTTTAGGCTAGGTATAGTAGCACAGGGGTTTTGATTGGTTGATTTAGGTGTTGGATGAGTGAATTAGGTCACAGAGGTAACTCGGTCAGGGAAAATAAGATCAGAATTGTAGACATCTGATGGGGAAAGGTAGTTCAGTATTATCATACTTTAGGATTCTTAGGTGAGATGGATAAGACTGGTAAGGTGCTAAAACGAGCATGAAGACACATGAATTCTTTTTAAACTGAAGTAATGAAATAAATTATGATGATTCTCCCAAAACATAGCATAAAATGTGTATTATGATTATCATACTTGAGAATCAAACATATCATAGAAGTGGAATGAACATGGAAAGTAAAAAAACATTCATACATATGAAACATAATAAGAAACTATGTCAAAATACAATACCACAAGAATCCCACCAAAATAGTTGCAACCCATCCAATATATTGGCAAGAAATAACATACAACATACAACCTCTCAAATGAGTGAAGAGGTGAAATATATTGGCAAGAACGAACTTCTCCCAACCTTAGGGGTTTAATCCTTGAGTTGAGGAGCTGATCCAAAAAAGGATGAACTAAAAACCCAAAGACTAGGGAGGTCAAACAAACTGTTATCACCCAAAAAAAAAAATAAAAAATTCAAAACATCATTATGTCAAGTTTGTTTTTGTTCATGGTTCAAAATTGGGTTTAGAAGTCAAATTAGGATTTGATAAAGGGTAGGTTAGTTTTTTATAAGTTCAAAGCCCATCCTTAAGTTCAAATAAAGTCTTTTTTAAGGTCCATTCATCGTCAAATATCCATAATTTCCATTTGTGGGTCATTTCCTAAAGTTTCATGTCAAAATTGGTCAATTGGCCAAGAAACCTCGTTTTCGTAGCGCCACTAGTTCAAAAAATTTTATTTGTGCTATGAAAGCGCTAATAGTTTCGTAGCGCAAACAGGAAAAAATACACTGCAGGCACTACGAAAGCGCGGTTTCTAAACTGTCTTGTCATCTGAGCTGGAAAAGGTCAGAAACCGTTGGGAAATCATAAGTTAGTGTTATGATGAGTCAGTTAATGATGAAATTCAATGTACTTACCCACGTTGCAGTCATCATTGTCATGATAGGGTATGAATGAGGCATCATTCAGTTATGAGATGACATTTTAAATTCAAAATCTTGCCTAAATAGTAATTCTCGTTTCCTTTGCCTCCATTCGAGATGTCTGAGCACTGAAGTGTTAAAGCCAAACTTGTGGCTGTTTTATACAAATTTTTTCTTCATTCTTATCAAGCGAGGCTGATATAAATTAATTAAGCGAGGTTGCTGTTTCACATATTCAAGCAAGCCTGATTCAATTTATCAAGCAAGGCTGTCAGGATTTCTGAGAAGCATGGCAGAGGAAAATAAAGTTCACAGAGGGGGACACTGCTTAAGGAATGAGCCTAAAGATATGAAGGCAATAATTGAAGACCTAACAGTGATGGAGGCGTTCAGAAGAGTAGGTTGTCTTCGGTTTTATGAAAATTTTCAGGGTTGCCACACACAAGTATCTAAAGAATTTGCCTTGAACTTAAATGGAACAACTACCAATGTTGAGATGCTAAGTGTGTCAATTACACCAAAGATTATTGTTGCTTTTACAGAGATACCAAGAGGTCAAGAAAATTGGTTCAAAGGTTTTAAATTTGATATGGAGAAATGTAAAGAGTTCATGAAACCTGAGTATGCAGATATGGACCTCAATAATGCTATCCCTAGAAGCTGCATCAAAGACACTTATGCAAAGCTGTTGCTCAACATTTAGAGGTATTTTACATGTGAAGGCAGATATCATAAGTTTACACATATCATTTAAATCTGCTTCTACATTTCACTGGTAAGATTTCACTTGATTTACCCTTTTATCTACATAGGAGTCTTGCAAAAATGGCTGATAAAGTACAAGCCAAATCTGAAGGTAGCGAAACATCCTTTTTTCATCATGGTTTAATGAATTTATTGATTTTATATGAACTTCAGAAGATTGATAAGGATTGATCATATTTTTTTTTTTATAAATGGTTTTGAGTTGGAAACACTAACTCCTGCTAGAAACCCTAAAACTAAAGGAGTTCCATCATCACGACTAGCAGAGACTAGTCAACCTATAGTTGCAAAACCAAAGGAATTTCAAAAACTGAAGCCAAGGAAACAGATTGGGAAAAGGGCAGAGAAAACACAAATACTTAACACACCAACTCCATCACCTGCAAAAAAGAGGTCAAAGATTGTCAAAGAGGAAAAAAAGAAACAAGTTGTCAGCAAGAAGGAAATTAAAAGAGTAATAAGAAGCCAAGCAGTGGCATTGAAAGGAAAGACAGTTGCTACAGTTACAGAGGACAACCCAGTAATAAAGGTAAACTTAGATGACATCCTTCATGCTATTGACATAGAGGAGACACCCATTGTTCAAGATGAATTCACTGGAGAAGATGAACATAAACAGAAAAAGGCTTAGTCTGCAAAGAAGCTTGAGTTTGAGGGGGAAGATGCAGCTTTCATCTTTCAAGCTAGAAAGCCTATAAATAGGCATGCTAAGAAACTCAAGGAAATTAGCAAGGAAGTTCAAGAACCTATTGAGATAGCTAAAGCCCCTGAAGAAGTTGTTGATCTATCATCACCTACATTAAAGCATACAACCAGCAGAACAAAGAAGGGAAAAGAAGAAGTGACAAAGAAAACAGAGCTTCAACATCTTGAGGAAAAATTGAGGTTGGAAAACCAAGAAATTGATGTGATGAGAAAGAGGGCTAGAAAGCACAGTTTTGAGAAAGCAGAGTTTAAAAGAATGAAGGCACTGTGGGAAGGTAAAACTGGTTCTATTTCTGAAACTCGAAGTAGTGCAGAGCAATTTTTCACATGGACAGTCCCAACAATAAAGGAAGCCAAATTTGTCAGAGTAATAAATACTCACTTGAGAGCTAATAACAGGAGAGTTAAAGATCAAGTGGAGGACTTGGAGTAGCAGATGAATTTGATTCATGATGAGTTAAAAAGCAGAGGTATTAAGATAACAGTCATAGAAGAGCATATAGCTAAATCAATTGAAAATGAGCAAGGGACCTCATGAAGGCTAGAATGACTGTGTTTTTCACTTGATATGTTTTTTAAATGATGAAATCAGATTTATTTTGAGTTTTTGGCACATTTGCAGTTTTCACTTTGGATTTTTTTTGAAAAAACTTCCCACTCAGCAATTTCGTAGCGCAGACAGTGTAAAAAGGGAGAAAAGCGCTACGAAACTGTTGTAACAGCTTTTCTTGCCCTTTTCATCAAATTTTGAGGGGTAAAACAATGGATCAAGAACTTAAGTTGATAGGGAGGATGTATTTAAATTTAATTAAGATAATTTTGGAGGATAGAACTCAAAAACTTGAAGAAAAAAGGGGTAAAGGGCAGCGCTACGAAAGGCTCTATGAAACTGCTTTGTTTTCGTAGCACAGTGTATTACAGCCCATTTGAACAGTTTGAAGATGGTTTTGGACAACTGGAGCTTAAGGAGGAGTTTTGGCATGTGTTAATTCAATTTCTAACAGCTAGGGACCTCGAAATAATGAGTTCATGATGGTCAGAATGTTCCAAGAGTGCAAAGGACCTTATGCCTAAAAAACAAGGGATTGTTTCCTATTTTGGTGGAGGATAGAAATATGGTCATGAAGAGTTGAAGCCTATAATCCAGATTCAACCATGTGTTTATACACTTGTAAAATGATCTAATTTAATTTAGATAAGGTTTTTATGGATAGAGATAAGGAGTTTGAATCCTATTTGTAATAGGATTGTTTAGTAGATTAGTTGTATTTTTGTAATAAATACCATGTCATATGGTTATGAAAGGTGTCAAGCGTCAGGAATTTGATGTATCTAGCACAATATAAGATTATCTCATGTTGTAAATTGTCTATAAAGGACCAAGAAGTCGAATGTACCAAGGTTGGACATTTTTTGGTAAAAGACCGTGTTTATTGTAATTCACTAGTTTTCAACTAATACAGGAGATTTCTACTTAACCAACTTGATATTCACAAGGAGTTTTAGTGTGTTCTTATTCTATTTGCATCTCTCTATGATACCATTGTAGTGGAGTTTGTCTATATTACTCAGAATTCATCTTTGATGCTCTGACTTCCTATATAAATGAATTGACTGTGTTTTTTACAGTTTCACATGTGTTTATCTCTTGACTAAAACTCTGATATGCCCCAACTTCCATGTTACGTAGATTTATCAGTTTACTGAAACTATTTTGACTCCATAAGCCCAATTTGTACTTGTTGATGTGATTTTCAACCTACATTTATCATCTATCTGATTAGTACCCTACATAGAGTTAGCTATCTATATTTTTATCTAAATCATTAATATTTGAGAGAGCCCTCTCAGGTTGAGGAGGCTAAGCCTCGGTCAAAATATTTTGTTTGAAATAGCTATATGAAGTTGACTGATTAAGTAGCCTATCAGATCCAATTTTGTGATAACACAAACTATCCCCTAGTTTTTGTGAAATTGATTCATTCATCCATGAAAAAACTTTTAACTAATGTATTTACCCTCTAGTAACTTAAAAGTATCATAATTAAATTTACATAAATCATTTACATTAGTAAAATTTACATTTTCCATGGTTAAACTCATAAAACTAGGAAAAAACCAGAAAAACCAGAGAATGGTCATGAGCGCAGTGCCAACTTCAAGCCAACTTTTGAGGGGGTTGTTGATGTTCAAATTGAGCTCAGGATAGCTCCTTGGAAACCTTGTCCTGTATGGTTTCCAAAAATTTAATGCGTTTCCAAAAAATATGAGTTTTAGCCCTCCAAGAGCTGAATCTCCCAAGACTTCTTAGGAGCATAGCGCCTACCTGAAAATGAGGGCATAAACGTCATTTTTGAGGTGTTTTGTGGCCATTTCTTCTTGCCACTTTGTCCATTTTTGACCTGAAAAGTATCAAAATTTCATGTTTGCTGCCTTCTGAATCCAATGGTGGTCTTCTTTTTTCATTTTGAGGCCCCTAGAAGAAGCACAACGCCTAGGGCACTGCGCTCCTGACAGTAAAAATGTGCTTAAGACTGTTAGAAGTTTTCAAAAAAACCCAAAATTACAAAAAATTCTCTAAAAATATTCAAAATTGGTTTGTGGATGAAGTGCTGATGAGGTGTCTCGAGTAACCAAGGAGGCATCAACAAGTATATCAAGTTTTCCCTTGTCCTTTTGCTTGGCTAGGGTTTCCTTCAATTTGTTCTTAAACTACCTGATCTTTATGTTACAAATCTTTTTCCTGGTTTGATAGTGGTGGGCCATGTGCCATAATTTCCTTACCTTTCACATATTGCTTCTTGGCCTTCAGAAGTTCTAATTATAAGAGTATTTTCTTGTCACTAAGCTGCTTGTTTTCTGGCTCAAGGTAGGAGATGAAAAATTTAGCTCTTGCGAAATTATCTTGTAATTCCCTGATCTTGGCATATTTCTCTTGGATGATCAGTCTTGATTTTTCATGGTCATATAGGTCATCCAATTCTTCCAATTCAAACTCTCTCTCTTGCTCATGATGAAGGTCTTCCTCTTCTTCCATGTTTCAGTTGTGTTTTGGGAAAAACCCTTGGGAAGAAGGGGAAGGGAAAGGGAGTAGGATAGTGGGGTTAGGGAGTTGGGATGGCTAAGGAAAAAATTAGGGAAGTAGGGATGGGAGTTAGGGAGTATCGGGAAGTGATGGGAGGGCAAAAGGTTTAGGGAGATAAGCTAGGGAATTCAATTACAGGGATTTTGTTTAGGTAGCTAGGAAATGCCACCTAGATTTAGGGTTTTTAGAATATAGCTAGGGAAAAGGGATTGGAGGAGTGTACGGGAAAGGGAAGTGTCTAGGTAGTGTGAGGAAGGGATATAGGGTCCAAGGGAAGTTAATTCAACTTGGTAGGGGAAGGATTAGGGTTTCTTTACCCAATTTTGGTGTGGCATATGAGGGATATTTAACACCATGTATTCTTAATTATAAACTTAAAAAGAGGTTGGAGGAGGTCAAACTTACATGGAAATAAATTAAGAGGAGTTGATTTGATTAAGAATCCACTTGCAAGAGGTTTTTAGATTTTTGGGCGAAATTTGGCAGGAGTGCAGCGCTTATGCCAGGATCATAGTGCCAAGCCCAGCAGCGCAGCGCTAGAATGCCAAGAGCGCAACACCACATTAAAACCTACCTTTAGATGACTTCCTGAAGTCAAAATTGGGCGCATGATAGCTCGTTGGAAAGATATGTTTGTGTAATACAAAACAGATCTATCAAGCACTGTATAGCCCTTGAAAAATCAATTATCCCAATACTGGTTAAAAAGTGGAGAATGGGGGGTGCAAAAAGTGCAACGTGCTCTTGCATGCCACTTTTGGAGGCCTTCCAGAACTCCAAATTAAGATCATGATAGCTCATTGGAAATCTATATCTATCTAGTTATCATTTGATTCATCAAGAAAGTCATTTGGACACTCCAACTAGGAGAAAATGTGAGTTTCCCAAAGTCACTCCAGAAGTGCAGCAACTCTCTTGTAGTAACTATATTTTTGACATTTATCCCAAACCATAACACCGGTGTAAAAAATGAAGGAGATTTTCCAGAATTATTCTATGATTAAGAAAAACCTCTTTCAGTTTTGTGAAATTCATCTCCATTTGGTCATAAACATAATTTGAAGAAAAAATGGCCCTATGTGTGGAAAATGGTTCGTCCCTTGGAATGAATTCTTGAAAAATGATGGAGACATGATATTTATGAGCTGAAATTTCCTCATACTTGATGAAATTTCATGAATTGGTTTGGGACCCACATTTCCTCCAATTTCTAGTGCAGGATGGTGCAATTTTGTTTTTGATGACCTTGAAAATTGTAATACCTAATGGAGACTCTGACTGAATGAATCCATGATGAAAATTACTGAAATAATAATGACAACTCTTAGTGATGGTATTCTCATCAAAGTGGTGAAACGAGCCAACAATTGATGAAATTTTTGAAAAGAGTGAGGTTTTGAGCTAGGACTACCTCCAGTGACCAAATTTTTGCATGATGACCTAATGGAATGACAAAAAATTCTAAATGGGACCCTAGAATGATGTGAAAAATATATATTTTGATCATTGGTGGCGGGATGCAATACTAACACTAACATTGGCTCCAGCTGGGGATGACATCTCCTTGGAGGTGTCAAGAACATTGTAGACCAAGTGCCTATCCATTGGGCATGTAATCAAAAGCTAAAAACCAAAATAAATACTGAAAACTTCACTCAATAAACTGACTCAAAATTGGACTGACTAAAATAAAAACTTACTAAACTTATTGATGGAAACATATCACTAAGACTTAAGGGCTTCAAATCCTGATGAAAACCACTTGCTTGCTGAAGACATATGTACAACCATGTGAAGTGATCCTTCCAGTGTAACCAATCCAACAGATGGCTACTTACTGAAATTATGCTCTAATTTTCCTCGAGCATGCAGGCAGAGAGAAAAAAAAAAAAAAACTGGGCCACTCCAAGTGTCCACTGAACATGTGCTTCTGGTCCATGAAAACAAGAAGATACATCTTCCCTGCTAACTATACCAAATCAATAAAAGTATCTTAAAAAATACAAAATTTTACCTTGTCTTGAGATTCAGCAAAAACACAAGCACACTCTTCATTCTGATCTGAAATAACACTTGGTTGTTGATCCATAGGAAGGCATAGGGAAGTATGACCTTCTGCTACCTGAGTGTTGGCTGAAAATTCCTGAAGCATAGGAAATTCCAACTCTATATCTTGAACACTATCTATCTTAGGCTCATAATCCTCCAATTCATAGTCTAAATCATCCTTGAATAGAAAAAATTCTTCAAGATTGTCAAACATGATAGCCCTATCCTCTTCATGAAAGAAAACGGTCTCTATTAGCTGATCTATTTGCAGCAAACCATCATCACAAATTGGATTACTCACAACAAATTCTTGCATAGTTTCATCAATTTCATGTCTGTCATCATTTAAACTCATATTTTCATTTTCAATGATGGAAGAAGTTTCACTAACATATTCTTGACCATATGAACACTGAAAACCTACATTATCTTGAGCTGTAACATGAATTTTCAAGAGATGATCTATCTCATCTTCAGACAGAGGAGAAACTTGAGTTTTATAGTAGTTACCATTGGCTTGATGATTTTCATTTTCAAGATCAAGAATAGGCATTTCTCTTTCTTGGTCCCGGTCTTTTTAATCCAAGGAGGAAGCTACTGACTGTTGTTGGGAGGAAAAATCATATAGGGCTTCTATGATCTCATCATCTAGACACTCTTCATCCCCATACAAATTTTCAAGAAACTCAATGAAATTATCTGAGATATCACAACAACTATCATTCATCGATAATGAAGAATTAGAGCTTTAATAATGTTGAAACAAATCTAAATGAAAGTCCTTTAGAAAATATAAACTAGCAGATGGTAGACTCTCATACCATGATCTTGCTTTTTCCTCCAAGGTAGCCATAAACATCTTCATCAGAAAATCTTGAAGAAAATCAATCCTTAGTCTATGAATATTAAAATGAAATTGTACCAAATGAAAACTAGTATCTTCACCATCCCAACCCTTAAACTTTGACAGTCCTAATTGCCAATCTATACAAGGAATACTGTTCTAAAAACTAGGAATGTGAGTTTTACTAATAGGAGTATACCTTCCAGAAAATTAATCCATTTTGACAACAATGAGGTCACCAAGAATATCTTCAAACTACTGGTTCTTGAAAAGTGGTGTCGCCATGAAAATTGTAACCTTTGGATTCTTTCGATACTGGAGTCTCCATGTGAATGATTCAGCCTTAATATGCATCTGACCGATGTCCACCATCAACAACTAGATCTAAACTTTGATGATTTCTGTCCCATGGAAGATCTGTCACTTTCTCCCCAGTATGGTCGCCAAGATGGTAACACTCCACTAGATCTTCGAGGCTGATAAGAGACTAGCAAAGGTAACTACAGACCAATGTTTCCCCAAGTAGGTAGCCCTACTAGGCAGGAGAGGGCTATCTCCAAGTAATCACAGCCAAGAGGGTTGGATCACTTAGGTTTTATGCTAGGTATAGTAGCGAAAGGGTTTTGATTGGTTGATTTGGGTGCTAGATGAGTGAATTAGGTCAAAGAGGTAACTAGGTCAGGGCAAATAAGATCAGAATTGCAAGCATCTGATGGGGCAAGGTAGGTAGGTATTCTAACATTTTAGGGTTCTTAGGTGAGATGGATTAGACTGGTAAGGTACTAAAAAGAGCATGACAGTACATGAATTCTTTTTAAACTGAAGAAATGAAACAAATTATGATGATTCTCCCAAACCATAGCATAAAATATGTATTTTGTTTATCATACTTGAGAATAAAACCTATCATAGAAGTGGAATGAACATGGAAATTAAAACGCATTCATACATATTCAACAAAATAAGAAACTATGTCAAAATACAGTACCACAAGTATCCCACCAAAATAGTTGCAACTCATCCAATATATTCCTGCAAAAATCTGAATACACTAGTGTCTCTGATCAATACAACAACATCCAGCCTCTCAAATGAGTGAAGAGGTGAAAGATATAGGCAATAAAGAAATTCTCCAAACCTCAGGGGTTGAATCCTTGAGTTGAGGAGATGATCCACAAAAGGCTGAACTGAAAACCCAAAGACTAGGGAGGTCAAACAAACTCTCCCCTAGTTTTGGTGAAACTGATTCATTCATCCATGAATTTTTTTTTTTCCTAATGTAATTACCCTCTAGTAACTCAAAAGTATCATAATTACATTTACATCCATCATTTACATTAGTAAAATTTACATTTTCCATGGTCAAACTCAGAAAACTAGGAAAAAATCAGAAAAATCAAAGAATTGTCAAGAGCGTAGCACCAGTGTCAGGAGCGCAACACCAACTTCAAGTGAACTTTTGAGGGGGTTTCTGATGTCCAAATTGAGCTTAGGATAGCTTATTCGAAATCCTGTCATGTCGAGTTTCCAAAAATGTAATTGATTTCCAAAAATGATTAGGTTTAGCCCTACAAACATTGAATCTCCCAAGATTGGTCAGGAGCGCAACTTCTACCTGAAAATGAGGGCAAACATGTCATTTTTGAGGTGTTTTTGGTCATTTCTCCCTGCCAGTTTTTCCATTTTTTACCTAAAAAGTGTCAAAATTTCATGTTTTCTGGCTTCTAAATCCAATGGTGGTATTATTTTTGTACTGTGAAGACCCTAGAATAAGCATAATGCTTAAGGCGTTGTGCTCCTGCCAATCAAACTATGCTAAAGTTTGTCAGAAGTTTGCACAAAAACCCAAAATTGCAAAAATTGCTCAAAAAATCTTCAAAATTGGTATGTGGATGAAGTTTTGATGAGGTTTCTCAAGCAACCAAGGAGGCATCATCAAGTATATCAATTTTTCCCTTATCCTTTTTCTTGGCTAGGGTTTCCTTCAATTTGTTCTTCAACTACCTGATCTTGATGTTACAAATCTTGTTCCTGGTGTGATAGTGGTGTGCCATGTGCTATCATTGCCTTACCTTTGGTATATTATTTCTTGGCCTTCAAAAACTCTAATTCTAAGAGTATTTTCTTGTCATTGAGCTGCTTGTTTTCTTGCTCAAGGTAGGAGATGACAAATTTGGCTCTTGCCAAACTATCTTGTAATTCCCTGATCTTGGCATCTTTCTCCTGAATGATCAGTCTTGAGTTGTCATGGTCATCTAGGTCATCCAAGTCCACCAATCCAAACTCTCTCTCTTGCTCATGATGAAGGTCTTCCTCTTCTTCCATGTTTCAGTTGTGTTTTGGGAAAAAACCATTGGGAAGAAGGGGAAGGAAAGGGAGTAGGATAGTGGGGTTAGGGAGTTGGGATGGGTAAGGAAAAATTTAGGGAAGTATGCAAGGGAGTTAGGGAGTTTTGGGAAGTGATGGGACTAGGGAATTTAATTACAGGGATTTTGTTTAGGTAGCTAGGAAATTCCACTGAGATTTAGGGTTTTGAGAATAGAGCTAGGGAAAAGGGATTGGAGGAGTGTAAGGGAAAGGGAATTGCCTAGGGAGTGTGAGGAAGGGATATAGGGTCCAAGGGAATTTAATTCAACTTGGTAGGGGGAGGATTAGGGTTTATTTAGCCAACTTTGGAGTGGCATATGAGGGATATTCAACACCATGAATTATTAACTATAAACTTAAAAAGAGGTTGGAGGAGGTCAAACATACATGGAAATAAATTAATATGAGTTTATTTGATGAAGAAACCACTTGTAAGAGGTTTGGAGCGCTGTGGGAGAAACTTGGCAGGAGCGCAACGCATATGCCAGGAGCGCAGTGCCGCCTTAAAACCTACTTTTGGATGACTTCTCTAAGTCTAGATTGGGCACATGATAGATCACTGGAAATATATTTTTGACTATTATACAATTGACATATCAAGCACTGAAAATGATCAAGTATAGCCCCTCAAAAATCAATTCTCCCAAGACTTATTAAAAAGTACAAAACGGGGGTGCAAAAAGCACAACGTGCTCTTGCATGCCACTTTTGGAGGCCTTCTTGAACTCCAAATTGAGCTCATGAGATCTCATTGGAAATATCTCTCTGTCGAGTTATCATTTGATTCATCAAGCAAGTCATTTGGACACTCCAGCTAGGAGAAAAATTGAGTTTCCCAAGGTCATTCCATAAGTGCAACAAATCTCTTGTAGCAACTATATTTTTGACATTTCTCCCACACCATAATACCTATGTAACAAATGAAGGAGGTTTTTCTTCCTCGTTCTATGGTTAACAAAAATCTCTCTTAGTTTTCTGAAATTCATCTCCATTTGGTCATAAACGTACTTTGAAGCAAAACTGGCCCTATGTGTGGAAAATGATTTGTCCCCTGGAATGAATTCTTGAAAAAGTATGGAGACATGATTTTTATAAGCTAAAATGGCCTCATACATGATGAAATTTCATGAATTGGCTTGGGACCCACATTTCCTCTTATTGCTGGCGCAGGCTGGTGCAATTTAGTTTTTGATGACCTTGGAAACCCTAATACCTAATGGAGACTTTGACTGAATGAAACCATGATGAAAATGATTGAAATAATAATGACAACTCTTGGTTATGGTAGACTCAACAAAGTGGTGAAATGAGCGAGCAAGTGATGAAATTTTTGAAAAGAGTGAGGTTTTGAGCTAGGACTACCTCCAGTGACCAAATTTGTGCATGATGACCTAATAGAATGACAAAAATTTCTGAATGGGACCCTAAAATGATGTGAAAAAGAGATATTTTGATCAGTGGTGGAAAAATGAAAATACTAACACTAATACCTGCTAATCATTCCATCTTGGTGGCCTATTCCTCCTTCCTCTGCCTATTCCTGAACCTCATGATCTCGAATTCATACTGCAAATAGAGAAGTTAAAAATGAAATAATAAAAGAGGAATCAAAACAACTACACATTTCCCTTTTGAATTGTTACAGATTCAAATTGTTAAACTAAGGCTAGTCAATCTTACTTGCTTGCAAGATTAGGAACCGAGGTACATTTAAAGGACAGGCTTTGGAGGGAGAATGGAATGGTATGGACTCACAATTAATTGCAAGGAGAACACGATATATACACGAGAACATGTAATGATAGTACTAATAACCCCTTATAATTTTAAATGACAAGCGGGGGTTTAGATTAGGGTTTAGTAGTTGTAGAATGGAGTGATGGCAGGGAGGAATGAGAGTCCCTTTGAAAAAAAAAATTAGAAATTCAAAGTCGAATGAAGTCTTATTCATATTTTATTTGAAATTGAGGGATAATTTAACCCTTTTTCCTTGAAACTTCTACAAGTCTAGAAAAATATATTTGCGTGAAGTTGTGGTGTAAAAACCCTATATACAATGACCATTTTGTGCAAGAAAAGTATGCATTTTAACTTAGAAAACCATACATACATTTTAATAATTTTCAGTATATCCATATTTTAAAACAAGACCTGTAACGAACTTGGAATTGCTAATGATAAGAGTTTTTATGCGACTTTAATGACAATTTTTTCATCATTGCAATATCTGAAGGGATTTATGATGTAAAAGCATGTAAGTATTTTGATGGCAAGAGGTTTTAGGAACATGGGAATATTATATAAGGCATGGGTGAAACCTAGTTTTTGCACGCATTAGGTAATATCACAAAAATATGCGAAAATTGAATGGTGGCACAAGGGTTTCATGCCTTGGATGAACATTAAAAAAAAATTACAAAGATGATTTTGGCCCTTCCCATTTAGAATATAGTGTGGCTCAAAATATGGTTGAACCAAAATTATATGGAAAAGTGGATAAAATACCGTTCACTGCATGTATTCGAAATGCAATCAACTGATAAAAAAATAATGGCTACGGTAATGAAGAGCTAGTGGAGGGAATTTAACAAGCAGAGGCAAGAAAACTAGATGTTGAAAAACATATGAAATGAATAATTAACCTTGTGTTTACCTATGCATTGCAAAATTTGATAAAAATAACCTTCCAAAACTTCACTCTGAGCTAACAGTTCAACTCATGTAGCTGAGATATTCCCAATATTAAAACCCTTGAGTAAAAATAAAATTTCAAAAAAAAAAAAAAAGTGTTTCTTAGGTGGAAGAGTGAGCGAAATTCACAGTGGGAGAGAAAGGTAGGGTTTCTCATGTGAGCATTAAAATAGATTAACAATTTGCATTCCTCGAAGTGTTGCATTAAAGACTAAATGTAAAATCCCTTTAGAACTTAAACAGACACAATACAACTCATCATAAATGCAATCCAATTATCAAATGAACAAGCAATCTGATGAATACATTACCCAAATGAAACACAACACAACACTAATTGACTTAATATAAAGTTCCCAGATTGAAAACACTTCGTGTTAAAACTTTTCGTTTAACCTTTAATCACCAAAACAAATATTACATGCGAAGGTTGGTAAGAAAGCAATGAGTCATATGTTATATATCGTGTGAAATATACAGTGGTTGCAATGCATAATATTGTATATCTGAACATATATTAACCAATATTTTCAATATTCAAAATTCTTTTAAGCAAACTTTAACGTTGAGGCATATCGTAAAAATACATATATAGAACCATTGCATTTTCCATCATTTGGTGTTACATGATGTAAAAATCCCAAAACATTTTTCCAAAACCATAGTAAATGATAACATAACAACAATGCTTTCATTGTAGTCTTGTACCATATATGTGCCAACATATCAATATTATGAGCATAATAACCTTTGTACATTTATTATAATGTGAACATCATACAGGAAATAACATGTGTGCAATGAATATAAGAAAATTATATGTAAAAAATGGCTTTGTGGTCCTCCTCATCTGGTCGTGATAGTGAAAAACATTAGTAAAATAGGTCACTAGTGGTCAGAGATGGATGACAAGCAAGATGGAGGTAGGTAATATCGTGGCATATCGCAAAGCTAAAGGGTCAAAATTTGGTATTAACATCTAGCGAATCCATAGGTAAGTATAGGCAGATATATTGAACTCAGGATATATGGCTTTACAGAGTAGAAAATAAACAAAATTACTTAATTTCCCTCCCCATCACATGAATTTTTTTGAAGGAACACTCCACTAATATTGTCACTCTCAGGACACATCCCTTAGGGAAACATTTTCTAGAGTAGAGGGAGGAAAATATGGATAATTTTATTTGTTCCGATGGAGCGAGTTACCATATATGTATTCAAGCTTGAAATCATGTTAAAATTTTGCAGTAATACCTCTAAATTTCTTCGTCCTTCGAGCGGGTCGAAGCGAGTGGAAATTGTTTTTTTTTTTTATGTCAAGTTTCTCAGAAAAAGTAATATCTGAAAATTTTTATGTATCAATGGAAATCCGACATATAAAAAGTTGAAAGAAAATAACATCATGAAAGAGGCATCAAAGTGAAATGAAAGAAAAACAAACACCCCCCAAAAAAGGAAAACAAGAACTAAGACCATAATAGTTTCATGGTTGAACAAATCCCTCAACAAGATCTAAAAAATGCTCAAGGTAAGAACCATTGGTCGGGTAAGATAACAATCTGCCATCATCATCCTTCTCCAAAGAGGAATTGGCTCCCACTTTAGCAACAATTTCATATGGGTGTATCCACAATGTTTGGAACTTTGCATGTTTAAATTTTTCTGCATGAGCAAAATCCCATAAAATAACCTTTTGACCAATTTCAAAGAAAAAATGCTTGGCTTTTTTGTAATGATATTTTAAAAAATATTTTTACTTTTGAGAATTTTATCAAAAATTTTGGTTCTTTTCTCATGTAGGGCTAAGAGTGCATGATACATATTGATCAAATTAGATTATTTGAATTCCCCAGTTTGTAAAACAAGGTAGAGAGAAGCTAATTGTAATTTGACTGAAATGACAACTTCTTGTCCATAAATGAGTTGAAAGGGGGTGGCACCAATAGTCACTTTATTGGTAGTGCAATTTTCCCATAGGGATCTGAAAAGTAGGTCATGCCATTGCTTAGGATTATCTAAGATGATTCTTTTGAGAATTCTAAGAATTTTTTTATTTGTTCACTCATCCTAACCGTTTCCTTGAGGGTAGTAAGTGGATGAAAAATTATTCTTTATAGATTATTTTCCACAAAAAAGCGCAAATTTGGAATATATAAAAGTAGGGCCATTATCAGATACTATATGGATGGATGTGCCAAGTTTAGGAATCAAAATTTCTTCAAGGAACATAGTTACTTTCTCATCAGTGGCCCTTTTGAAGGGGATTGCTTGAGACCATTTTGTGAAATAATCTATTGTGGTTAGAATATAAGTGTGGCTAGATGAAGAATATAGATTGATTGGCCCTATAAATTCAAGTCCACATTTAGTGAAGGGACACATGGCAATGATAGGCTCTATAGGCACAAATGAATATTGTAATTTTCCACTAAGCACACTGATATTCTCTACAAGATCTAACAAATATGAAAGTGTCTTTAAAGAGGTGTGACCAATAATACCCAGTTATTATGATCTTATATGTAGTGGCTCTTGCAGAAAAATCACCACCAACATTATCTAAGCATTCACAAGAACGCTGTAGAGATTTCAAAACATGTTTTGTGGCTTCATCATTTATACATATAAGGAGAATCCCATCAGATGATTTTAGAAATAATATATTGCCTACAAATACAAATTGTTATGCGTGAAGCCTCAATTTCATTTTCTATTCTTTGTTCAAGTTTTCTTGGAATATATGGTGAGTCAAAAATAAAATGACATTATGATATCATGGATGTAAATGGAGATTAGATTGATTATTATGTATAAAAAATAGATCAAAAAAATGTTTGTTCAAGTTTGTTCTAAATATTGTGCAAGATGGAAGGATAAACCTTGACCCTTGATAGTTTTAGTAGTGACTATGGCAAGATCGGGTTCTTGGAGTTTAGTCAGCCAATGAGTGATTTTTCCAAACATCAAATTTTGAAAAATCAAGATTTTTATAGGTGGCAAAGGATTCTTTACCTAAGCATGCTTTCCAAGGATAAAATGTTTGAAATTTTTAACAACCTTATTGATAGAGTACGCACGTTTCTCAATCAAAAGGCATTTCATAGCATCAACAGACAATCTCTAGCTATCAAATGTTATGGGACACTCTAGTCCTTGATGGTTTTTCTGCATTAAGATCACAGAAATTGCTTCCTCTGTAGCATTGGTATATAATATGATGAAATATTTAAAAAAATCAGGGATAACTAAGGCTGGGGCTGTTGAAATAACATCCTTGATATGTTGAAAGGCTCAATGAGTAGAGGAATTCCAATTGAAATATTGGTTGTTATTTAATAAAATATCAATTGGCTTGACAATTTAAAAAAAAATTGGAATAAAGCGCCTTGTAAAATTTATCTTTCCCATAAAGGATTGTACATCCTTTTTAGATGCAGGAGGAGAAAGATCCCAAATGGAATACACTTGGTCATGATATATTCTTATTCCATAATCAAATATATATGTTCAAGTAATTTACGTGATTTGGCACCCAAAATGGATTTTGTAGGAATTTAATGATATTGCTGGGAACACCTAATCCTCATGGGTAGGTGTGGAATGCGAAAAGTCACAATGGAGTCCAAGTGACCTTGGAATGTGAAACCAAGAGTCACACCATTGTACTATAAATGTACATCTTTGTATAATGGAAAATAAGAAAAGCCTCACGCTTATCCTTCATTGTGTGTTGAGTCTCTTGTGTGTGTGCATTCTTCTTCTCATACACCATGTGTGTGCTTCAACATGGTGTTTAACATGGTATCGGAGCGGGCGATTTCTGGCCCTGCTCCACTTTGAGTGAGCCATTTGTGTTTATGGCCTATGCATATCTGCAAAAATTGTTGGTTTTTTTGCAGCACTCAAGTGTTTGTAGCAGTCTTTTTGCCACATTCAGAAAGTGGTTTTGGAGAAGGAGCAACATTCAGAAGAAGGAGCAGCATTCAGAAGAAAGAGCAGCATTCAGAATTTGTTTTAAAGAAGAGCAGCAGTGGTTTTGAAGAAAGGCAGCACTGCCCATCTGAAGGTTTTCATTCTAATTTTTCTCTGCAATCTCTGCATTTTAAATCTCTGCACCATTTTGGAGCTGCTGGAAAAGTGTTTAATTTGAGTTTCTGAAGAAGAAGAAGTTTCTGGTTTTTATTGCAAAAGAAATCTGAGTTTTTTCTGCTGGAAAATTCTTCATCTCTGTATTTTTGAGCTGCTGGAAATTTATGAGAATTCTGAGTTTTTCTGCTGCTATATGGCCTTCTTCAATTTTTGAAGAAAATTTCTGAGTTTTAGTGTTGAAATTGATTGGAAAATTCTGCATTTCTGCTGCTCAGCCACTGAAAGATTTCTAAGTTTTCATTGAAAATTTCTGAGCTTGCTGCTATATTTCGTGAAAAGTCTTCTACCTGCAGTATAAAAATCTCTGAATCTCTTCCTCTCTGCTGTTATAAAAAAATAAAAATAAAAAATAAAAAAATAAAAAAATAAAAAAATCGATTCCTGGCCTTTCGGCCTTCCCCACAATCTCCATACCTCCCACACCGCTCTCCATTGCAATCTGTTCCTTTAACACGCACTCTGCAAAAAATAAAAATCGATTCACCTCTCATTCTTGGCCTTTCGGCCCTACTACCCATACACTCTGCGCATACACAAATCCCACCTGCCAACGCTCAACCATGCCTACGCCCTCACTACTCCGCCTTATCACTCCACGGCCCTCTCCATGCACTATTTAACTTACCTATTAAAGCACGCACACGCACTCTGCAACTCACACAGCTCTCTCCCACGTGCCTCTGATCGGCTGCTCCCTGCATTACACTCCCTCTCCCTTACACGCGCTCTACCCACTCCCCTCGGTGCCTCATCCCTCAACCGCACCTTACCTGCTCTCTCACGCTATTACTCCACTCCCTCTCTGTGCGTACACACGCCCTCACTCCAACACATAACAATCCCCCCAACTCTCCTTGCCCCGCCCTCTACGCACCTGCCATAATCCGCCCATTCCCCTACGACTTACGCTCTGCTCTCCATTGCGCCTACTCTTCCACCCTTTCGAAACCCTTATCACTCCACCCTACCGCTCTTACCTGCTCCCCTATCTGCAACCACTCCCCTCTCCCGCTCGATTGCACACACTCCCCTCCCATCTCAAACTCTTACGACTCTTCATATTTAATTTTTTATTTTTTATTTATCCGACTCCTCTCCATTATAATACACCTCTCCTTATACATTTGACTCCCCCTAACTCTCATCCCCACTCACCCATTAAAAAATATATATATACCATCTCATTTTAATATTTCCCACTCCTTTTACATTAAAAGTTCCCCCCTCCCTTTTAAATTCTCCCACCTCTCCATTTAATGCGTTCCTCCCATTTTTAATTAATCCCCTTTTTTTAATACCCATAATCTCCTTTTAATAATCCCTTTTTTATTCCTATTTTAATATAATCACCCACCCCCCATATAATAACCCTCCTCCTTTTCAATTAATTTCCCTTTCCATTAATTTCCCATTTTTTTAATTAATTTTTAATTAAAAAAAAAAAACAGCAGAGAGAGAGGAAAGACATTGAAGACGAGAGAGAAAGGAAAAACAGAGAATTGAAAAGCAGAAAAAGAGGAATGACATGTGAGCAGAATTGAAGAGAACATGGACTATATTTAGAGAAATTTGAAGATTTGACATTTTATGATTTATGGCATAAGAGTGATTTTTTTGAGAAAATTGACATTTGAAGACAAGTTTGAAACAACTATTTGAAGAGGAAGAATTCAGCTGCCTTAAAGGCCTTCTACACAAGTGTTTTGCTGCACATTTTTGCTCCATATTGTATTGTATTGATTTGCATCTTCATTCAAGATTTAAAGTGTATTTGAGTTGTTGGATTGTAGATTGCCCTCCATCATTTGAGGAGCACACTTTGTACTTTGAGAATTTCTTGAGTCATTTGTATTTGTTGCATCATATTGTAAACGGGTGCATTTTCGGTTGAAGCCGACACCCTTTCATTTTTGAGCCTAAGTTGTTGAAATGGCCAAAATCAATGAGGCATTAATGTTGTTGAATGACCTCATTCATTCAAATGTTGATGATGTGATAAAAATGAGCAAGGATGCTCTTTGTAACATTCAGAGTTGTTTGCTAAATGCACAAGAAAAGATTGAGTTTTTGCAGTTGGAATCTCAGCTTCAGCAAGATGAACTTCCGCAAAAGAGTCACCATTCTGAACCTGTTTCTGTTCAGATCATTGTGAAGGACTCTCATCAGAAGAAAGAAGACAATGATGATTCACATTCAGCAGATGTACATGCAGATGCAGCAATTCAGCCTGCACTTCCTAAGCCCATCATCAGACCTTGGGAAGAGCTTGTCCACAACAAGCACCGAACTGGTCTTGGATATGACAAGGATGTGTCCTTTCATATTCCAGACTACACAAAGCCCATCAGATTTCAGAGTGCCGGATTCATGTATGACAATTCACCTGCAGCTGTTCCAGATCATGTTCCACTTCCACAACAGATTGAGAAATGCCAACACTGTGATCGAGTTGGCCATATGAAAGATCACTGTTTTGATCTTCATCCATGCAAGCACTGTGGTCGGCACACTCATTCTTGAGACAGATGCTTCAGACACAAGCCTCCTGCAAGAACCAAGATTCATCTTGGATGGATCGCTTCTTGGCAATGGGCATCAGCAGCCAAGAAGATGTTTACAACACATGTTAGAACTTGTTCACGCATATTGAACAAACTTGTAGTTGAGTTTTTTCATCTCACCTTGTCCCTGACAGGGGGGAAAATGGTGGTCATGTACAAGCTTCGACGACAGATCAAGCGAGCCTGAGCCACAATCTCTCATTCCATGTTCAGAGTTGTAGCCAGCAGTTCAAGCGAGCCTGAGCCACAATTCGCCATTCCGGATTCAGAGATGTAGCCAGAGACACGGATGCCCATGAGCATGCCTTCGGTTGGTGGATAACCTAAAACCATCATCTTTGGTTGGTGGACAACCTAAAACCACCACAAGCGAGGAACACTTCCTCTAGCAGAAGCCTTCAGCTTAGCAGCCTTCAGCTTCTTGCCAGCATTGGTTGAGTTCCAGGAAATGCTTCAAAGCATTCCATAGTTGTTGGTAATCCTAAAACCATCACAGGTAGTAGACCTCCCTTCTTTTAGGTTGAAGGTCTCCCTTTTTATGAGGGACAATTCCTCTAGCAGAAGCTTTCAGCTTCTTGCCAGTTTTGGAAGAGTTCCGGGAACTGCAACAAGTTTTGCGTTCCAGTGTTTGTGGTCATCCTAAAACCACCTCTTTTTTCCAACATTTAAGAGAGTTGATTCAACCCAAGTGCTGCCATGCATACTTTGCAAATTTGTATTACAACTCTTTTCTTGGACTCACACATACCCCTTTGGATTAAGGGGGGATGTTGGAACACCTAATCCTCATGGGTAGGTGTGGAATGAAAAAAGTCACAATGGAGTCCAAGTGACCTTGGAATGTGAAACCAAGAGTCACACCATTGTACTATAAATGTGCATCTTTGTATAATGGAAAATACGAAAAGCCTCACGCTTATCCTTCAGCTCTTTGTTGAGTCTTGTGTGTGTGTGTTTATCTTTCTCATACACCATGTGTGTGCTTCAACATGGTGTTTAATGTGTATTATTTATTTTCTGCAAAGAGTGAAAACTCTTGCAACATGGTTAAAGTGACCAATCCGATTTTTAGAATAAGAAATCAAATCATCTAGATATAATTGAATAATTTTTCCAATTAATTCATCGAAAACAATGTTCTTATCCCTCTGAAATGTGGCTCCAGTGTTAGTGAGACCGAAAGGAATGCGATGAAAAGCGAAAGTTCCCCACTTAGTGGTAAAAGTTGTCTTATGTTTTTTACAGTACTAACAACTTGTTGCAGAAATAGTTTTGTATTAAGAAGGGGAAGTTATTTTTCACATTGGCCTTATTTAATGATCGCAAATCGACACACAAGAAAATTTGGCCATTTTTCTTCCGAATAGGGACTAAATTAGCTACCCATTCAGAATATTTGATAGGATAAATGATATGGGAAACAAGAATGTTTTCTAGTTCAGTTTTGATGGTCACTTATAAGGCTGGATTGAAATGCCTTTGTCTTTGTCTAACCAGTGAGAAATTAGGTTTGATAGGTATGTCATGAGAAATCAGACTAGGATCAAAACCTCTCAAGTCATTATATGACCATGCAAAAATATAGAATGTTTTCGAAAAAGATTAAAACATTTACAATTTATTCTTGAGTACATGATTAAAAAACATGCAACATTTTAGGATCATCATCAGTTCCAATGTTCACTTGTATGGTTTATTAATAGTTTTAGGAAATGATTTATTGGATGAAGAAATTTCAGCTACATCACTAGGTGAAAATACATCTTCTAGGGGGAATTAGCCCTTGGGATACTTGTTCTAATCAAGATCAATGGTTTTGGATGATTCCTTTGTATAATTTGTGAGAAAATTCAGAATATCTTGGTCATTGTAAAAGACCTGCCAAGAATTTCATTATCGGGAAGATGGGGTCTATACAATGTCACTACAATGCAATGAGGTTTTTTCATTGAATAAAAATATCTAGGCCTTGCAACATACATTTCTAGATGATCAATAATGGCATTCATGCTTTGGTTTATGTGAGTAATATTAAAACTATTAAGTTTTTAGGTTGCATCCAAAGGAAGGACTATGTAACACCTCATCAACTTGTTTGAAGGGCTGTAGATTCTTTTGATAAGATTGACAACTAATCCTGAATATCCTAAAATAGAAACATTTTGAATTACATGCAAGGAGGCATTATTCCACCTAAGTAACAGAGCTTCAAACTCTGTACATTATGTGTACATGAGAAATTTAAACGATATGAATAATAATATGATTTTCTAACTTTTTTTATAGAATAATACCAACCCCATTACCTTCTTGTGATGATGTCCCATCAAAAAACATATTCCAAATTAGATGTTGTTAGTATGAATCTTTTGTCGAAGTGTACGAAAAAAGACCACTTTAGCTACGCATAACTTATAGCCCTAACATCAAATATGGCTGCCAATATCTTCATATTTGCAGTTAGTTGATCAAGACAAATGTTGCAAAAATCTAGATCTATGCATAAAAAGACATTAAGCAGTAAAAATAAGGTTTTGCTCCATGCATCCAATAGACAAGACAAGAATAATATTTTTGAAAGAATTTTATATTAAGGGTACCTGGGAGGAAAACAAGAAAGATGTTTCCAATTCTCCTCAATGGGATGGGTTCTTGAAAGTCCTCAACACTTCAGATCTAGAATTTCTCTCTCTTGTTGGTGTAGAAAACCCAGACAAACATAGAACTTGAAGGGAGCTCACAAAGTAAATAATGGAGAATATGACAATGATAATGGCTCAAAGTCAAACCAAAAGTATAGATCCAGAGTGATCTAATAGGCAACAAAAGGTGAAGAATGGTAGGAAAAACCCTCCTATTTATAACAAAATATTGGGTCATTCTATATCTTGGTGCATGATTAAAATAATATTAACCAAACCTAGATCCACCTTTTATGGAATATTTTATTATATTTGTTGGAGGGGAAAAGTATTTGACTTGGGTCAAATCGCTTTATTTGTAAATAATAAATAAATAAATGATTTATTTATCATTTTAAGGAAGTGGTTGAAATATAATTAAATAAATAATGATTTATTTAATTATTTATAAATGATTTATTCATATTTAACAAGGAATATTATTTAAATAAGATTTAAATAATTATTCCTAGAAAATAATAAGATAAATAAGGATTTATCTAATTAATTTCTTTGTTTTGGGTTAAACATGACCATGAATAATAATTAAATTATTGTTTAATTAATTATTCCTTGAGGAAAATCAAACAAATATAGGTTTGTTTAATATTTCCTTTTGGGGTTTCCTGTTTAGACCATAAACAACCTAATAAATGTTTTTTATTAAGTTATTTTACATAGTGAAAGAAATTTTACTTAGGGTAAAATTGGTCTTACATGGTGTACTTGGGTCCATCTAATGATAATAGGTTAGATGACCAAAAAATGGTGTAACAGATTTCCCTCGAGCGTGCGAGTGTTAGGAGAAAATCGTATGACCGAAGTACGTTGTAATAACTCAATCACCAGACATCAAAAGGGAAGTCAGAGATAGAAATGTAAGGTAGCCTAATGTGCTGGAGAAGTAGACCCTGAGGAGACGAGACTTACAGGTGCAACAAGTCTCTTTTTATGAGAGGGTACCTGTGCTAAAGGCGGCGGGGGAGGCATACATATGCCCACCGAGACAAAGTACAAAAGAATAGTGCGTCCAGTAAACAAGGGACCGACCTGTAAAGTACATGCTGGCATAAACATGAGCCATATAAAATATATAATGATGAATCCCACATACTTGTTGTGCCTGGGATAACAGCCAGGACTTATACAATAATATCTGAGTACATGAGATACAAATACAACCCAAATGCCCCCTATCAATGGGGAAGGGCTCGCAAAATCTGACTGATACATGTAAATCAAAGAGGTGCTGCAAGCGGCTAAGGCAGACATCATCAAATGTATGGAACTGCATCGAAGGATGTGATGAAGAGGTCATCCGGGCATGTGGGGGGCTACCTGTAGGGCCACCCCCTCATGAGGGTTGAGACATCTCACACACACCTGGAAATCATGGAGAACAACTGCTGCATCACTAGACCATCAAGTATACGGATCTCGATCATGCTGAAAGGAGCTGAAGGTGAGAAACAACCAAGTCAAAGGGCAATAAGTAGTCCCTTTTCCTGATCCGGGGCGCCGAACAAGAGTGGAAGCTGGAACCAAGGTACACCACCCTCTAGACCTGTCTTCTGGAATGAAGGAGTTGATGTCGAGAGAAGGAGGTCTTCCATAGGTGAGGAAATAAGGGATCCTCAACTAAGGCATGAGAGAAAATAATAGAGCGACTGATAGACTAACACCAATGATGATGATGAAATGGGGGGTACTGAGTAGCGAATGGACGACTTCCCTTGTTAAAGCATAAAGGGCATGGATGAATTGGCAGCGACTGACACAATATCATGAGGGATAAGGGACAGTGGGACTGAAGGCCATAATGTGCGACACGAGAGAAGGACCAAGCAATGAAGGATGGAGGACTATAATGGGATACACAGGGACTCGGGATAGAATTCATGAATGTGATGATGACTCAACTCGGATGCTCTAAACAAGGGCGACTCGATGGTGCTGCCACACAGTAAAGGTCCAATTGGGGACCATAAAAACATGAGTACAAGAGAGTATCTCATGACGAAAATCAACACGAACAACGACAAGTAAGGAGGCAAAGTGGTGCCCCAAGTACAAGTGTTGTAAGTGAGGAGATCCGATTTGGAGGAGAGGTGAATAGACCCTTCGTGGAATAAATGTGTCCTGGTGAAGTATCAAATCATGAAAAACTAATAGATACCCACTTGAGTGCTCGATGAGACCTTTCCAACGGTGCAGACAGTTTGTCAAACAGAGCTACTGTTTGGTCGCAGTAGGTGAAAGAAAAATCAGGGGTTTCTCTTTTAATAAGGCATTTTCCCTCCAAATGCACTCATTCGCTTGTGTAGTTGTGGTGAATGTAGAGAGGAGAGAAGGCCCTAAATCTTGCGGCGATCGTAGCAGACAAACCAATCGTTGGAATTGAGATCCGTCAGTTGCAGGTAAGAGGTCTAATCCTAATCTTTCTTTTTGATGGATTGAAAGTTCAGATTAGGGTCCTAAATATAAGGAACAACCCCTCCCTCATCTTCACTGCCGGGTCGCACTATTTGGGCCAAAAAATGTGACCTGGGAAGTAGGTTTTGGCCTGAAAAGTGCGACCTGTCCCAAGATTTGGCCAAAAAGTGCGACCTGTCAGATGGAGGTGATTTCAGTGCTATTGTGGGCTGAGATTTGGGTTTTTGTGGTTGGATACAGTTTTTCCTATCAGTATACTGACAAAGATGATGTTTTTGTGCAGATATGGCAGATATACAGATCAATTGGAGAGAGAGAGACCTGGGTACATTACGGGCGGAGATCCAAGGGGATCAAGGTGTCCGTCGTGCATTGGCCAGGTATGGGGTTCTGAAGTTTGTGGAGAACCCTCTGATGAGAGCTGGGGAGCCCTTGTTGGCCTGGATTGTCAGTTACTGGGATCCAGATCATGAGGTCTTTATAGTGCAGGGGCACAGAATCGAGTTGACAGTCCAGGATCTATATTTCCTAACTGGTCTCTCACCATTAGGGATGGTGGGAAATACGAAGCCAGTGTTACCGCGGGGGCATCACATCATGGAGTTTGTAGAGCGACATTGTCGACCAGGCCTCCAAGTCAAAGGGACTCGGATACCGATTAGGGACCTAGAGAGATTAGAGACCCGTGCAGTGGCCCCAGTGGTGCTGCGGATCTTGGGAAACCAGGTGCTCCATCACATCACTGGGGGGCAGATGATGATTGTGGAGAAAGTGTTGAGTGGGACCTACTATGGGTGGGCCCAGATGATGTTGGTGTCGTTGAAACGACAGCTGTCGCTTTGCAAGCGGCAAGTGAACAATGATTGCGCTTATGGGACCGTATTGTGCTCCTTCTTTTTTGAGAAGATCCTGACCTTGCGACCTTGTATAAAGCTACCAGATGGGGGTCCGAGAGAACCTAGGATGCGCCGGTGGGGGCGAATACTGTGTAGAGGAGGAGGAGGGGTGGTCGGACGGGTGTTCCGACCGGAGTTCTTTTCCCATTGGGATCAGATGCCATTGTACATAGACGACTATCCCTATAGTGGGATGAGTTATTGTGGAGATCTGGACTTGCCACTTTCGCCTGGTTGAGTATGGGAGCCCGATGGTAAGTGACAGGTGAATAATATTTTATGTTCATGTTAAAGTTTCTGAATAGTATATATGGTACTAATTCTTGTACTTTTGGTATGCAGATATAGCTCTGGTAAAACCGGCCGGATATATGGGACGACCCGCAGTATCTGGAGCTGCAGGCCCTAGTGGATTGAGAGCGGCACAAAATAAGGATATGGCCGCCCTCCTGGAGGAAATCCATTGTAGATGTGAGGGGCTGCTGACTGGTGTTTTAGAGCGTGGCTGGCAAGAATTAGACGACCAGTATATAGAGCTATGTATTGGTCTACCCTCGGAATGGCGAGGTGTCATGCGGCGCATAGAGATGGCCAGGCATGGGATGCGCGATCTACAAGCTGTGGGGGTAGAGCCATTGGCTCGGGATCCTCCATATAGTGATTAAGTGTGCGGCAGGTGGTGCCCCCTAGTGTGTATTTAGGGGCAAGTGGTGCCCCTAGTTTTGAGTTTTGTTTTTTGTAACATGTTATGGGCATGTCATATGTATCAGAGTAAATGGACTCTAAAAAACATGTTATACGACACATATTATGGATATGCATCATTTTGATGATTTTTAATGTTATTGTCTTGTATGAAATGTGTGTGATAAATGCCAATCTTGAACATGGTTTGCAATGCTATCTACGTAGTGATTTTGTTCTCGAGGTACATGACTGAAAGTAATGATTCTAAATTCACGTATCAAAAGTTTCACTCGTAAATATCGTCTAAAAAGGATAGGATTATGCACACGATAGACACCATTGAGTTGCATGACAAGAAGCAGGGAATCTAAATGAACATGCAAATGGAGGATGCAATGAGAGAGGGCATCGGCTAAGAGACCACCCACTGCATCATATTCGGCCTGATTATTGGTGGCAGTACCAATGGAGACCCCGTTTGAGAGAACAAGGGCATGCAAGGGGGTAAAGATGGCCCAAGCTGCAAAGGCTAGATTCCGAGAATAGCGACTTGCACCATCGGCATAGCCGATATAGGGTGTGGACGGGAGGTCCTGCGGAATAGTGTCAGAAGACAATAAATGGGAGGGGGAAGAAAAATGATGGCAGCGTGAGTGCAAAGTAGACATAAAACGACAACTGTGGGAGGGAGTGGTCTGGATAGGATGGCTATGGCTCATAAACCGACTATAGGGTGGTGTATGAGGGCTACGGGAGGGATAACTGGTGCTCATGCTGCGGAGGTCGACATAGATACAGATGGTATCATCCTGTTTATGGGCGGGAAAGAAAAGGTCAGGGGTGGAGAAGGCTTCCATGAGGTCATCATGACATGAAAAGAGGGGATGACGAGGGGAAGGAAAACCACATGACGTGGCAAAGCTACCGAAATCATCAGCATGAGAAGAAAGGCTCACATACGGATCGTCATGGGTGGTGACAGAAGAACAAGTAAAAATGTGGTCAAGAGATGGTGAGCCCAAGGTGGTCGCTGAAGGGGGGTCAAGCGAAACAAGAGGAGAGGATTTAAAGGGAATTTTCTCTGAGGGTCTCATAGATGATGATAGGTAGAGGATGGTGGTAGTAGGCTCCGTCATCTTGACTTCAGGAGGAGGAATGTCAATGGGAGCAGGTAAATCCTTGAGCTGGCCTGACGCATACTGCGCAAGTATGGGAGAGGCAGATTGATTTTGTTCAACCTCATACTCTTGAACAACCTCTAAAGAGGCGCAGTAATGCGTCAGGTGAGGGAAATGGTGGGAATAATGGCCATGGACACCACACAGAGCACAAGGTTTGTTGGTGCGAATAGTCTTTGGGTTCTTGGCTGTGGACGAGGAAGAAACAAAGGGTTCAGGGACCGTAGACTTAGGGAACACGACTTTAACCATGGGTTTAATACGGGGAAACTCCAGACAGGTATGGGTGGCATGACCGATGACATCACACAAGGCGCAAGGCTTTGCGGGTGGAGGAGGGGCAGGGTCAGTCGGGGTAGCCTTGTCTTTGGATTCCCCCTTGTGAGCTTTGCCTTTCTTTACCAAAGCTGGCCCAACAGGAGAGGGGTCCTGTTGAGGTGCTGAGGGCACAATAGCAACGGAAGAAGCTAGGGGAACCAGTTGAACTGGTCTCAAAGCAAGGTAGGGTTTGGGGTGATCAGGCGGGGTTTGCAGCTGGAGGGTCAAGGTACCAGACGGGTATACCCAGGGTCAAGTTTGGGAGAGAAAGGATGGCCATGATGGGAACCGAATAGAATCTAGGAGAGGGAGCAAGGAAAGGTATCTAACCATTGGGGTAATGACCAGGTGGGACGGCTACAAGATGGTTAAGGCCTGGTGGAACCGACCCAGGAGGATAAAGGGGCTCATGGATACCATCTGTAGGAGAAGGGCCAGAAGGAGTAGGTCTGGATGGCTGAGACGAAGGGCTAGGAGCAGGTTGCGGTGGGCGAGGTTGAGGTTTCTGACTCGCCGAAGCAGGCCGCTTAAGGGCAGCCCGAGACGATTGCATCATGCAAACATTCTATAAGCTGGGATCAGAGACAAGGGGAGGAGGAAGACTAGGGAAGGTTCCAAGCAAAGATGAGTCTTTGTAGATGCCGGGAGAGACACTGGTCAAAGAATCGACGGTTTTCTTATTGGCGAGACAATAGATGGTCGACTCAGGTGAGGTCTGAGATTTTGGCTCATGATATGTCAACTAGTCAATGGTGACTATTTTTACATTATGAGGGAAATAAATCTTGCGGAATACCGTGGATGGGACAAAAGACATGGCATAGGTGTAGCTCCGCCCTAAGAGGATGTTGTAATCTAGAGGGGCATCGATAACTGCAACGTCAACGCAAACAGTCTTGCCCGCAAGAGTGATAGGACAATGACGAAATAGGCCAATGGGTTGGGAGGCATGGTCATCCCATGCTCGAAGGGTGATTGTGGAAGGGGCCAATTCAGGAGATCCAAGTTGTTTCCAAACCGAAGCAGACATCACACAGGTGGATGCACCCTCTTCAATGATACATCGAGAAACATGAGCGTTTCAAATTTTGACTGGGATTTGGAAGGCTACAGAAGCAGGAAGAGGGGGATGTTATGATTGATGGGCATTGAAAAAAATCAATTGGTCATCAACAGGATCTACAGTGCCCATGGAAAATAGTAGAACCTTCTTTTGGGAAGGGCACGACTAGAGGAGTTCCAGTGTTGAAATGGCAGCAGGAGATTGCGCCAAATCATCGACTATGCTATACGAATGAGTAGCTCGACCAGAAGCAACATTTCGATGTAATGGTCCCTTAGGAATCTTGGTATGAACCTCAAATTTGGGCTAAGGGATATGCAAGGGACCATTAGATGTTGAAAGAGGCTCTGTAGAAACTGAAGAAGATGATTCGGGGACAGACGGAGTGGGAGGTTTGGGGTACTGACGAGATCGAGTTTGAAGGTTAAGGTCGACGGTGAGAGGTTGATCAGAGTTCATCATGATAATCTAGTAATCAGAGGAACCAAAGGGTGAAGGTTGAGTGGCCCTTTGTCCATCAGGTGGTTGGGTAGCCACGAATTCTTGCTGGGGGAAAGGATTGGTAAACACAGCCGGTTGAGTAGAGGCCACATTGGGGGGATCAGTAGGGGAGGCATGTTGTCCGCGCAATGTGGCTTGAGACTCCCACATCTGCCACATCTGTGGTAAAAGGGGACAATCATGAGTATAATGACCGTAAACACCGCAACACGAGCAAGGCTTATTTGTACGAATAGTCCTGTCCAGCTTGGGTTGAGTGTCCTGTTGCTTGTTAGCAGTGTTAGAGTCAATACCTTGAGGATTAAGTCCATGATTACTAGGGGCAGATTGATTTTGATTGCCTTTCCTCTTCCTTTGAGAGGAAGGAGGATTAGTCGCCCCCTGCTGTGCAAATACTTGCCCTGGAGGGGGTGGTAGTTTCTATTGCTGGGGTTGAGAAGGCAAGGGAGGCAGAGGTGCAAATGCTGGTGGGGCTGGTGCACCAGGATGTGGATAAGGATAATGGTGAGGTTGGGCAACATTGAGGTAGGCAGGAGGTTGGGAAAAAGGATGAGGCATGCTGGATCCTGGATACATGCTACATGGAGGGGGAAAAGTGCTGGAGGTGCTGGCCCCTCCCGGAGGGATACCATAGCCCATAGGAGGTTGAGCGTACAGATGAGAAAAAGCTCCAACGATATCGTCGACAGAATGAGAGGCCCCCGGGGCGTTAGCACTGCCGGGTTTTGGAAGGTCAGGAAGGACGGTATAAACATAACCAGACTGAGCATAGATGAGGTCATATTTCAAGGCTATTTGGAGGGTGGCTTCTTCGGTTTGAGGGAACTGGGATGCGACATCTTTGCCGATGGTGGGTAAAAGAGATCTAAGGAACTAGTCCATATAGACACGGTCTTCAAAGGTATGAGCTCAACACAAGCTCTTTCTTCTTTGCCATTCTTGGACCTGATCGGAAAGGTGGGTCGCAGTCGATTGACGGAAAGAAGTCAAGAGTTCGGTACCAGTGTCGTATCGGAGAGGGAGCTGGAAATAAGATAAGAAGGCTCGGGAAATGGTCGCAAAGGTGGTATGGGAAGAGGCGGTCTGATCAACATACCACTTAGAAGCTTCGCCTATAAGCGTGCATTGGAACAATCCAAGACAGATGGAATCATCGGTAATGGAATTGGATGAACACCACATGTGGAAAGATCGGATATGGTTGGAGGGATCTTCTCCAGCAAGGCCTTTGAACTTGGGAATGTCGGAGGGGAGCTTGGTTGGCATAGCAGGCCAACCAACATCGTGGCGGATAGGGTCGTTGATCAACTGATTGAAATCAGGGAGACTGACGCCTGCCATGTAAGGGAGCAAGGGAATAGTCGAGGTAGTTCCTGTGGCAGTTCTGCTAGTAGTATTCCCGGCAGGAGGTCCGGGAGTGCCACTAGTGTGAGGCCCTGGACCAGACATGGTGAAGGTAATAGTGGGAGAACCAAAAGTAAAAGGAGAACCCAATGAATCAAAAGAGGAGTCAGAGTGCGGACTCGGAGGATGACTAACTCAACGATGGTGTGAAGGAGTAGGTCAACCGACTGGAAACTAAGGATGAAGGCCAAGAATTCTCCGGGATATATGACTTGGGGGTGCAATGATGACAACACAAACATGGCACAAAGGTAATAAGAACGACCAATAAGGGCAGGGAGGTACAAAATCAAGTGATTACAATGTCGAAACAAGGGCAGAGAGGTGCAGTGTCAATTGATTTTACAATGTTTTAAAGTCTTGGCCTGGCGGTGTTAATCGGGCTCTTCTTCACTTAAGGTGAGTGTGTGGTGTGCATTAATTCTAATTTTTAACCCCAGACGTTTGGAGAGTAAAAGAAAAAGTGTGCTACGTAACTGAAAATAAACCCGCAGAGAACAACATCATTAGGGGAATTTTGAGGTCTAAAATGGGCCTCCTAAGAAAAATGTACAACAAAAATAAACTTTATAACAACCAATAGGATTCAAGATGATGATGTCAACCATGGGGGATGATTTACCATTTTTAAAATAAAAGGGTAAAAATATTAAAAAATAATAAAATAATAAAACTACTTTTTCAACTCGTATTTTCAACTTATCTCCCAAAATTTTTACTCAAATTTCGAGCAGGAGTACTCGTTGGATGCGAAATTTTATTCCTCATCCAAGGAGTACCCATGTTGAATACTTTTGATGAACTCTACTACACGAAAAATGAGAAATACATAAAAAACGTGATTGTAATCACGTTTTTTTTATGTATTTCTCATTTTTTGTGTAGTAGGACCCATCGAAAGTATGCAACATGGGTACTCCTTGGATGGGGAATTAAATTTCGCATCCAACGAGTACTCCCGCTCGAAATTTGAGTAAAAACTTTGGGAGATAGGTTGAAAATATGAGTTGAAAAAGTAGTTTTTTCATTTTTCCCTCTAAAATTTGATGATGTCATCAAATCTTATTTGATTTTTTCCACTATTATTTTATAATTTCCTTAGGAGGCCCATTTTAGACCTCAAAATTCCGCTAATGATAATACTGAAAATAATAGAAAATTAACAGCTAACAATGCATCAATCTAACCCAAGGAGGCGGGTCTCTCAAAAACTAGTTTAACAGAGGGAAAAAATATAGTCAAAACACACTAAAAATAAGCCAATAGATCTAAGGTCAGGAGGGACAGGGATATAAAGGATAAATTTGCTGAAAAGAGGTGCAGAAAACAACAAAGAGACAGAGGCAAGGTTGCTGTGAAAGAGGAGGAAAAAATCTAAAGGCAATAGGGAAAAGGGGGTGACCCTAAAGGAAAACCAAAAAAAAACTATATGAGGTGATTTGGATGGAAAAATAGCTGATCTAAAAGGGATATGAAAAGGAGGTATCAGATCTGCTAAAGAAAAGGCTAAAACTCTAAAAATTTGGACACCTGCAATAGCTAAAACTCTTCCACAAAAAGTGGAGGGTACTAAAGCCCTAGGGGGCTATATTCCCACTTATTTGAGTAAAAAAACAATAACAGGTCTAAACAGGCGGAGACGGAGGATGGAAAACCCCAACAAAAGCTTCAGACAAACCCAGAAAACTTTTAGAAAAACTGCAGAAAAAAGTGCAGGTCGTAGGTTCTGACCTATTTTCTATCCAGGTCGCAGTTTTGAGCCTAAAAAGTGTGTCCTGCAGTCCAGGTCACAGGTTCTAGGCTGAAAAGTGTGAACTGCAGTTTCGGGTCTCTCGGAGGCAGATTTCAGAAAAAGTTGTCATCTCAGTTGCGGATGATATCTGTTACCTGCGCAATAGGGCCAGAAACACACGGAAGTTATAAATCTTAATGTTTGAGGGTTTTATAGGTGAAAAACAACATAAAAATAGGAAAAAAAAGATGAAGAGAAACCCTAGGGTTTGAAGCAGCTGGATATGCAGGAATATGAAAAATGACAGCAGTCGTAATTGAAAACCCATGTGGAGTCGCCAGTTGTTAGTATGAATATTTATTCAAAGTGTACGAAAAAAAACCACTTTAGCTAAGCATAACTTATAGCCCTAACATCAAATATGTCTTCCAATATCTTCAGATCTGCAGCTAGTTGATCAGACAAATGTTGCAAAAAACCAGATCTATGCATAAAAAAACATTAAGCAACAAAAATAAGGTTTTTCTCCATGGATCCAATAGACAAGACAAGAATAATATGTTTTAAATAATTTTATATTAAGGGCACCTAGGAGGAAAACAAGAAAGGTGTTTCCAATTCTCCTCAATGGGATGGGTTCTTGAAAGTCCTCAGCACTTCAGATCTAGAATTTCTCTCTCTTGTTGGTGTAGAAAACCCAGACAAACATAGAACTCAAATGGAGCTCACAAAGCAAGTAATGGAAAATATGACAATGATAATGGCTCAAAGTCAGACCAAGAGTATAGATCCAGAGTAATCTAATAGGCAACAAAAGGTGAAGAATGGTAGGAAAAAGCCTTCTATTTATAACAAAATATTGGGTCATTCTAGATCTTGGTGCATGATTAAAATAATATTAACCAAATCTAGATCCACCTTTTATGGAATATTTTATTATATTTGTTGGAGGGGAAAAGTATTTGACTTGGGTCAAATCCCTTTATTTGTAAATAATAAATAAATAAATGATTTATCTATCATTTTAAGGCAGTGGTTGAAAGATAATTAAATAAATAATGATTTATTTAATTATTTATAAATGATTTAGTCATATTTAACAAGGAATATTATTTAAATAAGATTTAAATAATTATTCCTAGAAAATAAGAAGATAAATAAGGATTTATCTAATTAATTTCCTTGTTTTGGGTTAAATATTACCAGGAATAATAATTAAATTATTGTTTAATTAATTATTCCATAAAGAAAACCAAACAAATATAGATTTGTTTAATATTTCCCCTTGGGGTTTCCTGTTTAGACCATAAACAACCTATTAAATGTGTTTTATTAAGTTATTTCACATAGTGAAAGCAATTTTACTTAGGGTAAAATTGGTCTTACATGGTGTACTTGGGCCCATCTAATGATAATAGGTTAGATGACCAAAAAATGGTGTAACAGATGTGATCTAGGGAGGGGTAACATTTGTGACATTTTGGTGATTCATTTCTTAAGTCTATTGAAAATTGAATAAATTCCAAGGTCCTTTTTGATACACTTGATTGAGGGTTGGGGAATATTTGGAATATAAGGAACTATTTTGTCTTCCCTATATACAATTATATTTTGGGACCTCTGGGAATGATAAGATGAGAGCCATCCATGAAGCACATCAGTAAAATATTGCTGGTCTTTACCAAGAATGATTAAATAATTACCAACTGGCATATCAATAACTTGAACATCACAAGTCAAACTGATCTCAAGGCGATAACACAATACTGATGTAATATTTTTTATTTCTCCAATAGTGGTATGTTTTTGTTGGTTATGGGCTAACATATTCCTTGGAATTTTAGTTGAACAAGAAAGCCCTATTTCTTCCATGATAGTTTTGGACATAAAAGCTAGACCAGAACCCCCATCTATAAGACATCGATGAACTATCTTATCAAATATTTTCATAGAAACATAAAAGGGTGGGTTCTTAGGTGTCTGGAATCCATCCCCACTTCAACTTCTGGATCTTGGGAAAACTCACTATCATATTTTAATTTAGGGATGGATATTGATGGAATAGGTTATTTTTGTTTCCTTTTAATAAAATTTTGTATATTTGTAATTTTCTCAAGGGTTTGAGCTAAATCAAGAAGTGTTGCATTATCTTTGATCTTAGACAAATCTTCTATGATGTTTATTTTCCAGTAGTCTTGAGAAAATTATCATTTTGTTTAGCAGCATTGTTGTCTTTGATGTTAGAAGTAGATTGTTTTGAAGAAAAATTATGATTATAGGAATTGTTTTGAGAATTTTTGTTATAATTTTTAGTATGAGTATTTACAATATTTACATCGTCATCTATCCAACTAGAGTATTTACGGTATGATTCAAAGGTGATGGAGTTGATTTCTTTCCCAAAAATATTTCCTTGCTTTCTTTCATAATTTCACAGGTCCTCTCATCATGATTTCCCTCGCATAAATTAAACCAAGGACAGTTTAATAGGAGAGTTCATGTAGCAACTAAAACAAGATAAGGTTGAGGGATGGATGTAAGTGAAGATTGAGAAGATGGAAGTACAACCTTGCGCTCAAATGAGATCATAAAATTATTCATATTTTGCATTAATTGTAAGATCACAGTAATTTCAGGGTTCTTGTTGGGTTCATTCAAAGGAATACCAATTCTCAGGTTCCGATCCTCGTATTCTAGACAAGCTTGTATGGAAGTATCCATATATTTGACAAGTTTTTCTTCAAGTCAATTCATATAGAGAGGAGGAATGATATTATAATATTGGATCATGGTAGCCTAAATGTGAGGTCTGATAACATTAGGAATTTTATTATAAAACTTGGTAAAATTGAGGTTAAATCTCTGATGGTTTGTCTAGGCTTGAAAACCAAACTATTGTACTCCTTGAACGAGTCAATGGGACTTTTCTATTGTCCAAAAGTATATTTGAACCAATAATCCAATTCAGCCTAGGTTGAGAAGGTTTTAGGAGGAAAATCATAGAAATCAAATGCATATTTTCCTTTTAGAGTATTAACAAAGAGTCTCATGTAGACATCTTGTGTGTTAGCCCTTATATTTTTTCATGAATTCAAAAAGGAACTAAGTTGCTCTTTAACAGTATGGGTTCCAATGCCAAAAGGCTTAGACAAGTAATATTTGAACTTAGGTAGATGAGCTACCATAGGAGGTAAATTTAATGGTTATGGTACATGCCCAAGGAGTTACATTTAAATCTTATTCAGATTCAAAAGATAATTTTTTTTTAATTATCTTGTTAGGATCATTAGGATGCGAAGTAGGTTGATACTTAATGAAAACACCCCTAAAATGAGGGGCAGCCATTTTAATAGGAGGAACAAAAATTGGAATTTTATTGATGAAAGAAGTGTTAGATTCAGATAAGGATATTTTTAGAGAACTCTTGAGAGTTTTTAAAATATTACTTGTACCTCTAACAACTCATAAAGAGTCAAATTGAGGAGATATTCCTCTTAACCTACGAGATTGACGAGTAGTTTCGAATAGTTGATGAGTAGATCTAGATTGTCGAGGAGTTTCAATGTTATGATGAGAAGATCGAGAGGAGAGAGAAGGAGTGTGAATCTATTAATCAAGAGGTTGAATTCTTACTAGATGATGTACCAACTGTTAGTATGCAATTTCAATATTACAATAGATAGTTGTCCAAGATCTTTAAAGTTCTTGATGATTTTTTGTAGTGTCAATAGAAATACTATAATGATAAGCAAGAATACTATTCTGATTATTAAAATTAGGGAAAAAATTGGGTTGAAATAAACAGGTTGAGTCATTTATTATTTCAAATTTCATCTACCTATTCAAGAAATGACAATATTTCATAAATATATCTTAATAACAGAGTAGTAAATGCAAATAACTGACCTTGATTGAAATATTTTGCTGACATTTCCTTAGCTATGGATAACAATGACAGAGCTATATCATCATGATCATTGCTTAGACTAAAGGGTTTAATTTTGGTCATTAAAATTGTCAAATAACAATCGTGAACAAGAAGAAATATAAATAGCAGATAGAAGTAAAAAGAAAACAAAGAAAACCCAATAAACCAAAACAAATCAACAAACTAGGAAGTAAAATCATTCTCTCATCAATATGGTCGCCATAAAAGATGTTGATAAATTTTTTGGTGAAAAATCCACAAAAACCCTTGAATCGTTAGGATGGCCAGGCCAAGGGTATGGGAACATAACCTAGATTACAAGCCAATGTAATATGATACAACTTAAAAATATAAATATAAAATAAAGAAAGAAAAATCAAATATAGAAACTCAAATCTAAATTTTACAATATGTTCAACAAGTAAGTTATTAAAAATAATAGTGATCATTAACATGTATTGTAAGTCAGAATCACAAACAAATATTCAATTTTGAACATATAAAAATAAAATCATTATTTCCCATTAAATTGATACTTCATAAGAAAAATAACTGTAATATATAGTGTAAAAATGACTATTATCTTGTAGGTTTTCCTCTTAGCAACAAAATGGCCCCACAAGGTCCATCATGAGAGGCTAAGAGAATGTCATAAACCTAATCTTACCTTACACATATTCTTAGAAAATGATCATGCCCCAAATTGAAGAGGATATGACTAATCCAAGTATAATGAACATTCTTCCTAAGAATCTTTGTTTTCTCCTCTGAAGATGAATGAGGGGGAAATTTGCTAACAACTAAGAAGTATTCAATGTCAACAAACCATGGAGACAACAATGATATCGAAAAAAGGTTCTCATTAGGGAGTTGGTCGTAAACCATCTCTTCATCCTATGTAGACAAGGTTAGTCTAGACAAAAAAGCTACAACAACATTTTCTTTTATTGATTTTTTAACAATGGTTAGATCAAATTGTTGTAGTAATGTTGGGCGTGGAGCTTGATTATCTTGTTGATTCAAAGGTTTTTTTTTACCCATGATTAGATGCCGAGCCCTGACGTGGGCTTGTCGGGGGACTTCCATCCACTAGGGGTGTTGCTCGGGGGGAGGGTCTAAGGGGGGTGGTGGAAACGACCTAACCCCCCTTGGAAAGGTTTTGTGGGTAACTCCCCCGAAGAAAACATTAGATAAAAAATTTCCTTGTAAAATATTTTAATTTCATATTAAATATGGGCCATTCATTAGGTGGAAGATATGACGGTAGAAGTTAATTTAATTTAGGGTTTTTTTTTTTCCTTAGAAGGAAACCCTTAGTTTATATGAGGTAATTGTATTACAACTGTGTATAATTCTCTGTGAGAAAAAGAGAGGAGATTGTGTGAGAGTGAAGAGGAAGTTACAACGGATTTGTTGTAGGTTGTATCCCTTCAATTTTCTGGATAATATAAAAGGAAGGACCGACTGTTTCTCCATGGACGTAGCCCAAATTGGGTGAACCACGTATATCTGTGTCTCTCTTATTTTATGCTTTTATATGTTTTTTTTCGTAATATTTTAGTTGTCATATTGATTTGTTATTTAATTTCTAACGTAGCAATAGTAATCATCTAATGATTCAAGCATTTACATTAGGTTTATTCATCATATACCTAATTGTTGCATGGTTACTATGTACAAAAACCTGATATCTAGTAATGTAGTTCTTGAATTTATTCAAAGAATGTACAACAAATAAAAGTTATTTTTTGATAACCATGTAATTAATATTTGTTTTGGAAAATTTCTTGCTAATGAAATAGATGGCATATGAAAATTTACCTTCAAGCCATCCCAATGCTTCCCCAAATGATTTCTCTTATGCATATGTTTAGATGTGGAAGGGAAAGGCCCAATTTAGGCCTCTAAGGACTGGTGTAGTCATGATCTGAATTTGAATGGTAGTTTCGTTGTGCTAATTTCATCCTCAGAATTACAAATAATTTGTTGATCTTTGGCTTCATGTGCATAGGTTTCTTGAGCTGTTTGTGAGTTTTAAACAGGTAAATGTATCAAATTTTATGTTAAATTCGTGAGAAATTTAAACATTAAAACATAATGCTGAACAACAGCAATAAAATGTACAACAAACCATCAAATGATCCATTAACACAATTTTTTGATGAAGGAGTTCACCCCTCCTAGGCTACATCTCCTTGGTCCAACTTCCATGGCTTGGGCCTCTGTATTAGCTAAAGTGTGAAAAACGTGTTGTTTACATTCATATACTACCCCTAAAACCTTATTCAATGTGTTCAAAATGTGCAAATAATCCAGAAATGATTCTTATTTCCCCCAATTTGGTCGAATTTTGAAAAATTTATGGCCTAAACTGTTTGGCCTAGGAAATCTCCACTAAATCTAGAGAAACTCTAGTTAGTGCCACAAAATTTGGAGTTGGTGCTGAATTTTGGGGCTCTGTCGAATTATCCACCATATTAAACTCAAAGTTAATTATTTTTAAGTGGGATTAAATAATGGATAATTCACAGTTAAATGCACTAAGCGCGTTATATCATAAACTCCGAATTAAAACAAGGATTGGTGCTAACAATGGATTTGGGTTAATTAAACCCACATTACAACTTAATCTCGTGCATTATGTTTAAGTGCTTGCTCCTAGTCGTAGCCTTAAGTCCTATGGTGAGGGGGCTGGCCCCATCCTTACCCCTGCTTGTCATTACATATGAATTTAAATATAATATAATGGATATATATGTTAAGTCATAAAGTGTGGTCAATTAGTATGGAGGGTGTGTTGTGTGGGTGAGGTTGCAGGGTCAAGCCCGACCTCTGCCCAACCTACCTGTTCATAAAATTTTTGTGCCAATAAACATTAAAACCTGACCTTTTAACTTGTTAATAATTTGGACCTTAGAACATCAGAATTCTACCCATTGTTAAATAAAATTTCGGACTATCCAACCTTTGAATCATTTCGTAGTCTGGACATTAATTTAAAATCTGATTTTGACATATATGAAATTCAACCATTGCATTCAGACTTTGACCTTGGTCCACCAGAGGGGGCACATGGCGCACCCTGACTGCATCACGTGTCCGCCTTTGGTTGGAATTTTCCAACCATAAAAAAAAATCCATTCGACCATTAAAATATGAAATTTGACCTTGGTGGTAACATAAAAAAAAAATCACCTTTCCAACTTTGTGGCGAATCCTTTAGTGACACTTGTCACAATGTCATTGGGAAAAAATGAAAAAATATTCCTAGAATATCCCTTTTCTGCTGACTGGGCTTCCATGTCACCATTTTATCCTATTATGCAATTTTTTTAGTTTTTTAGGAAAACAAACAACATGCTCTATCTTCCTCATCTGGAGTTGGTTTCGATGAACAAATTGCATCGGATTCCTGGTAACGAGCTCTTCATTGTCGTTCAGTTTCCATTTTGAGCACTTTAATTTTTGAGCTTTAACACTGAGCACCTAATCATTCCTCCCCACTAGAAGCCTTTTGGACCCAAAAATATCTTTGATTACTGATCATGTGGATGAGGATACAATTCCCTCACCTTTCCAGTCTCAATCCATTGAAATTTTCCCATTTTCATCAACTTGATATTTTCACAAAAACTAAGCATTTTCCTTGAAACTTGAGACCTTCTCTTGCTTCTGTATACACCGTCAGGCTACAATTTCCCTAAATTTGCAGAGAAACAAGATGTTCTTGCAGAAACAAACTTGTTCCCACCTTGGTCATCAATCAAAGGAAACTTGAAAGCTGTCTCAGCTTGCACACTGTCATCATGGCACTTCTTAAATGATCTTGCTTTGTACTTGCGTCGACTCTTGAACAAGTATTTTCGCCATTTCCATGTACCCTTATGAAACAAAAAACAAGCACTTGTGGAACCTATGGTTTTTTTTTTCGATTTTCTTTGTCACTTTCTCTTTGAGATTTTCACGCTCTTGCACTGGCATCTTGTTTCCAACATTGCTCAACACTGATGTTGACTGCTGCAAATATTTCACATCTTGTTTACCTCCTTTCAAAGGAAACCTGTTATAGTCCTGAAACATCTCATTACAAGCGTAAGAAACTTCAATGAAATCAATTTTTTCATTCGATGCATCTTTTTGAAAGGCCTCATACAAAACATCTCTATGCTTGATCGTTAACAAAGTCAAATTTTGACTTGCATTCACTATTATCATCATTTCTCATGCATGTATATGAGAAAAAATTGTCTTCTTCTTATGCGCTCTAACTATGTACTCAATTCCATCTTTAAACAAGTGATACTTATTTTCACGGTGATGAAATATTTCTTTCCTATCATAAAGATAAGGAATTCCAAAAACAATACTTGATATCTCAAGTGGCACCACATCAAGTTCAACTTCATCAAGAAAATTTGAATTGACGACAAACTTTAGTATGCACTTCCTTGTTACTTGCAAGTTTTCATTCTTGCATATCCACCCTAAAGGATAAGGTCTTGGATGTATAACAATTTTGAGGTTTAGCTCCTTAACTAAGTCTTCAGAATCAAATTATCTTGAGAACCACTATCAAAAAGTGTGTCTATCTTGGTATGTTTAGAAATGACTCTAATATGAAAGAGTTCAATTCTTGTATCTTCATCTTGAGTGACATTGGGGCAATTTGAAGAACTAGTGCTTGCTATGTGCTTATATTTCAAACCCATTGATGTAATATTTGTTTCATCTCCTGAATCTGAACCTACGTCATGTTCAATGATTACAACAATTTTCCCCTTCTCTTTGGCTTTCAGTTTGTTTGGCTTCAACTTTGGATGAAGTTTCCAACAATGGTCTTCATCACGGCCATTCTTCGAACAATGTTTACATGTGAGCTTCTCTTTCTCTCTTTTGATATAGCTATTTCTCTTTCCTCTTCCATTAAAATTTCCATTTCCTTTACCCTCATACTCAAGGAAACTATCACTTTTCTCATCTACATTATGTTTCCCTGTTGCTTCTAAATGTGTGTCTTGAATGAAAACCTCATCTAAGTTTATGGGATTGAACATGAGAATAGTGTGGCTAAGGTAACTGTGCAAGCCTCCAATATAATTTAACAATTTTTATTGAGAATGAAAATTAATACCCAAAATAAGAGCTCTTCTCCTAAATTCACCAGTATAATATTGCACACATTTCCCTTTCAATTGTATAAAATTCTGCCAGTCCATAATGGCTTTTTGCATGTAAGCTAGAGGATAAAATTACCTTTTAATGGCAACAATAAAACTTGACCAAGACTTTGAGATATTACCATATTTTTTCATCTCTTCTTGAGTCCTTTCTTCCCACCATACAAGTGTTGATCCTTCCATCCTCAAGGAATCCAATTGAATATTTATGTCATCTTCTTGGACATTTTGAATTATGAAATAAACCTCCAATTGACGAATCCACTTATCCAGGCTCTCTACATTTACCTTGCCATTATACATTGTAAGCTCAAAATTGACATAAAGTTTGAGTAAGGGAGTTTTCCTTTTTGAGTTTTTGAGTGAGTATGGGTAGTTTTGGTTGTGGAAGTGGAATATGATGTTGATGGTGATGATGAGGATGATGATGAATATGGTGGAGATGGAGGAGGCTTTCCTCCATTGCCCTTTGATTCCTGCTCTTCATCCTTTTTGTCCCTCTCTTCAAAGAGGATCCTAACCCTTTTATTCAATTCATAGAAAGCCGTCTTGTATGCTTCCTCTTCTGAAAGACCTTCAGTCTCTCCAAAACCTGACATGATGGCTATGGATTCAAGACTAGCTTCTTGTGCAACTTGTACCTCTTCAATTGCAACTAGAGAAACTTCAAGTGCTTCAAGTGCAGTTGTGAGTGAAAATTTGGGTGGAGATGGTGCCCTTGTGGCTCTCCTTCTTCTGGTCCTAATCTCATGACTTGAAACCAATAGTTTCCCTTCTCCTCTTTGCAACCTTAACCTTGTAAGCATCACAAATTTGCAACCATTAAAACCCTACTTGCACAAATCTAAATAAAATCAAGAAAATAACATTTTCAACCTTTGCTCTGATACAACCTTGATATGAATTTGAATGTTATTTTAGCTATGCTAATTTAATCTTCATAATTATAAATAAGTTTTTGATCTCTTGCTTCATGTGCATAGGTTTCTTGAGGTGTTTGTGAATGTTAAACAGGTAAATGTATCAAGTTTTATGTTAAATTCATGAGAAATTTAAACATTAAAACATAATTCTGAACAAAAGAAATAAAATGTACATCAAACCATCAAATGATACATTAACACAGTGTTTTGATGAAGGAGTTCACCCCTCCTGGGCCACACCTCCTTGGTTCATCTTCCATGGCTTGGGCCTCTGTATTAGATCAAATGTGAAAAAAGTGATGTTCACATTCATCTACTACTCCTGAAACATGTTTCAATGTGTTCCAAATATCCAAATCATTCAGAAATGACTCTTCTTGTCCCCAATTTGGTCAAATTTTGCAAAATTTATGGCCTAAAACGTTTGGCGTAGGAAATCTCCACTAAATATGGAGAAACTCCATTTAGGGCCGCTAAATTTGGAGTTGGCACTAAATTTGAGGGCTCCGCCGAATTCTCCGCCATATTAAACTCGTAGTTAATTAATTTTAAGTGGGATTAACTAATGGATAATCCAAAATTAAATGTGCTAAGTGTGTTTGATCATAAACTCCAAATTAAAATGAGGATTAGTTCTAACAATGGATTTGGATTAATTAAACCCTCATTACAACTTAATCCTGCACATTATGTTTAAGCACTCGCTCTTGGTCGTAGCCTTAAGTCCCATGGTGAGGGGGCTGGCCCCTTCCTTACCCCTTTGGTCATTACATATGAATTTAAATATAATCAGGCAGCTATATATGTTAAGTCGTAATGTGTGGTCGATTGGTATGGAGGGCGCGTTGTGTGGGGGAAGTCGCAGTGTCGAGCCCCGACCTCTGCCCAGCCTACCTGTTCATACAAGTTTTGTGCCAATAAACATTAAAACCCGACCTTTGAACTTGTTAATATTTCACACCTTAGAAAATTAGAATTCCGCCCATTCTTAAATAAAATTTTGGACTATCCAACCTTTGAATCATTTCAGACTTTGGACTTTAATTTAAAATCTAACTTTGACATATATGAAATTCGACCATTAAATTCAGAATTTGACCTTGGTCCATCAGAGGGGGCACGTGGCAACCCCTGGCTGCACCACGTGTCCGCCTCTGGTTGGACTATTCTAACCATAAAAAAAATACATTTAACGATTAAAATATGAAATTCGAACTTGGGGGTAACATTAAAACAATTTCACCTTTCCAACTTTCCAGCGAATCTTGCAATGACACTTGTCACAATGTCATTGGGTGAAAATGACCTAATATTCCCAGAATATCCCTTTTCTGCTGATTGGGCTGGCATGTCACCATTCTGTCCTATTCTGCATTTTTTTAACTGTTTAGGAAAACGAACAAGAGGCTCTATCTTCCTCATCCGGAGTCGGATTTCGATGAAATGAATTGTGTCAGATTCTTGACGATGAGCTCTTCGCTATCATTCAATTTACGTTCGATTGTTAAAACTTTAATTTTTGATCCTTAACACTGAGAGCCTGATCAAGTCATTATTTTATCTTTGATCTCTTCAAATGCATTTTGACATACGTCTATCAAACATATTTTTGGATCTTTTGATAGTAGAGAAAACAAAGGAAAGTAAACCTTGCTAAAATCCTTAATAAATATACTATAGTACTGAACAAGTCCTAAGAATATCCTAGCACCTTTCTGTTTGTTAGGAATAGGAACCTTTCTAATGATGATTATTTTGTTGGTATTAACCTTGTTGGGTGATTTGATAATGGAACTATTTGTAATGCTATGCAAAGTATCCATTCTCAAAGAATTTAGTGTGCAAAGTGTTCTCCATGACTTGCAGGTTAAAAAAAGTATTTTTGGTTTGTTTCTGAGTTTTATGTGTGAGGATTTTTTAATTAAATTTACTATTTAAAATATCACAGCAGAAATACACAACAAGTAAAATTCACCATAACATAACACAAAATTTTTTTGAGGCAGTTCACCCCTCCTGGGCTACATATGTCGGTCCAAGGCTCCCCAATGGCATGTCCTTGCTCTACTAATTTTCTCAAAATAGTTACACAGTGAAAAATATTCCTAAACAGGAAAAACCAATTGTAAATTCGACTTCAGAAGATATAAACTAGCTAGAAATGGCTTTTGTTTCACCTTAAACAGTGAAATACAACCCAATACAATGCCTTCCCCATGATGGACCTGATGGCTCCTTTCTCTTCCTTGAAGAAAAATCTACTGTAGATCACCTTTGTTCACTCTGAAACCTATCCAAAATTTTTCATAATGCTCAAGAAACCCAAAATTGACTAAAATTTCATCTTTTTTGGTCGAATATTAAGAGAGTTATGAATTCTACAAAAAAAAAAAATACCAATGTCCCCCAAAAACCCCACTAAAAGTGGGAGAACTCTAGTTAGCTTGACTAAAAAGGAAGATTTTCCATAATTGGTGGAATCGCGTGCTAAATTTGGGGGTGAAATTAAAGGTTAACTGTTGGTGGTTGGTGCATTCAAATGCGAAAAAGGAAAACTGTTTGGGTGGGCGAATAAGGTTTGAAGACTGCCACATTTAATTGTTATCAGAGTGGACACATAGGTGGCATTAATTGCCACCGTAACCGCTGGCGGTAACCCCTGGTCTCTTCGACAAGTCACATGGGTGACGACTTACCGCCTAGAGCTAGCCTCCTTCCAAACTCCGCCATATCAACTGATCTTAGCCTATGGTTTTGAGCCCTGGTTACATTTCTACGGGGCTGGTCCCTAATTCCTCCACCCAATTCAAAGGTTGAAAACCCAAATACACATTCACACCTGCCTAAATGTTCAAAAAACTACCACAGATAGGCCGGTCGAGTCCCTCTGCCCGAGTTGTCGGGTCAGGGGTTCAAACCTTATGAACCAACAAAATTTTGCATAGTCTTTTCAAACCTCGGCCTAGGGCGATGTGGAAGCCTCCGAGAAGGCCACGTGGCACCCAATGACAGGCCCAAAATTTATGAATAAAAATTAGCTTTGCCCATATTTTTTTTCTTTTGAAAAAATGGCTAAGTCAATTTAATTAAAATGTCTTGTTTTGGAGTTCATTGGACGATTTCAAACCTCAGTAACTTTCACATATGACCTTGGTTTTGAGAACCGTTTGTGGCACCAAAATCATAGCGACAAGACATTTTTGATCTTTCATATTGGAACCATTCTTGAGCACTTCCAATTTTGAGAAATTTTTAAACTTGGACATGATCACTTGATCATTGGGTGTGGAGCTTGAGTATCATCCTGATTCAAAGGTTTTTTTTTTTCAGTCGTATTATATGCCCCAGGAATACTATACACCCCGCCATGTAGGGGGGGGGGGGTGCGAGGGGTACTTGTACCCCCCCACAGGGCTTTTGGGGGGCCCATACCCCTTGGCTAGGGCGTCCGGGGGCCAACAGTCCACCGACGACATCACCCTCAAGGTTAAAAATAGATGTAAAATTGCCTTGTAAAATATTGTAATTTTGTAGTCAATCTGGGTTTTTCATTAGGTGGATGATCTAATGGTGGAAGTTATGTTTAATTTAGGCTTTTTTGTGGGAAGTTATGTTTAATTTATGTTGTATGGAAAAATTTTATTGCGGCCATGTGTTGAGAGTGTATCTGAGCGAGAAAGAGAAAGGGGGGTTATGTGAGAGAGCAGAGGATATTAAAACATATTTGTTGTAGTTTGTGACTCTTCATTTTGCTAGATAATATAAAGCAAGGACTGTTTGTTTCTTCATGGACATAGCCCAAGTTGGGTGAACCACATATATCTCTGTCTTTGAGGTTGTTTTATATTTTTTATGTGTTTGAATTAACACATTATTTTATCTGTTCCATTTCTCTATAATATATAATTTTATAAAAAATTGTATCAGATCCGAAGGTCTATTTGGCTGATAAACTCGTAGGAAATAAGGGTTCTTAGTTTGAGTGGGAGCATTGGTGGAAGATGGTAGGTTTAGGGTCGAGAAATTTAACGACCAAAACTACCTTCTGTGGAAGATGAAAATGGAATATTATCAGTGTATGGGAAATATCTGTACCTACCATTGATAAAAAAAACAAAGAGGTTGTCGAGTATGATAGATGCAGAATGGGAGATTATCGACAGAAAGGCACTTGGAACAATACAGTTGTGTCTCGTGGAATCAATAGTCATCAACATTTCGAAGGAAAAAACAACATAGGGTTTAATGGCAACATTGGATAAACTATATGAAATACCCTCAGCCTCAAATAAGGTATTTATTATGAAACATTTATTTAATATGAAGGTGTCAGAAGGTGGATATGTTGTTGACCACTTAAATGAATTTAATATGATTACTAGTCAGTTAAATTATGTAGGGGTAAACTTTGATGATGAAGTAGGGCTTTGTTATTTCTATGCTCATTGATAGAAATCTGGAATGGTTTAGTTATGGCCATTAGTAACTCTGTCTATGTATCTATTACTTTAAATTTTGATGATGTTGTCGATGCTATCCTTAGCGAGGAAATGCAACAGAAAATCTCTGGTGAGACATCGAGTAATGCTTTGAGTACAGAGACTTGGGGAAGAAAAATAGAAATAGGAAAGAGCACATGATATCAGAGTAAATCAAGGAAAGGCAGATCCAAGTCTATATCGGGGACACTGTGTTGGAAATGCGGGAACAAAGGACACCTGAAGAAATATTGTAAGTCTCGGAAGGGAAAATAAGGAGACACACAACAAGAAAAAAATCATGAAGTGAATGTGACAGGTGATGTGTTGCAATATGCTTTGATTGTTTCTTTAGAAAATTTTATTGATGCTTGGGTGGTATAATTGAGGGGCCTCATTCCATGCCATACCTGATAAGAAACATTTTCATGATTATGTTCAAGGATATTTTCGACAGGTTCTTCTGGGTGATATAAACCCTGTAAAATTGTTGGAATGGGTAAAGTTCTTGTAAAGCAATAGAATGGAAACCAATGGTTATTAAAGGAGGTAAGGCATGTTCCATATCTGAAGAAAAATATGATTTAAACAGAGAAGTTATGTGGTGAAGGTTGTGTGAAAAAATTTACAGATAAAATTTGGAATGCCACTAAGGGTTCCCTAGTAATAGAAAAAGGAGAAAAGGTTGGTACATTATATTTATGCAAAGGTTTTTCTAATTATATTAATGATTTAAAATCCACAAGATCAGATGTAGCATTATGGCATCATAGGCTTGGACACATGAGTGAGAAGGGGATGAAGATTCTTCACTCAAGAAATTTGCTGCCAGGTTTGAAGAATATTGATTTGGATTTCTATGAGATTTTTTATTTATGGAAAACATAAGAGAGTCATATTTCTTAGAGTTGGGAAAGAAAAGAAGAGAGAAAACTTAGAGCTTGTGTACATAGATGTATGGGGACCTACTCAGGTATCATCTCTCGATGGCTCTCATTAATATGTTACTTTTATTAATGATGCAACTAGAAAAACTTGGATTTACTGTATTCAGAATAAATATGATGTATTTGATACATTCAAGAAATGGAAAGTTTTGGTTGAGATTAAGACAAGAAAGAAGTTGAAGTGTCTCAGATCAGGCAATGGATGTAAATATTGCAACAAAGATTTTGATAGGTATTGTTCAGAGCATGGAATTCATAGAGAGAAGACATTTCTAAGAACACCATAGGAAAATGGTCTTTCATAAAGGAAGAACATGAAAATCATGCAGTGTGCAAGGTGCATGAGATTACATGCATGATTGCCTTTAAAATTTTGGGGAAATGTTGTAGATATTTTTATTTATCTAATAAACAGAGGGCCTTCAAGTTCCTTGGATGGTGGTATTCTAGAGGAGGCATGGACAGATAACAAGATAAACTAATATTTTTTAAAGTTGTTTGGCTGTAAGGCTTTTGTCCATATTAATAAATAAAATAGAAAAGAGATTAAGGAAACATCATAGAAATGTACCTTTATTTGATATGGTGTTAATGATTTTGGTTATCGCTTATATGATTATGAAAATCACAAAATCAATAGGAGTAGAGATGTAATATTCAATGAAAAGGTCTTGTATAAGGATCATTTGCAGGAAAAGAAACACAAAAAATAAAACAAAGAATACACAGTTCTTGATGAGATAAAAAAAAAAAGTAAAGGTCCCTGAAAGTAATAGTAATCAAAAACCACAACAACAACAACCACCACAACAAAAACATGCACCTCAAACACCTGAAAGTGTTGTCAGAATATCTACTAGGATAAGTAGACCCCCTGAACGATACTCTCCTTCATTATATTATGTATTGTTAATTGATTCTAGTAAACTAGAATGTTGAAGAAGCAATGCAGGTAGAAACTAGGAAGAAGTGGGAGCTAGCCATGAAAGAAGATATGGAATCCTTAGTACATAACCAAACTTGGGATTTAGTCAGGTTTCCTAGAGGTAAAACAACATTGTAGAATAAATGGGTTTATAGGTTGAAGGAAGAAGATGGAGGAAAATAGAGGTACAAAGCTAGACTTGTGGTGAAGGGGTTTGCACAAAAGAAAGGTATTGACTTTGATGAAATATTTTCTCCTGTTGTTAAAATGACTTCAATCAGAACTGTTTTAATTCTTGTAGCAGCATAAGATTTACATCTTTAACGGTTATATGTAAAGACAAATTTTCTCCATGGAGACTTGGAGGAGGAGATATATATGCAACAATCACAAGGATATGAGGTCAAAAGGAAAGAAAAATTAGTGTGCAAGTTGAATAAGAGCTTGTATGGCTTAAAACAGGCTCCAAGACAATGGTATCTAAAATTTGACAGGTTTATGTTTGAACAAGGCTATACTAGATGTCACTTTGATTATTGTGTTTATGTGAAAAGTAAAAATGATGGAAAAGATATTATATTGTTGTTGTATGTAGATGACATGCTTGTTACAGGTTCTAACATGTAGGAAATAAATGTGATCAAAGGAAAATTGGAAAATTCATTTGCAATGAAGGATTTGGAAGCTGCAAACCAAATCCTTGGTATGAGAATAACTAAAGACTAGAAAAATCACAAATTAACATTGTCTCAGAATAAGTACATACAAAATGTGTTGGAAAGATTTAATATGCATAATGAAAAACCACTTAGTACACCTTTGAGTAGCCATTTAAAAATTAGTAAGGAGATGTGCCCAAAGACCCAAGAAGAAATGGATTATATGTCTAAAGTTCCATATGCATCAACATTTGGAAGCTTAATGTATGCAATGATCTGCACAAGGCCTAATATTCCACATGCAGTGGGAGTTGTAAGAAGGTTCATGAAAAATATAGGAAAAGAACATTGGATGGTTGTGAAATGGATTCTTAGATATTTAAGAGGTACCACAAATCAAGCATTATCATTTGGTGGTTCAAACATTTCTCTACAGGGATATGTTGATGCAAATATGGTAGTCGATAGATATAACAGGAGGAGCACTACAGGGTATGCATTTACTATAGGTGGAACAACTATTAGTTGGGTTTCAAAAATGCAAAGAGTTGTTGCAATTTCAACAACAAAAGAAGAGTATGTTGCTGCTACAAAGGCTAGTAAAGAAATGATTTGGTTACAAAGGTTTATGGATTAATTGGGTAAGAATCATGAGATGGGCATGTTATACAGTGACAACCAGAGTTCCATTCATCTTCCAAATAACTCAGCATTTCATTCCAAGATGAAACATATACAACTCAAGTACCATTTCATATGGTCAGTGTTGGAAGATGGACAGTTGGAGCTCGAAAAGATAAACGCTAGCCAAAATCCTGTAGATATGTTAACAAAAGTTGTAATCAGGGAGAAACTAAGGTTATTATCTGTTGGCGAGAAGTCAGGTCTCGCGGACAAGACCCAGGTTCAAGGGTTGTGGCCAACAAGGGGTCCGGTGTAGTCTAGGAACACGCCGGCATTTTCACCCCGCTCTTGGAGAGCAGTGCGTCTCACCCGAGGCGTGCCGCGACCACATGCATAAGGGGATGATATCACTGGTAAGAAATAAACCCGCAACCAAAGAAAGAAAGTGCATCCATTACATATACCAAATTACACATGCAAGATCACTTACTAAGTATTCAGACAGTCGCAACTTAAAATTTTAAATCAGTGCAAACACAATACAGTACATGAACAACTTATTGAGACAGCAATCTTCCCTTATATTATTCTTCTGGCCGAACACATGATTACATAGCTTTCTCTCTGATAACTCACAAGTCTGATACAGATGGATTTTAGAACAGAAAGGAAGAACATAGAAAGTAAGAAACCATAGGAAGAACAAGCATGATTCTTCCGCAGCTGCTCTGCGCGTCCTTCCTCAGGTCTCGATCCTCGCGACTTCTCTCTTCTCCATTCAACCTTCAACCTCTCCTCTTTTCAGCCGGGTGATCGTCATTTATTCACCCGCTCCTCGCGACTGACAACTTCTCTGTGTCTTTACTCTGGCTTTTCCCAGCTTCTCTTCTGATGTCTACGTGTTCTACTTTCTGTTTTCTGCTGTGTTTCTTTCATCTGCACTTATCTCTACTCGATCTCCAGCTATCGAGTGCTTCCGCGCCACCTTGGTAGCTCCGCAACTCCTGGTCGTTGCGGCGCGGTCGCGGTTGCCATGTGTATTTATTCCGCAACTCAAAAAGAGTCAAAGTTCAAAATGTCTTGGCCAAGAGTTCAAAACTTAAACAAAAACAAGGGCCCCAACAGGCCCCGACCACAATTCCTTGACTCGTCCGCGAGTCAATCACAAATAACAGTTTCTATTTCCATTCCCCCGCTGGCTTCTGTGCCCTGTTCTGCTGTTCCTTCTTCCGCCGCCCGTTCCTGCTGTGTTCCGCCACTTTCTGGTTCAAACAAGGGCCCCAACTACGGGACCCGGCGGAGCGCTGAATCTCTAAGCTCTGTGAAGGCCGCCACCACTTGCTGCCATTCCTGCATCAGCAAGTCGACCTCTTGAGAGATTCGGTTGGCGGCGGCTTCGTCTATGGGCGTCGGGGCAGCCCCGAACAACGTGGCGAGCTGGTCCGTGGCCTTGGCATCCAGTTGGTGCATAGCGTCAGCATGGGTGCGAAGGGGCGGACGAATCTCCCGGATGATGTGTTTGGCCGCTGCTGATTCGGCCTCAGTCTGCTGCATGTGAAGCTCCAGCTCGTCCGACTGGGCGTAGAGCTGATCTAACCTTGCAGGGTCCGTGGTCGCCTGAATGTCCCGAGAAATTTGTTGCAGCTGGGCAGCGATGGGCTGCGTCTTGACAGTTAACGCGAGTGAGCACTCCTGCAAACTGCACAGAAGGGCAGAAGCCGCGGCTGCAGTGGAATGGAGAGTTGCTTGTAGACTAACTTCCTGCGTCTGTTTGGCAGTTACCTGTCCTGAATGGTCACTGGGTGGATCTGGAAGGGTAGGCCGTGCGGCTAACGCCGCTTGTAGCTCCTGGTTCTCCCTGCAAACAATAGTGAAAACTTCCCTAAGGTGATGAGCCTGTAGCACGATAGTGTCCTCCTCGATTCTGGTGGGAAGTGGAGCATGGTGAGCCCGTGCAGCGGGCCATACGCTGGAGATTGCCTGGATAGCAATGTTGACCTGCTCCTGGAGATTGGTCTTCTCCTGCAGCAGCTGATTGCGCTGTTCAATAAGCGCCGTGATCTGATTCCGCTGCTCGGTGCACCGCCACTGTAGCTCTATGTGAATCTGCTCGGCCTTGAGGGCCGCCCGCTGAATGAGCAGGTACAGCTGTACCGGACTCAATTGTTCTGCATTTGTTGTGCTGGGTGCACCCTGCTCTGGCGTCTGTTCCTGCGAAGATTGGCCCATGGCCGCTGGTCGGCCTGAAGTCTCTGGAGGATGGACCGGCGGCTGCTGCTGCACCGAAGTGGCCATATCATGCTCCGGCCGGTCCTGCTGCGTGGTCTGCTCTGTGGAAGGGGCGGCCGAATCAGCCCCAACTGTGACTGGCTGGATAGATATAAGGGGAAGAGGATCTCGGGATGTGGCCACGGGGTCAACCGATGGTACCACGGCTGCAGTACTGGAGGTGACCTCCGCCCCGTGGTCACCGCCGAAAAGTTCCCGGATCAAGGAATCTGACACAGTGGCTGATGAATTGGACGGATTGGGGGAGGTGGCATGTGGTCGGCTGGTGGAGGGGGTGGTGGATGGAGTGAAAGAGGTGGGAGGGAGACGAAGGTTGAGGAAATCTGCCGGATCAATCAGCGGTTCCTCCGGAATCAAAGTTGCTGTGGGCGGAGTGGCTGGTGGATCATCCTCCGTAAGATCTACCACTGGATCTGTGACCGTAGTGCGGGCCCTTTTGGATGGGGGTGGGTCGGAGGAATCGGGTTCGGGGCCCGGTTCGCCCATTGGTGTGATGAGGGGGGTGGCAGAAGTGAACAGGTTAGTGGGAATGGGGGAAATGAGGGGGGCGGTATTGGAGAGACCACGGGACCGATTAATACGAAATTCAGCAAAAGAAGGAAATATAGGGGCACCACTTGAAACAACCTGGGTTGCCACATTGAGTCGCCGTGCCTGGTCGTTGAAATGCTCGACGATGGGGACCATCGATTCAGGCAGGTCCGGTGCGGTCCCAGCTGCATCTGGTGTTGTCTCCGCCGCAACTTGTGAAGATCCCCCGACGCCGGTCGCGACAGGCTGCTGTGCGGCCCTCATCCCCTCAAAATTGTAGCGGATGATTCCGTCGCGGACGTGCTGGACAACCCCCGGCCACGCAGAGACCTCCCTGTGGAAAACGTTGTCGTTTAGCTGGAAGCGAAGGGGCGCCATATGAAAGGTGTGGTGCGGTACGCAAGTTGGCCGGATGAAAGTGTGGCTGTGGCTGACTCCAAACCACACCTGTTCACTGTATTCATCCAATAGGTGCCGGGGCACCCGTTGCTGGTGAGTGACCACATCGGTCATCATCCCATACCATGCCCGGAACGCTTCTTCGTTCACCTGCTTGGTGCTGGGATCCATGGACACCTGCCAGGGGGTGTATTTCATCGCCAGAGGCTGGCTTATGGTCGTCTCCGCCGGATCCCGGATAGGAGGAAGGTGCCATTTCCACATGGCGAACGCCAAGATCAAGTACTGATAAATAAAACTGGTAGTCCGCTTGTAGTTGTCTTCGCAAGCCGCGAAGAGTTCCTTCAACACAAACGAGCTCCAATTCAACCTGGCTCCCTGGACGCAATGCTCTGCAATAGAAATTGTGTCCAGAGTGCACTCTCCCTTCGTGTAGTGGCGCATGGTCTTGCTGGCGATCAGGTAGCAAGCGAACCGTATCTCTGGTACGTTTATCAAATCTATCTTGGCACCTTTACCACCCCTGCGAGTGCCATACTTGGTGTAGAGGTCCGCGTCAGCCGACTTCCGGGCACGCTTGGAGGATGTCTGGCCCACAGTGGAGACATCTACACCTGTTTGAGATAGCCCCGTAAGTCGATTAATGTCTGCGACATGTATTGGAATTTCTTCATTAAGCCACATGGACCCGTTCTGTACCCGACTGAGGAGGAACCGGGTACATTGCAGAGCTGGTCCTGTGGTTCCGAAGACGGGAAGACTCCTCAAATTCATCAAAGTCGACTGCTGTAGGCCCCGGAATTCTGAACGCATCCGACTGTTGGAGCTGCTCCCAGGCGTGTAATGGTGTTCCATGTATATTTGCCAATGGAGGTGAGGAAACTCAGCCGGGTCGGACAAGTTGGCGTCCATACATGGTGCATTGTCATACTTGCCGACCAGCGACTCTACACGGTGAATTCTGCTATCTAACGCTGGTTCAGGGACTGAGAGGAGAGCTCTCGGCATCTTGGCGCGCCACTGATAGACTTGGACGATTCTTCTGTAACTTCTTTCGGGGTGCTATGTGCTCTGATACTGCGAATGCTCCGGAGTCGCTGCAACTTCCAAATTGAACGGGTTCGTCATCCTCTTGCTGATAGCCTTCATGCAAATTGGGCCATCTGCTGACACGCGCGGAGTTGATGAGACTCCATAACGGCAATTAATTCTTGCTATCTTTCTTGCCTGCGATAATCGTGCGATCAATCGCAGGCCTGTGTGTAATCTGACAGTTGCTGACGGCGTCATGGGGAGATGGGCGGACTCGACGGCTGAGGGAACTGCGGGTGATGGCAAATGATTACGGTATGATTACTGTCCATTAAGGGAATTTATGACCAAATCTGAGCGATCCTACGGACTGACAAAAGGACTGACGGAAATGACTTGGGCTGACACTGGCACGAGGATAGATCTTACGTGCACGACACGCTGGACTGGAGCGGCGACATGCTGGACTGGCGCTGCGACACGCTGGACTGGCCCGCCCCGACCACAGTCGGTTGCGGTAATGTTCCCGCAACTGACTGGTTATTTGACTGATTACCGACAATTGGAAAAGACTACCTACATTCATCCCGGTTGTGGGAGAGTTATTCAACTACGCTACTCTACGGGTTCTCTCGGTTGCGAGAGTTATTAATGAAAAGTGAGAAGGTACCTACTCCTGGTAGGGTTTCAGGGGTGCGCCATTCACCCACCCAGGAAGAACTGTACCGTCCAGCTGTGCCAGCCGAACGGCGCCTGAGTCGCGGATCTCGATGAAAAAATACGGTCCCAACCAGTGCATCTGGAGCTTGCCTGGAAATTTCTGGAACCGGCTGTCGTACAAAAGAACTTTGCCGCCAACTTGGAAAGCTTTAGTTTTAATGTGGCGGTCATGCCACGCTTTCTGCCGGGCCTTCTCAACCCTCTGGTGGAATTCTGCGAGGAATCGAGCCTCATCCAGCTCCTGTAGCTCCTGTAGGCGTTCCCGAAGTGACGCCTCTTCTGAGAAGTGAAGGGACGTTGTGATCAAAAGGCTGGGTACGGTGAACTCAGCGGGAATCACAGCTTCCCGGCCATACACCAGCTGGAATGGCGTCTGGTTGGTCAAACGTTTTAACGTGGTCCGGTAAGCCCATAATGTTGCTGGTAGCCGCTCATCCCAATCGTCCCGCTGAGCATTGCAAATTTTAGTCAAGCCCTTTTCAAGAATCTTATTGAAGGCTTCCACCGTACCATTGGCCTGCGGGTGGTATGGGCTGCTTTTGTGATGCTGAATCATAAATGTGTTCAATAGTGACTTGACCGTGGCATTAATGAAATGCGTACCCTGATCGCTGGTCAAGCTCCGTGGGCAGCCAAAGCGGCTGATGATGTGTTCAAAGATGAACCGAGTAGCGGTCTCTGCCGAGCAGTCGCGTACCGCTGCCGCCTCAGCCCACCGGGTGAGGTAATCCGTTGCGGTGATGATGTACCGGGCTTTGGAATGGTGAGCGATTGGTGCGATGGGGCCAACGAAATCAACATCCCACTTTTCAAACGGCCGCAACACATGCACTGGGTGTAGCGGGAGCTCGTCCCGGTGCGAAGGCCTTCCCGTCCGCTGGCAAACATCGCAATGCTTCACATAGGCTTTACAGTCTGCATGTACCGTCGGCCACCACAGGCCAGCTTGAAGCACCTTCCTTGCAGTAGGTTTTGCACCCACATGCCCTCCCGCAACACCGCTGTGACATTCCCACATCACTGCTTCCCGTTCATGGTCAAGAACGCACCTGCGCAACACCTCATCTAGCCCCAATTTGTACAGCTGCCCCGCAATCAATTGGTAGTCGGCCGCCCGGACAACAAGGTGGCGTTTCTGAAGCGGGGTGTAATCCTCAGGGCACTGTCCCGTGGTCAGATACGTGGCAATGTCAGCCAGGTAATCTGGTACTGCTTCAACTCGGAAGAGGTCAACATCCGGAAGCTGATCGTCCAACGGGCCTTCATTCTCTCCCGTCTCCAACCTGGATAAGTGATCGGGACCAACATTCAACCTGCCAGGCTTGACAATCACCTCAAACGTGAACTCCTGAAAAAGTAGAAGCCATCGACAGATTCTTCCTTCCAACACAGGCTTATTTACCAGATATTTCAATGCAGAATGGTCCGTGAAAAATGTAAATTTGCCGCCCAGAAGATAGTGGCAGAACTTCTGGAGAGAGTACACCATCGCCAACGCCTCCCGCTCGGTCATGGTGTAATTCTTCTCCGCATTCGATAACCGTCGGCTGGCGAAGTATACCGGGTGGTCAACTGTCGTTTCCCCGGGTTGCGCCAATACAGCTCCAAGTGCAATTCCGGACGCATCAATGTGCACATGGAATTGCTTATCCCAGTCGGGATGAACAAGTATGGGTGTCGTCGCCAACTTCTCTTTCAATGTGTCAAGCGCCTTCCTGCACTCCTCCGTCCAGTCAAACGCTTCTGACTTCCGCAATAGTTTCTCCAGAGGGGCCGTGATTTTGGCGTAATTGCGGATAAAACGCCGGTAGTATCCCGTGTGCTCGAGAAGTGCCCGCAACTGTTTCACGGTCTTGGGGGCCTCCATGTGGACGATGACCGCGACCTTGGCAGGATCAACGCAGACCCCTTGCTTGCACACCACATGACCCAAGAGTGTGCCGAATGGTACTGCAAAAATACATTTCTTCAAGTTCAAGGAAATCTGCAGCTGGCGACACCGGTCGAACATAGCATGCAACAAAGAGGCGTGTTTCTTCAGCAGGTTGTAAACGGTCCAGTCGTCCATGTAGACTTCCAGGAACTTGTGAATGTACTCCCGGAAAGCAGCAATGACAATCCGGGAAAACACAGCCGGGGCGTTCTTCAGACCAAACGGCATAACATGGTATGCGAATGATCCCCACTCAGTGGTGAATGTCGTCTTTGCTTTGTCTTCCTCGGCGATGCGCACCTGATGGTAGCCCGAAAACCCATCCGTGAAGGAATAAGCTTCGTTTCCCGCGACATGATCTAGAACTTCGTCGCTGAAGGGAGTGGGAAACGGATCATGGATACAAGCATTATTCAAACTCCAATAGTCTACACAGACACGGATTTCCGCTTTGTCCTTCTTGTTTTGGATGATAATGGGGCTTACCCACTCGGCTTCTTCTACTGGAAAGATGAGACCTGCAGCCAGCATCTTGTCAATCTCCATCTTAACTTTCTCTTTGATACGTGGATTCAATCGGTAGGGTCGGTGCTTCACCGGCCTGGCTCCCGGTTTCAGGGTGATGCGCATCTCGCCCAAATCTCCTTTGATCCCCTTCAGGTCCGCAACTGATGACGGAAATAAATATTCGTACTCCCGGAGGAGGCTGAAAATTTCTCTTGTCGTCTCCTCGTCCCAGTAATCTCCCACTGTTGCCAGCTTAGGTTTCTCCTCCGTTCCAATGTTCAGCTTCTTTGTCTTTAGGGGCTGCAAATGGACTCCTTCTGTCGTCGGCTCGTCGCGGATGCTCCGCTCGCCCTCCTTTTCGTCAAAATAGAGATGCCTAAGGTCCTCCAAACTATCATCCTCCGGATCTCTGTCAATTCGTTGGCAAACCAATTCGCGCTTGACCCCGGAGCGTGACGCCACCGGGCCCTCATCGGGCTCAGGATGGAGGAAAAACAGAACCTCCTTGACGGCTTGTAGGGCCTGAGATTCCTGCGCCGTCTCCCATTCGAACGAGAAGCTCTGGACGAACTTTTCCGCGACTGCTTGCCAGGAGTGGGTTCCCCGTTTCCGCTCTTCCTCCAGGTACCAGGCCTGGGGAATTGTACCCAGGGAGTGGACAAACCTGTGGACCCACAACTCCTCAGGGTACCTGGCGCTACGCCACTGTTCCTTGCACGCCCGCAAATGCTGTCGCGGGTCGGAAGCTCCATGATGTTTAAGTGTAATGCAGGGCCCTTCATCCTCTTTGAAGCGTGCCCGCAGAGAATCTGCCACACGCTCCCATCGCAACAGAGTGTTGCGGTGATTGTTCCACCATCGTCCCGATGTTGACTTCAAGGCCACATCCAAAAGTGGTATCCGGCTTTCCTCTGGGACCAGGTCTTCCACCTTGGAAATAAAAGTATTCACTGCTTGCATGTTTGATAATGTGGGGTATCCGCAGATCTCAGTCCCTACCCACCGGACTTGAGCAATGGAGGCACATCTCCGCGTAGTGGTCTCATACCCCCCTTGCTGCCAGTCTTCCCACGCGAGCTCGGATCCGAGCTCCGAGCTCTGCACACTCCGCCAACTGATAGAGCCAGTTGCGGTCGGGTTAATATAATCGTCCCGCTTCCCTGCAATCATCTGATAGAGATGGTCCATCATCTGAGCATCCTCCCGACTGTCCACCGGTTCTGTATATTGCGGACCCTGATACGGGTCGAGAGGCTGAGTGACCCGTACCTCCCCATCCTCAAAAATCATCAGCTCCTTCTTGAGGTCGATGATGGCATAATTCTCAAAAGCCCAATCAATGCCAAGTAAAGCAGGATAGGGATCCTTGTCGCCCATGATATCAATAACCTCGAAATCAGTATAGGTCTTCACCCCCGCAACATCAACCTCGACACCCTCGAGTCGGCCGATTGGAAAAATGCAGTACTGGTTCGCCATCCTGAGTTGGATTGGGGAATAGGCGAGCCGTGGCCTTCCAAGAGCCTCCCATGTCTTTCGCGGCAGTATATTGACGTCGGACCCCAAGTCCAACATGGTGTCGCTGAGTTGGAACCCTGCGACCTGCGTGTTAAGCCGGAATTCCTTGCCAGTTCGTTGCTTGTTCCGCTTGACACGTTGCACGTATTGAGGGACGTATTGAGGGCTAGCGTCCACCTGATCTCTAGGTTCTGTGCGCCCCTGCAGCGCTCCATCCAAAGCATGTTTGAGCTGCTGCCGCAGCACAGCGTTATCAACAATCCTGAGGAATAGCCGGAGCCAATCCTCGACCACAGTATCTGCGACGTTCTTCGCCCCGGATTCTGGCTGCCTGGGCTCCTCCAACCTTCCCTCGTTGCGCAACTGGGCGAATGCCTCAACCGCCTCCTGGAAATACTTCTTCTGGACTTCGGGCCTGATCAATTTCTTTGGGGATGCCGGCCGAACCCCTTGTGCTGGCTCCTTCTCGTGGGCATCCTCGCCCGTCTTCTTTCCACCCCTTGTTACTATCGCAACATTCTGCATGTCAGGGGTTGCGGCCCCTCGCGGTTCTGAGTTTATCAGATTCGCTCCCCTCTGCCGCACCCGTTCTTCCCACTTCTTGATGAGCTCCGGACAGTCTTCTGTAGCATGGGCGTTGACCCGGCACTGGGAACACCAGGGTCGTCGCGGAAGGGGGCATTCTCGAGCTACATGACCCTCCTGGTCACAGTTGTAACATTTTACCGGACCGCATCCTCCTGTTCGGCCTCCCCGCATGCCGCCACCTCTTCCCCTTGTAGCCTCGTTCACCCTATACGAGGGACGATCCAGTCGATCCGCATGTGCGTCAAGCGCCCTGCACTGCTCAGTGTTGTGCGTCTTGGACACACAAAATTCGCAATACACGTTATTCGGTACCGTGGAGTACTTCTGTAGGATCGGGCACATCCGAGGTGGATGCCCCAGCGTTCGACAGATCTCGCAGTACTCTGTGGTGGAGGAACCCGGTTGCGGTGGGAACCCCAAAAAGGTCTGTTGCGGCTGGTAGACTCCCTGCGGGTTCATCGCCGCGCCACCCCCTGGTGGTGGACCCCCCTGAATTGCTACAACTGAGGGCCCAACTCCTGCACCGCGCAACCGAGGACATTCGGTTGCGACGTGTCCCTCGACCAGGCAATGAGTACACCACACATTCGGTCGCGCTGGTCTCGCTGGCTGAATTTCCTTGAGCTTTTCGGTCAAGCTGGCGATCTAATGTTGCAACCCTATCAGAGAAGGGTCTTGCGGGGCCATCCCCCCCCTGTATTCCTGGGGGTATCCCGCCATGGCTTCAATCTTCATGGCCTGCTCCAAAGCGTCCTGCAGATTATCAATCTTCTGCTGTGTGAGAGGGGTTCGTGTCAAGGGGAGCAGAGCCTTGATGAACCAGTCCCTCTGGTGGTTTGGTTCGATCGGGTAGCTGAGTTTCCCGATCGCATCCTTGAATCGCCGCATTAACTCCCACGCGGTCTCTCCTTCCTTCTGCTTAATTTCCCACAGCTCTGACAGGCCTTGCTGGTCTGTCTGGGGGAGCTTGAATTCACGGACAAAATCCCGCTTCACGTCCGCAATTACAGGGTTAGGGTGCGCCTCGGACCACTTGATGAACCAACGCAGAGCTCTCTCTCTGAGCGTGGTTTGGAATTCTATTAACTTCCCTGCATCCGGCGTCTGTCGAGCCCTCCAGATGGCTTCGCACAGTTACCAGTGTTGTTCTACGTCATCATTGCCCCAGCCAGAGAACTCTGGATACCGGGTGAAAGATCCAGCCATGTGTACTTGCGGAGAATTAACTAGGATAAAACCTCCCGGTCCTGGTTGCGCAACGGTCCCACTAGGGAAAATACTACTACTAGTAACGCTGCTGTTACTGGGCGTTACCGACGCTACTGAACTACTGTATGACTGACTTAATGCTTGTAACTGAATAAAAATATTTCTTAAAGGTTGATAAAGTACCAGGGGAAGGTCGGGATCCTGGCCATGCGGAAGGTGGGAAGTAGGGCTGCCTGGAGGGGTGGGTGTCGTCTGATCCTGGAACATCTGCTGCATCACGCCGTGCCATTCATCATCGGAACTTCCTTCGGGCTGCATCTTTCCATTATCTTCGCTAGTCGTTACTTCTCTCTCTCGCGTCGCTGGGCTCCCATGCACCCACTGTACATCCGCTGCCGTCCCGTCTCCTGTCCGGGTATCCAAACCCATAACTCCCGTCCTCTGAGGCGCCTCCTTCTGATTCTTCCTTTCAATCTCTCTTCTCTTCAAGTCTCTCATTACCCTTCTTCGCCACCTATCGGCGATCTGTGCCCGCCGATGCGCACGTAACTCCCGCAACTTGCATGCGGCTTCAACGTCCATCCCCCGCTCCCCACTCTCACAGTCTACACAACATCGGTCCCCTCAATCCTTCCCCCAGTACGGGTGGTTTACGCTTCCATACTCATTTTGTGGAATTCAATCAACCCTTCGTCCACCATCAGGGCTTTGATCCACAGCGGAATCTCCTTCAATAGCTTCCCCCTTAGTCCCGAGTGGAAGATAGCCTCAGCTTTCGAGAAGGATTGGTAACACTCAGCAGCAAAATCCACCGTGTATCCTTCCAACGTGGTCCTTACCCAAAAATCCACCGCGCGGGTTAGTTCAGTGTCTACCCGATGCAGTGCTACCAGGTCTTCGTGCGCCCACCTGCGGTTTATCTTCCACGAGCCTTCTTGGGGCACCGTCGCTCGTAACCTTCGCAACCAATTGTAAAGGTCGGTAGGGAACCTTCCCCAGAAAATTTCGTACGTATCATTGGCTGAATCAGAGAAAAGAACAAGCTCCTTGATCGCCGCCTCCTTTTTCTTAGTCAGCTTTGCTTGCTGAGCAATGAACTGGTCAAGATGATCATCCCACCATCGTCGTATTGCTCCTTCAAAAATCCTTGAGACCATGATCTAGATCCCCTCAGAACATGCAGGTCCCGGCAACGGAACCATTTGTTGGTGAAAAGTCAGGTCTCGCGGACAAGACCCAGGTTCAAGGGTTGTGGCCAACAAGGGGTCCGGTGTAGTCTAGGAACACGCCGGCATTTTCACCCTGCTCTTGGAGAGCAGTGCGTCTCACCCGAGGCGTGCCGCGACCACATGCATAAGGGGATGAGATCACTGGTAAGGAATAAACCCGCAACCAAAGAAAGAAAGTGCATCCATTACATATACCAAATTACACATGCAAAATCACTTACTAAGTATTCAGACAGTCGCAACTAAAATTTTAAATCAGTGTAAACACATTACAGCACATGAACAACTTATTGAGACAGCAATCTTCCCTTATATTATTTCCCTGGACGAACACATGATTACATAGCTTTCTCTCTGATAGCTCACAAGTCTGATACAGATGGATTTTAGAACAGAAAGGAAGAACATAGAAAGTAAGAAACCATAGGAAGAACAAGCATGATTCTTCTGCAGCTGCTCTGCGCGTCCTTTTCTGTCTCGATCCTCGCGACTTCTTTCGTATCCACTCAACCTTCAACAACCTTTCTTTTCAGCTGGGTGATCATCATTTATTCACCCGCTCCTCGCGACTGACAGCTTCTTTGTGTCTTCACTCTGGCTTTTCCCAGCTTCTCTTTTGATGTTTGCGTGTTCCACTTTCTGTTTTCTGCTGTGTTTCTTTCATCTGCACTTATCTCTGTTCGATCTCCAGCTATCAAGTGCTTCCGCGCCACCTTGGTAGCTCCGCAACTCCTGGTCGTTGTGGCGCGGTCGCGGTTGCCATGTGTATTTATTCCGCAACTCAAAAAGAGTCAAAGTTCAAAATGTCTTGGCCAAGAGTTCAAAACTTAAACAAAAACAAGGGCCCCAACACATGTTCCTAGTTTTCAAGACAGATAAGGGATAAGTTAACAGAATGTAACAGCAGGGTTATGGACACCATCAAGGTTGAAGATAAGGAGGAGCAGCTGTCAAGTATAATCTTTAATTCCTAGATCAAGTTCTTTTAGTAATAATAAGGAGTTTTACTCCTAATTGTATTAGGACTCTAGAACAGACAGTTTACTGTCACATGCAATTAATAGTCAATTTTAGAGTAAATAGGTGTCAATCTAAGATATAATTTGAATTCCTCTAAAGATGGATCATAGAATCCAATGTTTTAATTACTATAAGAGACATGAGGTCGAATTCCTCAAGGTTGGCAATTTTCATGAACAAGCAGACTATGTTACTATAGCAGACTATGTGTTTTTATCATAATACAAATATGGGCTTACTACTCAGGATTCAGAAAGAGTTTTTAATGTGTGATATTACTATGGATTTCCTTATCTATCTATTTGTAGTGGTATAAACATATGTTACTTATAATTCATTGGAAAATGATCTAACTTCCTGCATATGTTTATGAACTGTGTTTTGTTCACTCTATTTTTGTTTCACTGGTACACTTAAGAACTCTGAAATGCCCTGACTTCCATGATAAGTTGATGTTGATGTTTTGTGGGAAAATAACTAGACTCCATTGCCCAATATATGTTTTTTGATCATTATCTCAACCAGTCATACACTTTTATCCAATTTATTCCTAGAGTTAGCCATCTAATCCTTAATTCAAAATCTTAAACCTAGTGAGAGAGCCCTCTCAGGTTGAGGAGGCTAAGCCTCAACTAAAAGTCTAGTTTGAAATATTTACATTGAGGTATCCTGACCAGCAGTCTATCAGGTCCTATTTTGGTGATAACAGGATGTATAAAGGAGTAGTGTATATGTAGTCTCCCATTTGATTCATGCTTAAGTAAAATCCAGGGTTAGGTGGTTATTATAAAATACATCTGAAGGATATTTGATCATATTGTATGTGATATTTCTAAATGAGGTGTTGGGTATTCTCTAGTATTATTCTACAATCTCGAAAACTTAAAGGAAGGTGCCCCATAGATTGCTAGAATATTGTCTCTAACATTTACTTTGATTAACAGTCATGTAGAGAGAGAGAGAGAGAGAGAGGATATTGGAGATGAAAATTTCAACGCAGATCGGTATGTAGGACACA